>BSBK01004190.1:0-600000 GCA_027943335.1 Chamaecyparis obtusa | reverse complement strand
TTAAACATAGAATAATGCATATAAACTGTTTCGAAATCAACAATTTTCATATATATTCATAACTAATTCAATCCCTTTGTTTCCAACAAGAATATATTTATAAGAGTAAACAGTTCGTAATATTGAAAAGTGATATCAAACAGTTTAAGTATAAATTGATAATCTAAGTCTTTGTCAATATCTGAAATCCTAGTTTTTCAACATTTCTTTAATCCTTATTGGCGTACAATAGAATATTTTGAGAAAATAACTATTGAATCTTTAAGAGAAAAATACTGTATCAATTGTCCTACAGATACAGACTTTTAAACGATCAAATTCTACCACATTGTCGATGACCAAAATATATCATTGCTACTAACTTTTTTTTAACTTCGGTCACAACATCCCTCATAATGTTGACCATTCCAGTTGCCTAAATACCATTTAAATCCTAACAAGCTGCATTCAAAATTATTGAGACAGCAAATATATCTTTAACTGGCTATGAAAACTAAACCATTAAACACAGATTTAACTCATAAACATAATAATCCAACATTCACGAAACCTAGCATTATCCCATATTTATCCTAAAGCAAGTTTTGAACAACAGATAGTGCAACAATGCTCGAAACTTTTTAAGTTTCCAAACAACCCTAATAATCAAACAAGATGCGGTACCACTTAGTATAAATATACATCTGCCCCAAATTTAAAACCAAGCGACAGTATGTAAAACTGTTTGTTACAATGCCATAAGCTTTGTGTCGCAGCCATGAGCTCTCATAGAGCTACACTCTGTGTGGGCTCATGCCTATGGCCGAGCCACCAAATTAAACTCATCTAAACTCATAAATAAATATTGAAGCAAGAGCTCTCACAGAGCTTAGCTCTGTGGGAGCTCGAAATGTATAAAAGTTATATCATGACACAGTCAAGGTTGCGATAGCAAGCATAAGTTCTCACAAAGCCTAGCTCTATGGGAGCTTATGGTTGGGGCCAAGCCTAGGTTTGATACTCAACACAATACCATCACTAGTGGCTGCAAGCATGGGTACTCACAGAGCTATGCTCTGTGGGTATTCATGCTTGAGCATCGAGTTGAACCCACAACTAGTTCTGAGCAAAAATAATGATATGGGTTCTCTACATTTAATCGACACATAAATTAATCACACATACTGAGAGCATGGGGATATGTGAAGTCTCAAAACTTCACATACTCCTTTGTTCACAAAATATATACAAATAACAATCAAACTGATAAAGACAGTAACTCGATAAATCAGCATTCGCATTGAACAAATTTGAAACATATTTGTAATAATAATTTCAAATGACAATGCAGATATAAACAAAGAGAGAATAAGGTAAGAGACTGCCCCTACTTGGAAAAGTAGTAGTGGGTAATCAAACAGAGAGAGAAACTCCTTGCAACCTGTGGCCGCACAGAGACAACTGGAATCCCTCAAGCTTTAAAGCACCACGACAAAGAACAATAGCAATGAAAACCTTCTTTCCAGAGATGCCCAAAATGGCATCACCAAATATAAGTGCCAATATCGCAACAGAGATAGATTACAATGATTCAAAATGAGATAGCAAGGTATTTCATAAATCCAACTGGATGTGAATGGGAAATCACAACCCAGCAGCATTAAAAACCCTCTCAAATTCAAACTCCCTCTCATTTTGTTGAGAGTTGAGTGAAGCATTAAAAACCAGTTAGAACTGTTATGCCCATGATGAGTTTTGTTACCAAAACCCTTTCTTATAGATAAGAAGAATGCGTTGTTCATAAAAACTAAGACCAAAAAATCCACAAAATAGAGGTGAAATCAAATAGAGATAAATGCCAAAGTTAATGCCCAACTCAAGTGGAGTGGCCGGTACCCAATGTCATCCACTGGCGGTAGAACAAAAGTAGTTTTGTACCAATAAACATTCATTGCAAACTGCCAGCACATGGCATATAAATGTATGCTCGATGCGATGTTAATAAATTTTCACAAAGACAAGTAAGAAATATTCCCTCCAAAGGTGGTCGATACCCTGCTAAGGGTTATCACATTTGAATAATTGTTATTCACCGCATATGAACAGTAAGCCCTAATAAAACAACTTAGTTAATAATCAGACATAATACCAATGTTCGCGGCCTAGTGTGATATAATCACCTAGCACTAGCTTTTTTCGCCACCTTCAGTTCAATATGGGTTCCAATTTCAAAACAATAACATTGTTTGTTTTTGAAACAATGACTTATGTCAATTCATTCTTTTCTCAATGTGATTATGTACATGTATATATATGTTCTTATAGCGTATATATGTATGTATATAATTTACATTTTTAGTTTTAAATAAATTTCAATAATTTATTATTCATTAATATATGTATATATATATATATATATATATATATATATATGTATATGTATGTTTATCACAGCATACATATATATTTGTATACTAACGTATATACAAAACATATTTCTGAATAGTCACCAATAATTACTGTTCTAAAAAGAGCTTTTCAAACAATTAAGCTTAATTCAAGAAATACAATATAGCCTATCAATTCCAAGTTAATATCTATATTAATCAAAATTATTTAATAATCAATGAGCATCAAAATATAAATTCTCAGCTTCTGATAACATCAAAATACCTTAAGTTTCCAAACAAAGGATTAGTAATACAACAACCATATTTACCATTATTTCCTAATGTACAATTTTAAAAATTGAAAGTACAAGGTAATTCCAATTCTATTAAGTAATTTCACACAATCTCTCAAGGTACTAATAATGCCGTCAAAGAAGTTCACATATATTCAATAAAGACTTATCAAAACAATAGAATTCAATTGAAACCAATCAATTTGAAATGTCATCTGAGATATAAAATTATAGTTCACTTCACATCACATGCTCATTGAAAAACTTCTAACTGCAAGCAATCCAAGAAGAAAAGATCTCCAACTCTTCAAGAGTTTCTAACCAAAAGTAAATAGTGATCCAGCAAGAAGGGTCGGGGCATGACACCCATACTTAAAAATTATAACCCATTTTGCAAGGAATCTTAAAAGATTAATTTTAAAGAAAATATATCATGAAGGATCAAATTTTATAAGGACATGAGTTTCATCATTAAGAAGATAATGTCTCAATTTATGAATAGAAAAAATTAAAGCAAGACATTATTTTTTAGTTGAGGTATATCAGGTTTAATAATCAAAGAAAAGTACAACTTATGTAATATATAGGTTTCTATTTTCCATCCTCATCATGTTGAGCTAAAAAAGTTACAATAGTATGAGAAGAAGAAAAAGTATAAAGAAGAAATGGTTGACTAGGTATAACAGGCTGTAAAATAGGAGGATTAGCAAGATATTGTTTCAATTCCTCAAAATATTTTTGACACTCATCATTCCAATGAAAAGTGTTGTCTTTATTTATCAAAGAGGTGAAAGGAATTGTTTGGTTTGAAATGTGATACAAACTTACAAATACCTTGAATTTTTCATGTAAACTTCAAATTTTTAAATATTTTTGGGAAGATGGCATGTTAACAATAGCATCAATATTTTTTGTATCCTCTTCAATTCCCGTATTTGAGATGATGAATCTCATAATTTTTTCACTATACACACTAATAACACATTTTTAGGGTTTCAAACACATTTTATACTTAGGATTTCATTCTAAGATTTGTATGAGAATATTAACATGATCTGTGTGACAAATTGGTTTAGCCAATATGTCATCAATATAGTCTTCTAGGATTTTATCTATGTAATCATGAAATATAAGAGTCATAGAAAATTGATAAGTAACATCAACATTATTTAATATAAAAGGCATAATAACCCAACAAATGTTCCCCATGGTGTTATGAGAGCATTTTTTTATTGATCTTGAGGAGGAATAAAGATTTGATTATAACCATAAAACCATCCATGGAATATAGTAAGGCATGTCCAACTTTGGAATCAACAATCATATCAATGTTTGGAAGAGGGGAATCAATTTTTAAGGTAGTTTATTTAGATCACAAAAATTAGTGCACATTCAAATCTTATTCTCAACTTTAGTCACAACCACAATGTTCAAAATCTAAGGTGAGTAATCAAGAAGATGAATAAAGCCATATCAAAGAATTTTTTCAATTTAAACCTTGACAAGTAAATAAATCTTAGGGTTCATCTTTATAATATTTTTTTTTATTGGTTTAGTATTAGGAACTATGAATATATTATGAGTAACATTTTTGGAATCAACTCTAGGCATGTCAGAGTATGTCTAAGAAAATCTATCTGAAAGTTCATAAAGAAGAGAAGAAAGATCTTGTTGTTCATGTTCATCTAGATGTTTTCCAATATTTATCACCTTCTCCTTATTGCAAAGGTCCATTTAAATATCAATAGTTTTATTTATAAGAGATTACTTTATTGAGGGACATCCATAGGCAAAGGGAATTCACAAATCTTCTCTATATTATCATCTTACACAAAGTAGGATTCAATATTTAAACAATGAGGAAAACCATGATTACGGTGATAGAAAGTGATGGGGAGATTGGGATAGACTAGCTTAGTCTATGCTCCTTGATCCTTATCTTGGATCTCTAGTGTGATCTACCCACACTCTATGGTCTCTAGGATACCTCTAGTCAATAGGATCCCATGAGCTAGCCCAATCTAGCCACCAATGTTAAACTCTCCTTCTCTTTAGCTTTCTTCCACAGTCTCTAGCTTCATACCCTTACATAGGCTTATAAGGGTTTCTTGGCTTGCTCACCTGCTTAGACTTTGACAAGGGTGGAGATGTCTCCCTAGGTGTTTTTTAAATCATCAAAGTGACTCCAAAATATTGGGTAAGCTTTCTTGTTACTCGATCTCATCATTTCTTCCCAAAATAGGGCTACTAGAAAAGAGCCCCAATTAGGCCTCCTCTCCAGGTTTATAGGACTTTTGACCTGCTATCTTCACCAAACCATGGCTAAACTTCCATTAATTTACCCATCCCTCTAGGATTTTCAAGGTTTTAAGTCTTCAAATGGCCATACATTGCCCTAACCAGGAATGAAGGTTTCTAAGCCTTTTTAAGCTTTCTAGAGTCATAGAGCTAGTTTGTTTGTGTAACCACCTCCATAGGATTGGTGGAAACCTCTCCTTCACACCAATGAACCTTTCCTTATCCTTCTTGAACTCCTCCAAATTATTTCCTCTGAAGTCTTCACCCTTGTCTTCTAGAGCCTTCACAATGCTGACCTTACCTAGCCGAGCACAGTCCAGGCTCTCCTAGGGCTTGGTCAAATAAAAGCTTGCAATCTCTTTCCAGGGCCCTGCTTGCATATATATACATAATAGGGTCTTTAATACCATATCCGAAGGTTCCATGGTGTTTCCATGGTGGGGATAGGAGTTACATGCCCATATTTACATGCCTCTCCAACCTGGACAGAGGATTGGTGGATTCAAAATATAAACAAGAACACACACAAAATTGCAAAGAAATTAATCTAAACACACCAAAATGAAAGTAAATACACCAATGAAAATGTACAGTGCCAAAGATATTAAGTGATCTTCATTATTTCTTCATGTTCTAGCCATTAGTATTGACTGGCACACCAAAATAGAGTCACAATCTGGTTAAACTCTCTTAGAGTCATACACAATGACCTCCAACCCTTGGATTAGGGTTTTTCCAAACAAAAATAGTCTATTCCTCAAGGTATGAGCTTATTTAGGTCACTTATCCACTTGGGTATGGTTTGAACCCATATTAGGATAAGTTGCTAAGCAACTTTTTGAGCAACTTTTGTTCCTTGAGCAATTTTTGCTCACTTCACATTATAAGACCATTCTTAGGTCTAAAAAAAATAACAAATGTGCTAAAACATTCAATACCCCTATTCTAAGACTTTTATCTACTCTAAGGCTAGGTGACATCAGGTTGACAACATTCCTTGAGTCACTGTACAATCACAAAGAAAAAAAAGACTATGACCCTAGGATCCTAACTAGACCCTACACACACCAATTGAGCTCATGGATCTTATTATACTTACAAGGCTTCATTCAGAAGCTCTTCATAACAAAATTAATGGTGGTGGGAGCCCTTAATAGGGTTCTCCTGCACCAAAAAGGAATACTATCATAGTTTCTTGAAAACTTGGACAATGAATCATCTTTACTGAAGATATCAAGGTAAGGTATAGTAGTAGATTGAACATCTATAAGATAAGGATTAACAAGAGGAAGAGATTCAAAGGAAAAGATAACAATGGCATTAAGAGAGGGTTTACAAGACTTCTTAGCAAGGCTTAAAGGGATTTTACCCATGGCCAAAATAATTATCATGTCCATTTTCCAAAGGAACTTAGATCCCATTCTCCTTCACACCACACCTATTACCCCTATAACCATGATTATCTAAGGGATGATAACTAGGACCATAATGAGAGGCCATATCAAAAAGTGATAATGAGGCATCATAGGTCACCATGTCATAAAAATTAGGTCTTGAGAGAATCTCAAGAATTTCAATATAAGTGTAAGATGCATAAAATTTATTACTAAGTGTACAATAAGAAAAATAATAGAGGATGAATATGGATATGAACTAGCTTTTTCTAATTACTTAATCAGAAGGAATTTGGGCCAATAGGCTCAAGTAGGACTTAAGAACTAAATGGGTTAGTGTCCCTTTGTTTATAATGAATTATAATGAGTTGGATTTGAGGGGATAGGACTAACTAATGCAAGATAGAAGGCTAAATAAGATAAATGACAACTTTATGTAGAAACAGACAGAAAAGAATTAGAAAGGAACTTGTAATGAGAAGAAATGGAAACTAAATTGAAACACTGATGTGGGATTTGAATTTGAAGCTACTTTGGATTGGTAGGATGCTTAGGAATCTTGTGCTTGGGTAAAGGATTCCTTCTCATTATATACCCTACACTTTCCCCCAAAAATTTTAGAGATCGTATGTCAGATCCTTTACTTTCCAAATTTGTAATGCTAGGTTTGCCACCTATTCCCACACAAAAAAAAATAGAAAATTGTTGGGTTGAAAGGAGTTTTCCTTGGTCAAAACCCTATTTAGGAATCAACCTCGAAATGTAAATAAATTTCATGTAAAGGAAAGTATGTAAATGTAAAGGTAAGTATTAGATCTATGTTGTAAAGGTATACCTTCATAAAAAAAATATGATATCACACATATTTATGAATATGATTATATGTTTCTTTAATGTAGTTTTTGAACCTTGGAATATATGAAGGAATTAAGGATGCCTTTCACAAATGAATGGATCTATGAACGCCACTATAAGATCTTCAATGTTGTATGCTTGATAAACTCTTTCCTTGAAGAATAGATAAATGAAATGCATGTAGATGGACAAAAGGACATTCTTGTTATATTGAGAATTGATATAACTAGATATAATGGGAGAGAAGATTTATACAATGGATAATATTACCTTCAAAATTGCCTTGGATGCTTGACGAATTCTTGAAAATTGATCTTGAACACTTGGATGAAAAATGGTAGGAGAGCACTTGAAATATTGATCATGATATCCAAAATGAGGAGAGATAGGCCACTTATATACCTCTAACAACATTTTGGGGATTAAAAATAACACAAGCCAACTATATACACCTAAAATTGGTCAAAGCTAGTCAAAAAACAATATTCAAGCAATTTGAATCAATTAAAATAAAAACTTAAATAACTATGTAATTAATTATATAGTTTATTTAAATTATTTAATCCAACACATTCAATATTCCTACATGATTAATTAATTAATTACTCTTAAAAAGCCTCACCTAACACTACATGGAAAAAATAAATCAACCAATAGGAGGAGAGGAAAATGTGCACAAGGACCACTCAAAAGCTTTGTTATCTTGACCATCTATTTTTTAAAATCAACCTTGTCCCTCAAAATGAGACACCTCAACAAACACAACTCAACTTATGCCTAATAATGGTTACTTAACTCATCCCTACCCCTTGGTAAATCCTATAAATAGGATGCATAATTAGAGTAAAGGATCCATATTCATTCAAGCATCATAGTTATAGTCAATTTGCATCCACTATCTTTGAAGGAAATTTTTTTTAATGCATTTAGTAACATCATAATGGTTAATTATCATGAGGTTTTAGAACAATTTGAGCATGGAGATTAGCTTACTTTGCATCATTTATCTTAGATTTTCATCAATCAATCATCTTAGATCTAAATCACATCTAATATCATGTTAATTCTCATTATAGGAGTTGTCATTTGAGGATACTTTGTAGAGATCCATGAAATTATCTCAATCTTCTCAATCTAAATAGTTAATTAGGATATATCTCTAGCTTTCAGTTTGATATTTTATTGAACTAATGTTTCATGCAGGTTTGTAATTGCAGATTTTACACACACACAAATGGCACTCACTGTGGGGCACACACCTCACTGGTCTAACAATTTTTGGTTGAGATTTTACTTTTTGTAGGTTAGGAGTACTCAAAATATTGCCTTTACCATAAATTTTAGTTCCTACATACAGAATTTTAGTGTCTTTAAAGAAAAGTTTAGTGCCTGTCAAAAAATTTGAGTCCCTATACAAATTTTTTTGGTCCCTATAGACAAGGAGTCACAATTTACAATTTATTTCAGCACATATACATTTTCTTTTATCTCCTATTTAATGTCTCACAGAGCTTGCAAGTAAAATAATGTCCCTTACTAGTTTAACGCTTGTGCTTTAAAATTTCAGTGCCTATACTTTAAAGTTCAACACCTGCAAGTTAAATTTTAGTGCACCTACAGCTTAAATTTTAATGCCTATGAGCAATAAAATAGCCCCTATAAATTTAAACTTAAGGATTTAAAATTTCAAATCTAATTTTATTTCAAATGTGTTATAGATGGAAAAATTGAGGACAGTTCGGAAGCCAACATTCAAAATTCTAGATTATTACAAGGAGATAGAGGCAACGAGATCAAATAAACATGCAAAATATATGTATTGGGAAAATGAGGATGAAAGACTTGGTGAGGAATGTAAATCATTTAATAGATATTTGATTATTACTAGTATGTATCAAGGTTTCTATCAAATATTTATGATTAACATAGATACTTATCCTCTTTAAATTCCTACCAATTTGTCAATTCTTTTGGATTTCCTTCACTTTTCTCGCTTTGTGTTTTCCTAACATCTATGGAAGGGGATGCTTAGGAGCTAGAATGATCATCGAGGTAACATATAATGAAAATAAGAAACCTCAAAAATGTGCATAACTTTGAGTAAGGTACACACAATAAACTTTTAATATTTCATGTACCTTCATCTTACTTTTGGCAAATTTCAAAGTTCAAACACAGTTTAATTAAGAAGACCTAATTTGTTTGTGAACAAAGCTAGTAGGCCTATGCTCTCACCTTTTTAAGGTGATTATAATGCCAAACCTAGTAGAATTCCATTAGTTAATGGTCTAAAAATGAACATCATGTCTATCATGTTTGAAGAATAAAGGTAGTACGGATATGCTTTCAACTTTCTTAAGGCGGTAAAAATAAAAAAAACCTACCTTTATTTTGATTTTCTTTGAAGTAGTGCATTTTCATTCTCAATCCATAGGAGGCTTGCCTCTTGAGGCTTTCCTTAACGAGGCTGGTGAGAGGGACATCTCAAAGTTGGATACAAAACTGCTTTAGCCACAGTTATCTAACCCACTATAAAAAAAATGCCTTCATCCTTAATGGCATGAAGGACAAAGAGAAATTTTATAATATCCTTCCTCAAGTAGTCATCACAAATTACGCAAAACCTCCTTGGCGTTAGTGGGAAACTCTCGTAAAGAGAGGTAAAAAAAAAATCTCTTTGAACAAAATCATCATTAAATCCTGGTTAAGTAGTAATTTTACCTTTTCAAGCCATGTAAAGCTAGATTCGACCATAGGAAGGTTGATTTTTCAGTGTTTTATTTGTGAAAATACTTGTGAAAATCATTGAGAAGATACACCTTTTGGGTAAATTAGATATTAAGGAAAAGTGTTCGTGTATTTGCTAAGTTTGATGGTCTCAAAAATCAGAATGAAAAATCTATTTAAAGCTAAAAAACCAAACAAAAACTATAAAAACTCATAGATCAAGAAAAGGTCAGTCAACAAAGTGTTTGTACACAAGTTTTCAGTATCTAAACATAAATTTCCAGCACTTATAAATACTCAAACAGTGTCTGTGATCATTAAAACAATACTTGAAAACTTTAAAACACCTATAGATTGCAAAATCAAAACAATGATCATTTACAACAAATTTGAGCTAAAATCAGAAGCATTATCAGATACCCTTTTGGGATTTTGTTCCATTTCAGTGAAAACAAAGTTAAAAATCACCATTCTTAGGACTTTCAAGAAAATTAAACCATTTATAATAGAGTTCAAAACACTAAAACATTGTGGAAATGTAAAATTATCATTGGTTTTGAAACTCTAAACACCTTCTACATTGGTGAAAATCACATTGAAACTCCCCAACATCTCAATTGGTTGGATAAATTTAACTTAAGATTCAAACTTAAAAAATTCATTTGAAAGGATCTTCCTTTGGGAAGAGTCATAAGGTTATGGTAGTGAGAACAAGGGCTTGTAGATAAAAGTATAACCAAGAGGGAATATTGAATAGGGAAGAAATAACTCCTCAAAGAAAGACTCAAACTCAATAACCTCCACGTCAAGTTTGTGAAGTTGAGCCTAACCAATAAGAAGAACAAATTCAAATCAATAAACCAAACATGTCAAAAAAATCAAGAGTTGTGAATTCTTGGGATGAACTTCATGACCATAACAAAGATAAGGACAACAATACTAACAATAACAATGAATAAACTGAATAAATAGCTAAAGAATAGATCCAAGAAGTAAAACAAAATACTCTTTTCTTGAAAGTAATGGAAAAAGTGTTAGATAAGAACAAGTTACTTTTTGACTTTGGAGAAACTAGGGGTTAAAATTCCACATGATTATGATGTTTCTTAACTAAAGCAAGATGAGGATGAATTCAACCCTCTAGGGGTCTTGAAAAAACACATTGAATCACTTCAAACTTAATTAGACAACCTTTAAAAGGTAGCTTCTCCAAATAAATATACCATAGAATCTATTTGTCCTTTCCCATTTGATAAAAAAATGGTCATGATGCCTTTCCCATATAATGTGGTATTCCCAAAATATGAGAAATATATGGGCATAACCAACCCTCAAGACTACATTCAATAATTTTGCGCATTATGCATGGAGTTCATCCATGAACCAACATACCTCATGAGATTATTTCCAAGAAGTCTAGGTGGACAAGTGTATACACCTAAAAATGGTCAAGTAAAATCAAAGTGAGCAATCAAGGACTAAATAATTAATTAATTGAAATCAAAGCCATTGGATTAATTAAATCAAATAATTATGTAATGGATTAATTTTATAGTTGAAATCAAATCAAATTCAACCCATTCAAGGGTAGACATGGCTAAAATAAATCAATTTAATCAATTGGTAATTATTATTCTCACCCACCACATATGGATAAATAAAATGAACCAATGGGAATAAAGAAATCAGCTCACATGGGTCAAGTCCAAGTTGATTCTACACCACTCATCTTGGAGTTTCATCTTGACCCTTCATTTTGCCTCTTTGCTCCAAAATTTGAAACCAAAATCTTTACTTTGTCTCATCATTTGAAACCATCAACTTGACTCAACTTTGATCATGGTTAACTTCATTCTACCCCTAAGCTTTGGAAAATCAATAAATATTAAGAAAAATCAGGAGTGAGATAATAATAATCCTTTGTTAATTGCATCATTACTATAGGTATTTAGGTTTGTATTTATATCATAATTGAGCATAATTAAGTTAGATTGGTAGAATTACATTTAACATAGTTTCAATTTCTCATTCTAGAGCTATCTCTAATGATTCTTAAAGCTAAGAGAATTCCATTAGCTTCTTTAGATAGAGATCCATGATATTTTTCTTTTTATTTCTTTCAATTTAATAGGATTAAGTGTTGAATTTTCATAATTTGAGTCGATTATTTAAACTTAGCTTGATTAGGATTTGAGCTTCCTCATGACTATGACACATCAACCTTGAAGAAATATGAGGAAGAAGAAAATCCACTAGGGGTTATGAAAAAACAACTCAAATTATTTCAAGCCAAAATTGATAACATGAAGAAGGAAGTGACACCTAAACCATTTTTAATTGTGGCCATATTCCCCTTTCCTCTTGACAAAAAACTTGATCATGGTACTTTTTCCTCCAAATGCGGTATTTCCAAGATATGATAAGTACATGGATAAATTATACCTACAAGGCCATTTGAGATAATTTTATTCCCTAAGTATTAAATTCATGCATGCCATGAAATATCTAATGATATTATTCCAAAGAAGTCGTGGAGGGAAAGCAATGGAGTGGTTTTCAAAACTACCCCCGGATATAAAAACATTAAAAGAATTACCCTCCAAGTTTGTAACCCATTATTCATACAACATTGAACACGATATCACCATGTTGAATTTATGTGATACCAAAATAAAAGATGGTGAACCCTTTTTAATCTTTCTCCAAATATGGAGAACAATTTTATTCCGTTATCTGAGAATTATACCCAAGAAGGAAAAGATAGAAATTTTCATGAACAATCTAAATATGGAGATGAACTATCAATTAGAATTCCAATGTCCACCTACCATTGAGAATATTATTGAAAATAGGTCAAAATTGAAGAAGTGTTAGTAAGAAAGGGAGAAATAAAACTATTCAAAGGAAACAAAGGTTTCTCTACCACTAATAACAATTTTAACAACAACAAGGGTGGTAATAATAGAAATGAAAAGCCTAGGTCTTGGATAAAGAATAGTAACAAGAACCTTGTGAATGATGGGGTTATGGAAGATAACAACCTTAAGGATAATCCTTTTAATGTATCAAGAAGGTATAATCAAAACTTCAATTTCAACCAAACAACCAAGACCCCTTTTAACAACAATAACAATAACTCTTTCAATAATCAAGGAATAAATACACCAAGACCTTTCTTTGACAAAACACAAAGGAGGAAGTTCACACCCTTGGGGGAACCTCTTGAGAATGCACTAAGAATTCTCATTGCCAACAAAATCATCACTTTACTGAGTTAAGTCCCTATGAACCACAAGTCAAACCATCATGGTGGAATGATGCCCATCATTGTGAATATCTGTAGAAACATAGGGCATAAGAAAAATGAGTGCATGAGACTCAAAATTATGGTTCAAGACTTGATATATGATGGTAAAAATCAAAGTGGATGGTCCCTAAAAAAATGAAGATCATACAGCTTTCAAGACCCCTTTCTTAAATCATGAGAAAGGTGAATCATCTAATTTGAATAAAAAAAACAAAAGAGGAAATGATAAAGTTAATTTTTCCCATACTTATGACAATATTATCAACTCTTTATCAGGGTATGAAGATATCATTAATGTCATAGTGGTGAAAGAGAAACAACAAAAGTAAACCTCTAATGTTGTGACTAGGGGACAAGCGTCAAAGATTAACTTGCAAGGGACTACCCCTTAAATAAATTTTCCAAATCAAACATCATCATCTTCAAAACAATACAATATTGTGGACCAAATCCAAAGGACATTGACATAAATATAAATCTTGGAGTTGTTAAAACTTCACCAACTCATAAAGAAATCTTGGAAAAATCTCTTGTTGAGACTATCGTTCTTAATTAATTGGATGTTGATATATTTCAAAACATCATTGGAAACCTCATTGCACCACATTGCCTATAAATTTTTGAGTAAGATTATATTTCCTTGAATCATCTTCAAAATCTCCCATTGCATATAGAAGTTTTGATACATAGACACCGTGTCAAAAGAGTCCTTATTGATGGAGGATCTTGCCTAAATATTTTTACCTTGAGTGTTGTCAAAGATTTAGGATACTCCAAATAAGTCATTGATCCTATAAGAAAAATTAATATAAAAGCTTATGATGATGAGGAAAGATCTTCAAAAGGAATGGTGGGTCTTCCCATTCAAGTTGGTCTAATCCAAAGAAACAATTTTCCAAGTGCTTGATCTAAAATTGACATACAATATTTTGTTAGGAATGTCATAGATCCATGAAATGCTATCAGTTCCTTCAACATATCATCGATGTCTAAAATTTTATTATATGGGTCAAGAAAACACAGTGAGTGGGGATCTAAATCTATTTTAATATTGCAATAATATCAAACCTTTGAATGACTCATTGGACCCATACAATAGTGAAGGTACTACATCAAGAAAGTCAAAAGAAACAACTCAAGACCAAAGTTCGAATGATAATTCCATAGAAAAAATAAAATAAAGGATGGAAGAAGAAAGTATTCTTGTTAATTCCAATCAAGAAAATACTAAATTACCTACATCGACTAAAGGAAAAGAGAAGGTTTTTTAGATTCAAAAGAAAAAGAGGGAAAGAATACTAATCTATGTTTTGCACACCAAGAATAGGACAATTTAAAATATTCTAAAATTGAAAAATAATAATCCAAATAAAATTATTATCAAAGGATGGATAAAATGATAATTTTTTTTGAGAAACAATGCAAAATCAAGAAAAAAGGTGTGGGGGGTTATTCATTATCAATGATGGACTTACCTCTTTCCCCTATATCTCATGGAAAACCATGTATTTCTAATACTCCTCAAAAGTACAATGAATATTTTGTAAGAGATAGTACTTCTTCACCCATAGAAGAAGATGATAATGATATCCTAAAATGTCTTTGTAAAGATGAAGAAACATCAAGTTTAAATAAAACATCAAATGAAGAAAAGGTTTAAAATATCAACATCCCAACACACCAATATGAAAAAGGATATCAAATCATGTAAAATATGAGTTACAAAGGATGACCCTTGGGAAAAAAATGAAGGTTTGTTAGAACCAATGGAAATGATTTGGAGAGATGGTAAAGAAAAATTAGGGCTAGGGTACCTAGAGAAACTATATACTAAAAAGAATCATCCATAATTTTATGGAAAAGTTTTACAATTAAATTCCCAAAATGAATCCATTAGAGGTGTCTTTTCATTAATTTCCTTTCAAAATGAAACTATTGTAACAATAAGATTAATAAAAAATAATGAAAATGGAGCTAATCATCATCCATCATTGCAGTGACACTTTCTTTATGCTCCTTATAAGTGTTTGAATCATATGTATCTGCATTGTCCGTAGTGTTCCTAGCATGATGATCCAAAGTAATCATCTCCTCCATGTGTGAACAAGTATCATCCAGGAGCAATCCTTCCTTTCTAGCAACCTCTAGTGCATCTAACAGTATTTTGTTACATTTGGTTGACCATACCTCTTAATCCTTCAAATTCCCTTCTTTGTATCTTCCCTTTGTTTGGTGTCTTGCAATCGATGGCTTTTGAGTTTCTTTATGTAAATCTGATTTGAAATAATCAAATACCTTTGCCTCATGTGGATCTTTTACTCTTGTCGATCAAATGTACTATTGGCATCCTCTGTCACTTTGAAATTTGAAATGCATCTGATATGACAACCATTACTATCAGGGAAACAAATTATTCATTATACCGATCACAATGCCATTACATGCCATAAGTATGTTTCTCCATTTGACTGGAAAAAATATTCAAGTATCCCTTTGATGTTTTTATTAACATTTCATTATCATCATAAGTCATTTTGATCATCCCACCGGTCATCAGAGAGGCTACATTATCGTTTCCCCACAGTGGAAAGTTACCCCAATGAATGTTCAATCACCAAGACTCCTCCCAATTGTAGAGCATATCTGTTGTATTTTATTACATCAATAGAGGTCTTCCTAGTGACCTCATCAGCCATTGAGGAGACATATTATTCCTTCTTCCAACTGAAGTAAGTTATGTCGATGACATTTTGGATCATTGAGACATTCTCTTTGTTTTTTTAATTGGTAAATGATCAACGCGACCTTTCCTGACAAAATGATTTGCATACATTCCTTTCATTGGCTTATCCTTCCTGATGTCTTTCATCACAATAAGATTACTTCATTGAGATATGAAATTTTTCTTTCCTTAGATACTAATATGGTCCCGCTATCATCTCATCGACATGACTTCCTCTGATGTCTTAACCTTAATTTTTAATCACTTCATCAGTATAAGTCCCGCTGATATATTTCATTGGTGTAGGTGTATATGGTCAGGGACTATGAATTTATGTTCCTCCTATATTTTTATGCTACTCCGATCACTTTATCAGAAAAACATCTCCCCATCATCCTTCATTATTTGTTGTCCTCAATCAAAGTAAGTTGCACCAATAATTTTTATGACTTCTTTACCATTAGGCTACTTGTCTTTGTTAAGGTTTTAGGATCATTGCAAATATAATAGAACTATCTGATTGTATGTGTTTTCTAAATGCATCGATCTCTTTATATTTATACATGACAAGGACAAGAAGATACATTTCCCTTCATGAGACATGTCTATTCATTAATTTATTTTATCTATTTAACTATTTATTTATTATGAGAGTAACTATAATCTAACTTTATATATATCAATGTATTTAGTAATATCAATTATTTTATATATTGATATATATGTATATATAATAAATCATTTCTCGTAATAATCATATAGTCATTATTATTTATGTGAATGATGCTACAAACATCAACACTCCCTCTTATCTAGGGAGGATAAATCAATCCAATGTCAACACATAAGACACTTGACAACATCAATCATATGATGTAAGCAATAAAGGCATCATCCTCAAGATGTAATCAATAGAAATATAGTCTCAATATGTGGATTTCCTCCATCGATGATCCATCCACAAACTTTAGTGTGAATTGCCTCCATCAACGATTCTATTGAAAAGCTTTCAGGTGGATTGCCTCCATCAGTGATTCTATCCACAAGCTCTCATGTGGATTGCCTCCATTGGTGGTTCTATCCACAAACTCTTGTGTGGATTTCCTGCATCAATGATTCTATTCACAAACTCTCATGTGGATTGCCTCCATCGGCGATTCTACCCACAAACACTCGTGTTGATTGCCTCCATAGATGATTCTATCCACACACTCTTGTGTGGATTGCCTCTATTGGTGATTCTATCCACAAACTCTCAAGATTTAATGTGGATTTCCTAAATTGGTGATTATATCCACAAGCTTTATCTATTATGATCTGTTATAGCCATCACAAGATGTCTATCACAATAGAAGGTCAAGTTATTGTACGATCGTCACCTTCCAATAACTTTACCAAATACAAGTGATAATCATCTAGAAGGCATCACTTCCTCATGATTTATACAGGGCCCATATAGCATTAAATAATTTTATAATAATCAATTATATCAAGTTTACCTCAGAAGTGAACTCCCTCTTAATCAATACGATTGAGATTGTCACAAGTTAATTGAACCATCTTCTCTGTCTGAAGCTCAAGTTCATCAACTTCTTAACCTTCTTTTGAAATGTCAAACTCCCTCTGCATCTGGTCTCAATAATCAATTTTTTTGCAAGCATTAAGTTCTTTATCCCTTGAATGTAATTTTCTTGTGCTTCTATCCTGAAGGTATGTCAGAGAGAGTACAAATAACTCACTAAACTATCTTGACCGAATATACCAATGATAGAAGCATACAAGATTTTACCCAATAGTATAGAATAAATTACAAAATTAAAAAACTATTTTTATTAATAAAACATGAAATACTTATCTTTTATAAATTTCAAGTATTTCATTCTGTAAGGTGAGCCCATATAGAAAATATCATGCAAATTCACAAAATGATGTCGCTGTTCTCAAATATTACCAGAATTATTCACATGACCTGTCTTGAATATCCAAAGGTTCTATACACTATGACAACCTTCAATCTTATCAAATCTCCCTTCAAGCGGTTAGGATTTTAAAGGAGGAACCTCACACTTTTACAGATTTCACATATACTCGTACATAGTTGGTCATAACTTTTGAACCTGACACTTTGTTGCCAATCTCTCCAGTGAGATTCTTCTAAAAAAATTTATCACCAACATATCCAAAATTTAGAAAACTCCAATGGTGTATTTGTGAGATATGGTCCTCGTAATGAGACTATATTTTATGAGACAGTCACACATTCACCATCAACAAACTACTCTCTTACATTTTCAACTTGGCTCTGATACCATGTTAAGGTTTCAAGATCATTGCAAATGTAATAAGACTATTTGATTGTATGTCTTTTCCAAATGCATCGATCTCTTTGTATTTATACATGACAAGGACAAGAAGAGACATCTCCCTTCATGGGACATCTCTATTCATTAATTTATTTTATCAATTTAACTATTTATTTATTATGAGAGTAATTATAATCTAACTTTATATATATATATATATATATATATATATATATATATATATATATATATATATATATATATATATATATATATATATATAGTAATATCAATTATTATATATATATATATATATAATAATAATAATAATAATAATAATAATTTCTCATAATAATCATATAGTTAGTATTATTTATTTGATTGATGCTACAAACATCAATAGTCTTCTAGTCCTATCGATATATTATGCACATTGAGAAGGTGAAATCAGTGTAAGAACATGGCACTTTATATCGATAATATTGTCACTTGGAGAGAAACTTGTATATAGTAACTTCAAAAAATGAAAATTCTATATGGGGATGATTAGAATAAATATGCTTCACAACATTCACTATTCGGGCTAGGGTTATAATTTAGTTATGGCTATGATGAATTATCTTTAAGAAAACTTTAGTAGCTTCAATATTTGTGAAATCATATCAAATACAAAATTTTGGTTATGACCTGTGCGTCTATCCTATATCAAAATCCTTGACACTTGTCTTAGGGGAATTATTTCTTGGGTGTTATAATTGTTCTTTGGATTTATTAGTGGTACTTCAAAATTTGTGATTTTTGGAGTCCCAATAGGTGGTATGATGTGAGCATGATTTTGTGAGTGACTACTTGGTAGTGAAGTGTGTCAGAAGAAATAAGATGTGTAAAGGGTTATTGTAGAATCAAAGAGAAGGCTTGCAATCAATTTTACAGAAGGATAAATAAGTGTTCAAAAAATATTTGTAATTGATTCTAGTGCACTTGGTTGTTGTTGTGCTACTAGTTGGAACCGTATCATGCATATATAGATTTAGTCTCATTAATTCAAATTTTTTCTATAAGACCTTTTTGTAATAAATATTTTGTATTAGGGCAGTTAGCCCTTGACCGGTAGTGAGCTTACCCATAGTGAGCAAACTGATAATGAGCCTTTGTAAAAATTACCTTAACCAATGTTTACTTTCATGAGAATTAGTTTCTCCATATTTTTTTCCATCTTGGGTTTCCACCTTATAGTTGGCGTTATGGTGTTTATTATTTTTTCTCATTCAGCTTTAAGTATCTGGATGTTTTAAGTTTGTACTAGTTTAACATAGATTGTGAAAAGTATTTTGGTATAACTAATTCACCCCCACCCCTCTCATTACTTGGAATGTTCAAAAAACCTTCCTAACTAGCTATGTTTCCACTAGAAATTCATGGCCACAAATGATAGAACAAGATTTAGGATATGTTGCAACTTTTCATCAAATGTATTTGACTATTTTATGTCAACAAAAAAGTTGTTACCCTAGAAAAATCTCTCTAATTCTTGAAAATATGAGAAAGATTATTATAGATGGAATTCATGTTACCCTATAGGTTCAAAAATGTCATTCACAAGCACCATAGATTCTAAGAGACAACCTATCAAATTTTGACATTTTCTTGCACTTAGAGAACTTAAGGGACAACATCGCTAAGGTATGATGCTAAACATTTAGGAAATTTGGAAGCCAAAATAACACCATGATTAGGGTAAATCCACCTAACCAAATGTATTGGCACTGGTGGTTTTCACCTATGATGGACAAAACAAGAATTAGGCTCCATTGTAACTTTTAATTGAATGCCTCTAATAGTTTTTGCATCAATAGAAAAATTGTTTCTCTAAGAAAATTGCTCCAAGTCTTGAAAATTTGAGAAAAAATATTTTATAAGTTCCTGACATAAACATATAGGCTCAAATAGATCATTCACAAGTATCATGAATTATGAAAAATAGACTATCAAGGTTTGATAGTTTTTTGCACTCAGAAAACTTAAAGGATAATGCTGCTAGGGTATGGAATTGAGTGTTAAGGTGAGTTGGGAGATAAAATAGGACCATGCCTAAGGTAAACCCACCAAACCATACATGTTTTCAATAATGGTTCATTCTCACAATGAAAAAAATGAAAATTAGTCTCTATTGGAACTTTTCATTGAATGCCTCTAACAATTTTTATGTCAACAAAAAAATTGTTTCCCTAAGAAAGCCACTCAATGTTTTAAAAATTTGAGACAAATTATTGTAGTTGGGACTCGTATGAACCTATAGGTTTAGATACATTATTTTCAAGTTCCACAAATTATGAAAAATAAACTATCAAAGTCTGATAATCTTTTGTACTTAAAGAACTTAATGGGAAACGTCTCTAGGGTATGCCAATGAGCATTCATGTGAGTTTAGAGGAAAAACAAGACCATGCCTAGGGTAAACCACCTTACCGGGTGTTTTTGTGTTGACAATTTGCAAACAAAATAAGCAAAACAAGAATCAAGCTCTATTGTAACTTTTCATTGAATGCCTTTGATGGTTTTTACATCAATTAAAAAAATTACCACCCTAAGAAAATATCTTTGAGTTTTGATGTTTCAAGACAAGTTATTATAAGGGACCTCACATTAGGTTTAGACAATGTTTTTACAAGTTTCATGGAATTTGAGAAACAAATTGTCAATATTTGACAATTTTGGGCAATTAGATCACTTTAGGGATATCGCTACTATGGTATGGCCTTGAGTCTTCAGGCACATTGGAAGGAAAAATAGGAGTATCCCAAGGGTAAACTCACCTTAACAAATGTGTTGGCACTAACGGTTTGTTCCCACAATGACTTTTATAATTTTTCAATGACTTGTCCTCCGTCATTACTTGTCATCTATCATTACTAAGTGTAATTAACCATACTTATTACATCCACATAAACAATTTTTTTTGGCTCAAATATGTCAAATCATGTAAGAGGTCGAACATAAAATCAAATCCAATTTTATTTACTTTTCATCTGTCATTACTAAGCATCCATATTATGATTGGTACACATATGCATGTTTTGGTTTTCATTGATGTCAAACTTGTATTTGGATGATGGATCTTCTTGTGTTATATTACATAATTAGAGCACTACTCCATTGATATCGTACATATATGGTGTCTTTAGTTTTTGAAGGTTGATCGAAGCTTTTTAATAATTTATTTTTGGAGTATTTTTATTAGCTAGAACCTTGAAGATATTTTGTGAGAAGTACTTAGCTTCAATTCACTGAATTATTCCCTTGTAGTTTTTGGTTTCTCTACGACATGCTTCATACTTTGCAAATACAATGAGATATTGGATTAAATACATTACACCTCACATTCCTATTCAAATTTACTCTCTATTATAATCTAGTACACTTTAGAATGAATTGTTCCTTTCTCTCTGGTGAGACTTGTGTCATTATAATTACATAATCATGACTAATGAAGGTTTTTAGAATCTTTGTATGCTTGGCTTGGTGTTCCACATTTATTGGTTTTTGCTAATCTTTTTTATGTGCTTATCTTTGATAATGTCATGCCCAAAAGTTGGGAAAAAACACACCAACAATTTTTTAAAAAAACTCTAAAGCTATCTAAGTTGACTAGCAAGTTACAGTTTGCTACCTAAAGTTATTCGTTGGGAACCCTTAACAGGTTCGAGAAGTTAGTTTAACTCTAGGATCAAGTTGAGTTAAATTGTGCTCAAAACGGATAACTAAAATGAGCTATGCGACCCTTACATTAACTTTTAGATTGTCTTGTAAAAATAATGTAATAAAACCCCTTAAATCAAATTAATTCATAACCTTATAATAATGTGAGGTTCGATAATCATCTATAGTTAAATAACCTTATTTAATTGATTATCAAATTTACAAATAAGATGACTATAAAGGTTGATAAAAATCTTCCCCTTAATACTATATAATCTAATCTCGATAAAATGATTAGTCATACCTGAACATGGGTTGACACTTAATAAAATCATTAAGTAATGAAGTTCATTACATAAATAATAAACTTACTTTAGTAAATTTTTTAGAGTCTAACTATTGTCTTAATCAAATAAGTTAGTAAATTAAATTAATTAAATTAACTCTCTAAACAATAAACTTTAAAATAAACTTTAATCCAACATTAATAAACTGTTGGATTAAAAATCTAAATAGTAACCGATTTAAATTGGGTCACATGAAAATATCTCTTTTATTAAAATAATAAAATTTAAGGGGAAATCATATTTTCCCTTATAAAGTCAATAAAGGAAACTCTTATTAACTAAATTTAATAAATATTGAAATCTAAAATTTGGAATAAATATCTATAAATATCAAATCTTTTCAACTTTAATAACTTGCTAATTTACTTTTCCTCTTTTGTTTATTTATTTTTCTTCTCCATTATTTTTGCTGATTGTAGTTATAGAGGTCCATGACAAAGTAGAATGTGTTTTAGTATCTATTGATCAATGACTACAATACTATATATTGCAGATAACAGTTAACAAATAACTGTTAACTATAGCGTATCGGTTAGTGCATAATTATTGACAGTTATAACTGTAACGCCATCAATGTAATTATGCCAACATTCCCCCCCTTAATACATTGATCCTAACATCAAAAATACTTTGCCTTAGGGACCCCCCCTTAAGGCTTACATAGAAAAACATGCTAAGTACATAATATCAATACATATTTTGAAAAAATCTTCTTCTGAAGTAGCATATCATGAACCAAGCAAGGCTCCATCAAGTTGTCTCTTGACCCTCGGAAAGGTGTAGCTTCAAGCTGTGTTCTTAAGCCCTCAGTCCTGAAATCTCAAATAAAAAAGTCTTGAATTATTCAACAGTGATCCCTAAGAGATGCAACGAATCTCTATCATTGTCTAGTGACCACGAAAGGGTATAATTCTCAATCATATACTCTGAAGCTCATTGGAAAATAATCCATATTGAGCACAATATCAATTCCCTAACCTATCTTGAAAATGAATCTTCAAAAGACATGCATTCTAAAAACTTGTCAGCATTAGAAATCTAAACAAAATTGAAAACCAAAAAACACCAAAAAATGCTTCTCATACAGAACACCATCTCAAAGCGAGAAGATGACTTGAGATGATGGAGATTCCTCCATCCTCCAATGTTGCCAACCTCCAAAATGTGAAGGTTTAAAGCACAAGATTGTGATTCATGGGAGACTGAAAAATGTTAATGACCTCTTCATCATCTGCTGTATCCTCATCTTCAATGCATGCAACATTTCCTTCTTCAAATTGTTCTTTTAGTTTTCCTTTAAGAACATCACTAGCTCTGGTTCTACAAACCCATGATGGGTGCCCCTTTTTCTTTAGTAAAAACATTTATTATCTTTGGGTAAGTGCACAAAGATGGGGGACCAAAAAGGGGGTATAAGATGCCACTTTTTTCCTGAAATCAACAAAATCTGAACTTCAACTAGAAATTGAAGATAGTTAGACTCAAAATTTTAAGAAGCGACAAGAAAAAGAGTTGTAATACACTGAATCTAGTTCCTAAACTACTAATTTATTTTGAAAATGGTGCAAATTAAGGCCCTTAAAAAAGGGGAGCACAAAAAGTGGTCTTGTTTTTTGTGAAAAAACATAACATAGCATCTAGTGTGCTCCCCCTAAAATGTTAACTTTTTTTTTGAATTTTTGAATTGCTCCAGTGAGAAGTTAGCTAACACCATGTAGTCTATCCTAGATTTTTTTGCAAATTTTTTGATGAATGCATATTTTTTTATGAATTTACGAAGTGCACACATCCTAAAAAATGTGAAATTTTTGTGTGCTCCCCCTAGAAATCATTTAAAACTAATTGAAAACCAAATTTTCTTTTTTTTAAAGTGTGTAGAATGGAGTCTAGTTTCTAAAAATGTAACTTGTTGCAAAATTCGATGAATGAGCCAAAATCTATGCCCAAAATACTACACGTTGGTTTTTGACAAAAATCGGACCTACATACAAAAGAAATTGGAGATGAAAAAATTAACATAATCCTAATTCAAAATAAATTATATGGTTAGATAGCTAACAGAGAGATCTACAATATCATGTCGTTTGATTTTAACGTTATTGAACCACGAATAAACCTGACGAGGAGCACACAAAAAAGATGTCATTTTTTTGTATGTCTACTAAAAAACATGTCTCAGACCTATTTGAATCCTCCAAGCCTTTGGGTTGGATCTCCAAGGAAAATCCAAGCCTTAGGCTTGGTGGATTCCAATGTCTTACAAAGCGCGTGTGCCCTATAGTGCGCGTGCGCACTATTCAAATTTATGAGTTCCATAAGGCATTAGATTTGAATAGTGAGAGAGAAAGAGTAAGAAGGTGGTGGGGGCTGAGAGAGAGAGAGAGAGAGAGAGAGCCTAGGAAAGATAGAGGGAGAGAGGGTAGGAAGGTGGGAGATAAAAGAGGGTCTCTCTCTCTCTCATTACACTTTTCTAGTTTTGCATAGGGCACATGCGCTATGCAAGACTATGCATTACACTTTTCTAGTTTTGCATAGGGTGCACATACTATAGCGTGCTTGTGCTATGCAAGACTAAAATAAACATTCTTATCTATTAGAGATCTCGTGAAAGAGGCCCAATTTTTTTGTAAACTGTCTAATTTCTACATTTTATCCGACAAATATTTTCTTTTTATAGTGTTGAAGGTGACAAAGAAGCATATTATATCAATTTGCACCATCTTTTTGTTTAAAAATCAACATCAAATTATGAAATTCAATCATTCTTCACTGAAATTTATCGATTGAGGTAAGTTTTTTAATTTTTAACATGTGAAATGTGAATAAAAAGTCTTCTTGTTTATAATTGGTATGATGTAGACAAGTGTTCAATACATAATTTGATATAATTGTAATAAATTAATATTATAATTTGTCATATTGTAAGAGATTTATATTGTAGTTTGACTTATTGTAATAGATTTATATTATATTTTTTAAATTGTAATCAATTCATATGTAGAAATCATCATCATGCCGAGGAAATGATAAAAGACTTTAACACCGAAAGAGCATGAAAGAGACAAAGAGAAGAAAAGGGAAAGAATGAGACAACTCAGTGAACAAAAAAAATTAGATTCCATAGAAGAATATTTTTCTTTGGATGAGGAACATGAAACATCAATATAAAGTAAGAGAGAATTGGAATTGGAAACAAAAAGACAACGAATGAGAAACTTGTGTGCAACAAGAGAATTGAATTATGAAGATGCGGGCACATCATCTATGAGTTCCCAAGTTGAAGAGACATCATCATCCAATGTTGGAAGCACACCATTGTATCATGTTGAAGGCACACCATTGTCTACTTCTGAAGGTGTGGGCACACCCTTGTATCTGTACACACAAAAGTAGTGCACTTCTATGAATCCTTACAATCAAGAACACTCAAGAATGAGGTCTCAAAAATTGATCCATAGCTCTCTATGTATGGAGTTGCAAGATGTGAAGTTGCTCTCAGCTAGAGCTATGAAGCTAATGACCTTGCTAGTCAACCACACAATGAGAGATTCAAGTGAAGACAAGGGAAAGAGTGCCAATATCCCCAAAGAATCAAATGGAAATACAATGCAAGTAAACTAAGAATGAAGATGCAAGTTAAGCTAAATGATAACAATGCAATGCTTGAAAGGAAATCTAATCTATGAAAGGAAAATGCAAACTATACTATGAAAAGGAAATTGCAAGTGTTACAATCTCTCTTAATTAAGCTAGATGAGATTAATCTATTGCATAAAGGAAATCTAAGCTATGAATGCCATGATTATGCAACTAAAGAAAGAAATATGCAACTAAAATGAAATGCAATGATGATCTCCAAAGCTTGGATGCAAGAGTGTCTTCAAAAAGAGCTCCAAATGACCTAGAAAACTTGCAGCATAACAGTAGCATAAAATAGATGGATGCCAAATGAGGAGGAGAGCTCTTCTTTTATAAGGAATGAAAAGGAATGGACCATGGAGATTAAGAGACAAAATATTTAATCAACGGTGGAGAAAAATAGAGGCTTGATCCTTGTGCACAAATATCCTCCAATGAGAAAATAAGAGTTGACTTTTGTGTCCATATAAGACAAAAAATACTTTTTCACTTTTTATAAAATAAGAATAATGCTTTATTTGTGCAACTTAGGATAAGAGGAAAAGTGGGGGCTTTTTATTTAATAAAAGGGGAGAAAATATTCCTTTTAAATAAATAAAAACTTAGGATAAAATGGTTAGCCCAAGGTAAATAATTGAAAATGATAAAATAGGATTTGATCAAAAAAATTGATATAATTGATAAGATGTTAATTTTTGAAAATATTGATTCAGGGATTTGATAAATTGCTGAATGGGGGCCCAAAGTCTAGGCGACCATTTTAGGGTGCATAAATTTGCCCCTCTTTGACTAATGTGAGATCGATTTGGGATCACATGCAGTCAAAGAATGAAGTTGAAATGTGGGATCAATTTGGGATCACAAAACAACTCAGATGTGAGGTCGATTCGGGATCACATCCGGACAAAACATAAACAAAGGATTCTGGACATGAGGTCGATTTGGGATCATATCCAAAATAAGAGATAAGAATCTCAAGCTTGAGCAAAAGCTCATAGAAAGATAGTTGAATCAAGAAAATCAAGGAATCAATGATTAAAATCCAATAGGTACTACCCCCTTGGAATCAAAAGTGAAATCAGGTAGAGGAGAAAAACAAATTGATAAACCTGATCAAGTCACAATAAATCATAATCGAATGATGGAGCATGATAGAATAACCATCAAACAATGAAGATATGCCCCAGGTTGACAAGGTTTGACTGAAAAAGATATAGGATAAAGATTAAGTCAAACCTCAGAGAGAGGAAACGAAAGGGGTGAATGAAAGACTAGAAGTTTGGAAGACATGAAAAGGAAGAAATTCCATCAAAGATCAAAGAATTATGCCTCAAAAGGTCAGTCAACTACATAGAAGAATGAGAAAACTTGGAAATGCAACTTAGATTTCAGTTTCAAGTTTGAAAATGGATAGAAAATGATGTGATATGAAAGATAAAAAATGAAAGATATGATCAAGAAGAATCAGAAAATGAGCACAATTGACCAACTAGTCCATAGATGATAAAAATGAGAGCTCTCTCCATATGCAAGATGTAAAAACTAAACTATGATGAACCTAAGAATGTAAGCTACTATGAAATTGGTTGACTTGCAAGGTCACAATGCCTATAGACATCTAATTATCATCATCGAGCATTATTGGTAGCATCGTAAGATCATACAATGCACACTAGCATAACTATGTGGATATGAATATGATCTTTATTAGATAGAAATGTGGAAATCTCACCTAGGCATCAAAGCCATATAGGTCAAGATGACTAATGCAGTGAGATTACCTAAGTTTTGATATGGCGAGATTATGCTTGTATCAAGACACATGAAAGTCAGGATAACTAGAAGCATGCACTCACAAAACAGTCAAGGATAATACCTTGTCAATCCATACTGTCAAGTAAGACCAGCATAAATGCTCATGATAGTTAGGATCAACAAAATATACCCACAAGCAGATAAATAAATAAATAAAACATGTTCTCATACCCTCATTCTTCTAGCTATGCATCATCGAAGACTTCTCAGGGAGAGACCACTCATCAAAGAAATCCTCATAGACAACACACAAATAAAAATAAAGTCAACATATCTCAACAAGTTGATTGTTTAAGTGTGTGTGTGTGTTGGTCATAGAGTCAGACTCTAGTTATCACATCTGCCAATGATAAATATCGCATCATACTAGACTGTTGGGTAAGACATATGATAAGTGTTAAGAAACACTCGACGCAAGGGTAGTGTTGAAAACACTATTTGGGGTGGTGTTGAAAAACACCTGTTGTGAAATGCCCCAAGAGACAAATTCACCTAAAGGACCTATGCTAATAGTTATCCCCCCTAGACAAAGATAAAGACCAATTCCAAACTATGCCAAATAAGGTCAAGACATGATGGAGAAAGGTTTAGTGTCGAGGACGCATGCTAACAAATAGGAGTGCAAAGACATAAGTAGTGCCTATTTTCAAGTTTTCACCACTTGGAAATTTTGTTGATTTTTCAATTTTTTTATATCTTTGCTACCAAGGTGCCTGTTTCCAGGTTTTCACCAAGGCACTTTTTCTATTTTTTTAAATTTTTAAATTTTTTGATTTTTTTATATTTTTTTAAGGACTTTTTATACTTTTTAGGATTTTTTCAACATCATATATCAATTTTTTTGGTATTTTTTCAGGATCATAAAATATGTACAAAGGATGCCCCCAGACAGAATGGGCATCAAACTCCCAAGCAAGATCACATCATGTAGTCCCAATGCCTAGGAAGGTGGGGAACAAGAGGGATTAGCAAGCTGGTGAATGAGATGGAAGACAGGAGAATGAAGGAGAATGAAGGGAAGAAATCCTCAAAGGCAAACTCCTCAAGAGTACCCAAGCTAGGGAAAATTATCATGCAAAGCACATTTGGATAAGTAATGAAAGGCTAGCATAGGATAAGTCACAAAAGCATAATGCGAAAGAAGGAAAGGATGCAGTCCAAAGAAGTAGACATGTCAAGAGGCTTCATACCATCATGTTTTACTCTTTTTTATTAGATTAAGACCAAAGGGGAAAAGGATAGCGGAAGGCTAGAATGAATGGAGAAAAATAGATATGAAGGCTAAAAATGAAAGGAATGAAAGCAAGATCATCTTAAGATAGCTCACAAGATAGCCAATTGTTCGTGTATAGTTCAACCTTGTCAAGATCAAAGAGAGAAGATGGAATGGATGAAAAATGTAGAAGAACTACGCATGATGCCTGATTGCCAGGTTTTCATCATGGTACTTATCCAAGGCGCCACAAGGGAGTGGTTTTCACCATAGGATAAATTTATTTCTCTTTACTTTTGCTACCAAGGTGCCTGTTTCCAGGTTTTCACCAAGGCACATTTTCAATTTTTTTTTTTTTTTTGTTTTTTGTTTTATTTTTTTTCATTTTATTTTTTTTCATTTTTCTAGTTTTTGGAAGAAGGCAAGCTTTTTAGATAATTCTCCTTGAAAGGATAAACCATGATATGCTAAGGATTCAAAATGATATGCTCAAAGATGTTGATAAGGAAAAGGAAGATGGAAGAAAAAAAAGGAGGATAAGGTTTTATGTAAAGCGAGTGAGGTTGGAAGATAGGAGGAATAGACAAATGAAGAAAAATGATAGAAGGTAGAAGGATAATGAATGGAAGGATTGTGAAAGGGTAGATGAAAAGGAAGACAAGATCAATGTCAACACACACCTTGAAGGGTGGGGAGAGGATGGAGGAAATGTGAGTGAAGGAACACAAGAAGGAATATGGCAAATGTTTAGCAGAGGTTGCGGTTTAGGCGCATGGAATGAAAGAATGTTTTTGGAGGAAGATAAAGTGGAAGCCTTTGGAAGCTTGAATGTCAATTTCACTTTTTGTTCAACATTACACTCTTTCAAGAGAGACTTTGGAATCCATATAGCCTTAATATTTTCATTTCCTTTTGATGATTTAGAGAAAATATCTTGAATGATGGATTTTGGAACCCATACTTGTCTTGTAGTTTTCTTCTTCGATATCTCTTTTGACTTTATGCCTCCTTGTCGATTAGAGGAGACATGGTGATCTTTTTTTGATGGATTCTTGTATTGCTTCTTTTTCTTGTATTGAACATTCAAGTTACTTCCAAAAGACTTGGGACTTGTGGAAGAAGGAGTAAGATATGACTGGTTTAGATGGATGGCTGGATGAAAAGGATTCAAGGGTATGTATCTATGTTGATCTTGAGGAAAGATAGAAGATGGAGGGACATAAGGACCCAAGATGGATGATGAATTAGGAGAATTAGGAGGGGAAAGTGAAGGGACATAAGGGCCCAAGATGGAAGGAAGACACGAAGCCCTTAGTGGTGGAGGAGGTTCAAGGATGGATGTGGAAGATACAAAAGGATAATCAATAGTTTCATCAGCATCTATATGATAACCAAGGACATTAGCATCTTTAGAGTGAGCATTAGGATTTACAATAGGATCATGAACATCTTGAATAGGAGAAACTTCTTTGATAGGATTGTTCAAAGCTTGCAAAGACTTAGGAAGAGTAGAAAGTGGAAGTGAACATGGAGTGGTAGAACAAGATGGAAGACTTTGATCTTGACAAGGAGTTTTGGATAGCATAATCATATCAACTTTCTTTTGATTTTCAATAGGCTTAACATTAGAAGCAGCATCACTATCATCAGTAAGCTCAACAGTGTAAGTAGTAGTTTGATCTTGCTTAGGAGAAGATTTAAGACATGGTGGAATGAATGAGGAAGGGCGTAAAGGATCGAAAGAACCATAAAATGAATGAGAGATATTATGAATAGGATTGGATGACATGGAGGGTTCTTGATCTTGATCTTTCTTTATGTTATTTTCTTTATCATTTTTAGAGTCCTCTTGACATGGAGCCACTTCTAAGGACACAGAAGCATGTTGGAATTGTATGGAAGACTTTGGAAGAGATGGTGAAGGACTAACTGAAGTAGGAATTATAACGCATGAAGACTTAGGCTCTTCAGGTTTAGCATTATTGAAAGTATTCACAGCCAAGTGAAGGTTAGCTTGAGTTTCTTTAAGAGGTAGCCCTTGAGGATAACTATAGGGAATCTCATGAAAAGCATTAGGACTTCTATTGAATGAAGGATTTATGAAAGATTCAGAAGCTTTAGTAGATGTATGGGTATTGGATGAAGTAGGGGATGGAAGGGAACCATCACAAGACAAAGGTTTAGCATTAACATGATCTTTCTTGAGAGTGCAATCTTTATTTTCAGCATGAGAGTTCCTAGAGGAAGGATTCTTATAATATTTACATTTCAAATCAGCACGATGCATTTTATATTCCTCAACAGTAGTACCTGGATTATAATCAAGGTATTGTTCACAAAACTCATCAAAGTTTCTTTCAAAATATGAATCATATAGATCACCATCATGATCTTTCCAATATGAGGACCCATTTCCAGTAAGCACAAGGACACTACTAGGAGGACTCTTAGGAATAGAGGTGTCATAAGTATCACTACATTGTCCATCATCATAGTCATCATAGATGGGTGCGTCACTCTTCATGGAAGAGGTATCATACGGACTATCACATTGCTCATTATGGTATGTCTTGTGAAGAGAAGTAAGACTCTTTGAAGAAGTAGAAGAAGAATGAGATCATGAAGAAGAGGAAATTGAAGACTTAGTGTAGGAAGAGGACTTGGATAATGAGGAATTCGAATAATGTTTAGAAGAGTCATGATAAGATTTGGAAGATGAAGAATGTGAATAGTGTTTAGAAGAATTGTGATAAGATTTAGAAGATGAAGAATGTGAATAATGTTTAGAAGAATCGTGATAAGATTTAGAATGTGAGGAATGATGAGAAGATTTAGAAGATGAAGAATATTTGGATGAGATCATGAGTATGATTCTAGCAAAGGCATCTGATTTAATCAATTTTTCTTTTATTTTTGTCATAAATTCGTTACTCACTAGAATTTTGGAGGAACAACACTTGTCAAATATGTCAATGAGCTCAAGATCATCTATTCTTAATAAAGGTTCCAAAACCAGATATTTGAGATTCATGGTTCTAGAAGAAGAAGAATCAAGCATAGGAGCAACAGAAGAGATAAAATAGAAGAAAATAGACTAGATAATAAGAGGAAAAGAATCAAGAAGAAGAGGAAGAAGAATTTCCCATGGGAATAGAATACTTTAGAAGAACATGGAAAATGGAGAAGAAAGAAGAAGACTAAGATTCATCTTATGAAATTGATACCATAACATTCATTGAGATGTTGAGCAACATGACAGCACCTAAGATCTGACCTAGATTGACCAAGGAAGACCAAGCTTCTAAGGAGAACTCACTATAGCAGGACAGAAATTAGTTTCAATATTCCGATTAGATCTTTCAAAAGATTTTGTAATGATGATCAAGCACATAGAACAACAAATAGAGAGTTCAAGCAAACAGTCTTCAAGCAATGGGCAAGGGACAAAGCAACTTTGCGCATGAACAGAGATAGTGACTTAGTATTCTACTCCTTAAAGATTCTACTTGTGTATGTTCTTGAAAATGTTTTAGCAGGCACATAGAACACAACAACACCTTAACAAGTTGTCTACAAGGATACACATGGCTTTCTAAAAGGAGTCCTCAATATACACAAGGTACATGAGGCCCAAATCTGTAGATGAGAAGAATTCAAAATCACATAGCCGGGGGGAGATGGTAACCCAAATCTCCTCCTTCACTTCTCAAAGGTATAAAGTTCTTTGAGGCTTAGCCAAGAGTGATATCAAACTCAATTCCCAAGAGAGGTGTCTTTCGATTCACCTCCCGCTATTTATACTTCGCCAGACCACAGGAGTTAAGGTCATCCCTTGAGGTGGTGTGTCCCCAAGCAGGCCTTCTAAAAATAAAATTAAGTAATTCACTATCAAAAGTATTTAAAACACTAAAGGTGGAACACTTAACTCTTCAAGTAAATGTGAAGTGAGTCCAAAAGTGGAACATTTAACTCTTCAAGTGAATGTGAAGCGAGTCCAAAAGTGGAACATTTAACTCTTCAAGTGAATGTGAAGTGAGTCCAAAAGTGGAACATTTAACTCCTCACACAAACTCAAAGTGAGTCCAAAAGTGGAAATGCAATGCAAGTAAACACAAAAGTAGTGCACTTCTATGAATCCTTACAATCAAGAACACTCAAGAATGAGGCCTCAAAAATTGATCCATAGCTCTTTATGTATGAAGTTGCAAGATGTAAATTTGCTCTTAGCTAGAGCTATGAAGCTAATGACCTTGCTAGTCAACCACACAATGAGAGATTCAAGTGAAGACAAGGGAAAGAGTGCCAATATCCCCAAAGAATCAAATGGAAATGCAATGCAAGTAAACTAAGAATGAAGATGCAAGCTAAGCTAAATGATAACAATGCAATTCTTGAAAGGAAATCTAATCTATGAAAGGAAAATGCAAACTATACTATGAAAAGGAAATTGCAAGTGTTACAATCTCTCCTAATTAAGCTAGATGAGATTAATCTATTGCATAAAGGAAATCTAAGCTATGAATACCATGATTATGCAACTAAAGAAAGAAATATGCAACTAAAATGCAATGCAATGATGATCTCCAAAGCTTGGATGCAAGAGTGTCTTCAAAGAGAGCTCCAAATGACTTAGAAAACCTGCAGCATAACATTAGCATAAAAGAGATGGATGCCAAATGAGGAGGAGAGCTCTTCTTTTATAAGGAATGAAAAGGAATGGACCATGGAGATTAAGAGGCAAAATATTTAATCAATGGTGGAGAAAAATAGAGGCTTGATCTTTGTGCACAAATATCCTCCAATGAGAAAATAAGAGTTGACTTTTGTGTCCATATAAGACAAAAAATACTTTTTCACTTTTTATAAAATAAGAATAATGCTTTATTTGTGCAACTTAGGATAAGAGGAAAAGTGGGGGCTTTTTATTTAATAAAAGGGGAGAAAATATTTCTTTTAAATAAATAAAAACTTAGGATAAAATGGTTAGCCCAAGGCAAAGAATCGAAAATGATAAAATAGGATTTGATCAAGGAAATTGATATAATTGATAAGATGTTAATTTTTGAAAATATTGATTCAGGGATTTGATAAATTGCTAAATGGGGGCCCAAAGTCTAGGTGACCATTTTAGGGTGCATACAGTATCATTTTGAAGGAACACCATTGTCTACATCTCAAGGTGTGCGTACCCCCTTTACCATGTTGAAGGCACACCATTGTCTACATCCCAAAGTGGAGGTACACAATTGTATCATGTTGAAGGCACACCATTATCTACATCCCAATGTGTAGTCACAACATCATGTCATGTTGAAGGCACTCAAGATGGTACACAATTCACACATAATGTTTTTGATGCTCCTATAATTATTTATAGAAAGATAAAATATTTGATTGGTATTAATACTAACATTTTGCAAGCAATGTCTGATAAGATTCCCAAGTGTACTTGTTAGAGAAATGCTAATCGTATTTGAAGATCATTTTTTGAGAATTTAAACATGATAGGAAGATGCCAACTAGTTGTTGAAATGATGAGAAATCTGAAATTTAGGTCCATCATGAAGATTCTTGGGCTAAGAACGATGGATGAGTCAAGTGAAAAATCTATTGTAAAGAATCTATTGACTGCATATGAGAGTGTGGGTTCTACATCAGACACGAAAGATAGTAATGTCACATGATGTGTACTTACATAAAAAATAGTAAGCACTAAAATGAAGAAATCTTGACTCATTAGAAAGATAAGAAAAACATTGAAAATAAGTAGAAAGTCTCTAATGAGAGCCTTGGGAAGGTGTCAAAGAGTGGAAGATCCAAATAGCAATGAGTTATGGGCATTTTCTGGTAGACTACCATGAAGAGATAAATAAATTGTTGAAGCTTTGAAATTCTTGATTGAAGAATTTTGGAAGAATAACACACAGGTATCTCCTAATAAAAGATATGTTGTAAGGAGGATTGGTAGTTGAATTCGTGTTCCACATCCAAAACATTTTTTGGATTCAACTCAAACATAATTCTTTGCAAAATTTATGCATATGTATCCTCAAATTAAAATTAGTCAGAGATATTTTGAAATGTGTAAACTTTTTTATGTGAAGATAAATCACACATGCACAACTTCTTGTTGGAGGGTACATATTGAATTTTCTAACCATTTTTAAGTTTATAGGAATATATGTGCAGATTTGCACTCTAACAATGTTTTGTAGGATGGTAACATAAATGTCCCACCTAGATCTTTAAGGAAATTAATATCTACCATTTTATGTGAAAGAGTTGATGGTCAACAATTTTACAAACTCACATGCTTGAATGGTACATGCATAGATTGCAGAGGTTTTTGACATTTGTAAATTTGTCAACATATGGAGAGTACGCAAGCAATCGATAATGAAATAGTAGAATTTATAAAATATAAGACCGTGACATACAATCTAAAAGATGGAAAAGAGGCTAAAAGATGTGATTTAGTAATTGAAAAAATTCCAGTGTATCAGTACATGGACATTTTTTGTAAAAAAATTATTTATGAATATACAGGCATACACATAGAGCGTGATGGTTGGATATGCAATTCAAGTTGTGCAAGGAAACATTCCCACTTGCTACCATTGTTTCAATTGTGAACTTTGTAGATAACTACACACTACAACCATAGAATGAGGTGCAAGCAAAGTATTATAGCTCTCAACAGGTTGCTATATTTGTTCATATAGAATTCATGCATTCACCTAACAGTACAGAGGAGAACATGAAGATATTGAGAGAGTATCATTTTTATATCAGTGATAATCACTCACATTCTATAGAGTTTGTACATGGTTTCTTTCAACTATTTTATGGTGATTTGGCTAATAGGGGCATATCATGATATCATCGACATATCATATGGTCAGATAATTGTGCATCGCAATTCAAGAATTCTCAGATATTTTATTGGTTATGTAGGATGCATAAGATTACTAGAATTCAATATATGTGGAATTTCATAGAGGTCGATCATGGAAAGGGAGAGCATGATGGTGCAGGTACATGTATTAAAAGAGCTTTAGCACGTGAAGAATTAAAGTACAAAGAGAAAGCAACATTGTTAGATGCGATATGTATTGGCCAGTGGTGTAATGCTACAATGGATCAAAGTAATGAAGGTGATTCTACGGTTCATAGATTTTTTTGGTTGATGGATGTCACTAACATTGCATCATATGAGGATTGTTGCACACTAACAGGATCGAGTGAGCTACACTCTTTTAGAAGTTTTAATGTAGGTTCATGGTGATGGAATATGGATGAAGTGACTGAGAGGGGGGGGGGGTGAATCAGTCAACCATAAAAAACACTTCCTAATTAATTCTTTGCAGATCCTTTAAGATATCTTAACAATGTTGTCTGTTTTAGCACTCGGTAAATAGATTGCAGTAACTTTGAAGATGCAGAAAGTATTAGCAATATTATCTTTAGATATTCATCAGTGCATGTAAATGATTGAGGAAGCAATTAAGAACACAAGAGACACAAGATTTAACGTGGAAACCCAATATGGGAAAAACCACCAATGTATCTAGATACTGATTTTCACTTTTCTGAAGTGATGCCCAGTTAGAAGCCAACCCGGTAAAAGGTTACAAAACACACTGTTAGGTGTGACCTTGTTAGAGGATTTAAAACACCCTGCTAGGAGTGGCCTGGTAAGAGGTCTTGAAAACAATTCAATGGAATTGTCACCTTGTTAGAGGATTTATATTATGGCTGTTAAACCAACTCGGTTAAGAGATTTAGAATTCACTGTTACAATGATAAGAAGGTAACAATGAAAAAAATGACCTGTATAATAATGCAACTGTCTTGCTGATTATAGATCTCTGTTCTGCATAAGTCTGATCCTCTCTGATCGAATAAATCTCTACTACTCCTCAAGGATATCTGAACATCCTTCACAAATTCGCATATATCTTTCCTTCTTTTCTTCTGTAAATCTTCTGCTGTGTTATGTTTACTTTTCACATTTGACCTTTTATTTATATGATTTTGGATTAGTCAAATCGACACTATTTAGTATAACAGTCGGCTGAATTAAGTAAACTCTATTTACAAAAATCCTTCAAGGGCCGACAGTGCTCGGTGACCATATCTTTTTATAATTTTTCGGAGACCGAGGGAACTCGGTAAACACCAACAATCCTTTACCTTTGATAACCGACTGAACTCGGTAAATACTAACTTTCCTCGATGACCGACTGAACTCGGTAAACACTAAACTTTCTTCGATAACCGACTGAACTCGGTAAGCACTAAACTTTCTTCAGCAACCGAGTGAACTCGGTAAATACTACTTTTCTTCGATAACCGAGTGGAATCGGTAAGCACTAATATCCCTGTCTGGCAGACCGACTGAGCTCGGTAGAAGCTGATTGCTGCGGACTATGACATAGTGTGACATCAAAGACAATACATAATTGAGTAGCAATTTCCTTCAGACAATTGTTTCCAACAATCTCCCTCTTTGGCATTGATGGCAACACAATATGTCATAGCATAAGAAATTTGAAAGAGTTAGCTCGGTTTAGATTCAAATCTCCCTCTGTCAGCAAACTTCCTGTATCCTGAAAATTCTTCCTTCTGACTATTTTAAAAATTTCTTGAAGTAATAGCAAAGACATAGCAAACACTCCCTCTTTGACAACACGTGCCAAAGATAATTCACATATTACCGGTGAAAATTAATGTACCTCAAGTACTGATTCATATGCAATGATTCCTTTAATATGCTGCATCAACAGGTTGATTTTCAATCATGTTCTGGTTGATGCATCACTAAAACTGTATTTAGTGAGCCTCGGATAGGGGAATGACCCCTAACTTACCTTTTAGATACACAAATGCATCCTTAGGTAATGGTTTGGTAAAAATGTCTGCAATCTGTTCTTTTGTATGAATATATTCTAATCTGATTTCCTTGTCCTGCACCAATTCTCTGACAAAGTGATATTTAATAGCAATGTGCTTGGTTTTGGAATGCATCACTGGATTTTTAGAAATGTTTATTGCACTGGTATTGTCACAAAATATAACAACTGGTTCTTTGATTTCAACCTTCATACCTTCTAATAGCTGTTTAAACCAAACAATATTTGAACAGTTTACTGCAGCAGCAACATATTCTGCTTCGGCTGTGGATTGAGATGTACAATTCTGCTTTTTACTAGTCCAGGATACCAGTCTTTTTCCAAGAAAAAATGCTCCACCACTTGTGCTTTTTCTGTCATCAATGTTTCCTGCCCAATCAGCATCAGTAAACACTTTCAAGTCTAGATTGCCTCCAAATTTATACCACAAACCATACTCTTCAGTTCCTCTTAAGTATCTTAAGATTCTTTTGATTGCCATCATGTGATTTTCCTTAGGTTTTGCTGAGAATCTAGCTACTATACCGACTGCTAAGGCAATATCAGGTCTTGTGTGTACCACATACTGCAATTTTCCAATCATAGATCGGTATAGGGTCTGATCAACTTCTTTTGAATCATCATTTTTGGTAAGTTTCAGTCCAGTACACATGGGTGTACCAACTGGTTTTGAATCTTCCATTCCAAACTTCTTAAGTATCTCCTTAATATATTTGGATTGAGTAATGTATATACCATTCTTGCTTTGCTGAATTTGAAGACCAACAAAGAATTTTATTAAACCAAACATAGACATTTCAAATTCTCTGTTCATTTGCTCTGAAAATTCTTTGCACTGATCCTCATTCCCTGTAAATATAGTATCATCCACAAATATTTATGCCAATACAATTTTGTCATCCGGTCCTTCTTTGATATACAGATTGCTGTTATCATTAGCTCTTTTGAAATTAATCTGGATCAAATAGTTATGGAGTCTTTCATACCATGCTCTAGGAGCTTGTTTTAAACCATACAATGCTTTGTGTAACCTGCAGACCATGTCCCTTTTATCTGGATCAACAAAACCTTCAGGTTGTTCAATGTAGACTTCTTCATCAAGAATTCCATTGAGAAATGCAGATTTTATATCCATCTGATATACCTTAAATCCTTTGTGTGCTGCATAAGCAAGTAGAGTTCTTACACCTTCTAATCTTGCAACAGGAGCAAAAGTTTCTCCATAATCTATACCTTCTTCTTGAGAATAACCTTTACATACCAGTCTAGCTTTGTTTCTAGATACTTGACCATCTTCATTCAGTTTATTTCTGAATACCCATTTTGTTCCAATTACATTCTTATCTTTAGGTCTAGGTACAAGAGTCCAAGTTTTTTTCTTTTGTATTTGTTCTAATTCTTCATTCATTGCTTCAATCCAACTTTCATTCTCTAATGCATCTTTGATATTTCTAGGTTCAAAATCAGTAAGTAGACATGTACCTTTTAGCTTGCTTCTTGTCATAGTACCATCTGATTTGTTTCCAATGATTTGATCTGGTGTATGATGTCTTCTGACATATTTGGCTAGTATAGGTTCCTTGCCTTTTGAATGATTCATGCTGTTGTCTTCTAGGATCTCTTCTTCAGGTTGCTCGGGCTCGGTAGATATTTGCTCGGTAACTTCAGGCTGAGACTCGGTCTGAATTTCTTCCTGTGACTCAGTTTGAACTTCTTCCTGTGACTCGGTAACTGTGCTCGGCTCGGTAGATATAGCTTCCTTATTGATAGTTGTGTCTGTCAATGTTTCAGGTTCAATGTAAACGAATCTTTTGTAGTTCTCAGGTTCTCTTTTGCTTTCTTCCTCAGTCTTTTCTGCAAACTCATCAAATTTCACATGTATACTTTCTATGACTTTGTGAGTAGATAAGTTCAGACATTTGTATGCCTTGCTTTTGCTAGAATATCCTAGGAATATTCCTTCATCACTTTTCTCATCAAATTTATTTCTTCTGGATTCTTTTAAGATATAACACTTGCTACCAAATATTTTCATGTAACTTACATTAGGTTTATAGCCATACCATAATTCATAAGGAGTTTTGAATGTGTCTTTCTTCAATTGTACTCGGTTCAAGGTATGAACGGCAGTGCTGATAGCTTCCTTCCAGTACTTTATAGCGATGTTCTTTTCTATCGTTAGAGTCCTTGCACAATCCATAATGGATCTATTTCTTCTTTCTGCTATTCCATTCTGCTCAGGAGTTCTAGGAGCTGATACCTGCCTTTTGATTCCTTTTTCAATGCAGAAGTTGTTAAAATCATGGGAGATGAATTCACCACCTTTGTCTGATCTTAAGCATTTCAATCTTTTCCCTGTTTCTTTTTCTACTCTTGCTAAGTACCATTTGAACTTTTCAAATGCCTCTGATTTTTCTCTTAAATACATAACAGTCATCATTCTAGAATAATCATCAACGAAAAGAATAAAGAATTTATCTCCAGTATAGCTTTGTATTCCAATAGGTCCACATAAATCAGTATGCACAATTTCCAAAATTTCTTTAGACTGATAGTTCTTACTCTTGAAACTAGTTTTGCTCATTTTGCCAATCTGACAATTCTTACATAGACCAGTGTCAGGTTTCTTCAAAGTAGGAATGCCTCTAACCTTCTTGAATTTGCTTATTTTTATCATGTTATCAAAATTCACATGACATAACCTTTTGTGCCATAGCCAAATTTCTTCTATTTGAGCAATAAAGCATGAATATTCATTGAGATCAAGATAAAATAAGTTACCTTTTGTTTGTTTGCCTGATCCAATGAGTTTTCCTTTTCCATCCAGCAGTCTTGCTTGACCATTCATGAATTCAACCTTGAAACCAGTGTTGATTAGCTGTGCTACACTTAGAAGATTATGTTTTAGTCCTTCAACCCAATAAGCATTATCACATATGAGTTCTTTGGTTAATGAGATTCTTCCTTTTCCTTTTATACAACAAGGTTCATTGTTTCCAAATCTTACATTACCATTGTCACAGTCTTCTAGATATTCAAATTTTGTTTTGTCACCAGTCATGTGGTGTGAACATCCGCTGTCTATTATCCATATATCATCTTTTCTTATATGAGAAATAAGTGCCATCTTATCTTCATCATCATCAGATTCATCTTTTATAGCAATAAAGACAATTTCTTCTTCACTATCATCAGAATCTTTAGCCATAAAACACGATTTCTTACCTTTATCCTTGTATGATTTGAAATTCTTTTTGCCATAGTACTTGTGACTTCTCTTTTCTTCTTTGACTTGCTTGTTTGGGCACCTAGCTGCAATATGTCCAATTTCTTCACATGAAAAACAGATTAAAGGAGTTTTACCTTTATACTTACCTTTCCCTCTAGAATACTTCTTTGCAAGTAATGCTTCTACAATTTCAAGATCACTATCAGAACTTTCTTCTGATTCTTCTTCACTGTCTGTCTGAACTTCTTTAATTTTCTTGTTCTTCTTTAGTGAAACCTTGGCCTCAAATGCTGATTCAATATTTTTGGAACTAGGAACATAGTTGTCATAATTGTCTAATTCAAAAGCTGTCAATCTTCCAACTAAAGCATCCAAAGTTATACTGTGGTTTGCTTCACATCTTCTTTCTTGAATAGCTGATACTCTTATTGCATAGATAGGGAGTAGTGTTCTGAGTACCTTACTTATAACAGTCTCATCTGAGATTGTTCCTCCAGAAGCTCTAATTGCACTTACACTTGCTTTGATTCTTTCAACATATTTTGCAATGTTTTCATCTTCCTTCATATTCATCTTGTCAAATTGTCCTCTTAGGCTTTCTGCTTTGGCTCTCTTCACATTTGCATCACCACCATATATTTTCTTCAGTGCCACCCACATTTCATATGCAGTAGTGCAGTCTTTAATATCATCAAATTCTTCATAGCTGAGAGCAGATGCAATGTCTATCATCATGGTGTTGTGAGTCTTTTTATCTGCAATGTCTTCAACAGTTAATGCGCCATTAGGAATTGTATACTCTTCATCAATGTATTTGCATCCTGAATCACCAATGGAAGCCAGATGAAGTCACATGAGACCTTGCCATGCTGAAAAGTTATCTCTGTTAAGCTTTGGAATTTCCCTTTTGTAAGACATCCTGATCTTTAGCTTAGGTCTTTGAAACCCTTCCTGCAAGCACCAAATGCTCTGATACCAATTGATGGAATATGGATGAAGTGACTGAGAGGGGGGGGGGTGAATCAGTCAACCATAAAAAACACTTCCTAATTAATTCTTTGCAGATCCTTTAAGATATCTTAACAATGTTGTCTGTTTTAGCACTCGGTAAATAGATTGCAGTAAATTTGAAGATGCAGAAAGTATTAGCAATATTATCTTTAGATATTCATCAGTGCATGTAAATGATTGAGGAAGCAATTAAGAACACAAGAGACACAAGATTTAACGTGGAAACCCAATATGGGAAAAACCACCAATGTATCTAGATACTGATTTTCACTTTTCTGAAGTGATGCCCGGTTAGAAGCCAACCCGGTAAAAGGTTACAAAACACACTGTTAGGTGTGACCTTGTTAGAGGATTTAAAACACCCTGCTAGGAGTGGCCTGGTAAGAGGTCTTGAAAACAATTCAATGGAATTGTCACCTTGTTAGAGGATTTATATTATGGCTGTTAAACCAACTCGGTTAAGAGATTTAGAATTCACTGTTACAATGATAAGAAGGTAACAATGAAAAAAAATGACCTGTATAATAATGCAACTGTCTTGCTGATTACAGATCTTTGTTCTGCATAAGCTTGATCCTCTCTGATCGAATAAATCTCTGCTGCTCCTCAAGGATATCTGAACATCCTTCACAAATTCGCATATATCTTTCCTTCTTTTCTTCTGTAAATCTTCTGCTGTGTTATGTTTACTTTTCACATTTGACCTTTTATTTATATGATTTTGGATTAGTCAAATCGACACTATTTAGTATAACAGTCGGCTGAATTAAGTAAACTCTATTTACAAAAATCCTTCAAGGGCCGACAGTGCTCGGTGACCATATCTTTTTATAATTTTTCGGAGACCGAGGGAACTCGGTAAACACCAACAATCCTTTACCTTTGATAACTGACTGAACTCGGTAAATACTAACTTTCCTCGATGACCGACTGAACTCGGTAAACACTAAACTTTCTTCAATAACCGACTGAACTCGGTAAGCACTAAACTTTCTTCAGCAACCGAGTGAACTCGGTAAATACTACTTTTCTTTGATAACCGAGTGGACTCGGTAAGCACTAATATCCCTGTCTGGCAGACCGACTGAGCTCGGTAGAAGCTGATTGCTGCGGACTATGACATAGTGTGACATCAAAGACAATACATAATTGAGTAGCAATTTCCTTCAGACAATTGTTTCCAACACATGGAGTATCCACACACAACATATGGCGTTCTTTTGTTCATCATGTGTAGATGGAGATTGGGATGGGTGTGAGTCAAAGGAATGGGTTGATGAATGGTAGATATGCATTTTGAGCCCACTTGCCTCCTATCATCCCCATGAATCACTATAACTAATAGAAATGGAATCATCTTTTGACTTTGATCACTTATCTAATCTAGTACAACCAGGTAAATTTTCCACATACAAATAATCTCAAATTTAGTACTTTATCATAAATATTCAGTAAACTAATGTCCTCATTATGTTTATATCATTACAGGCCATGTTTTTGCTATTATTGCACCTAAAGACAATGAAGAAGGGACATATTATTATTTGTATCATTATGTTGAGGCAAAAAAGAAATTGGATCACTCAGTTATCGATGGTGAAGAATTAGAATACCCTATAGGAGAAGTGGTTGTAATTGGTACATGGATTAGGTGGTATGCTATGAAGAACCCTAGGTTGTGGTTGTTTGAGGATTGGGAGACACACAAAAAGATTCTTCATTATTCAAACCTCATCATTGCATCAAATGTCCACTTGATCAGATATGGGGGAAGACCACATAATAAAACTCTTTGGAAGGTTCGTGAGTTAGGCCATGAGGCAATACTTGAGATAATCAAGGGTTGGGAAGATCCAATTGGTTCATTGGACTAAATGGAGATACAAAACATTGTAATGTCAAATATATTTGAATACATGTGCATAATACATATCCAATTCCAACTTATCTTGACACCACACACAAGGACCCCGATCTAGGCTTCCCAATGACCTAGAGCCTCCATTATGTCAAAACTTCAAATATGGTTTCCACCTTAATTATAACACCATATAACATCTTAACATAATCCATATACCATGTTTCACCAACCCACCAAGTCTGGTCAACTCATCTTCCACCAATCCACTCCTACATCCCTTTAGGCTTGTAGCCTTCACTGGTCACAAATCAACCTTTTTCTTCCAATTTTCCCAAACAACTCTAGAAACTAATCACTAGTTTAGATACCCTTTTGGGCTCTCTAAATCCTCCCCAAGTCTTAGGGAAAACTCCTTTGGACTATATATTAGATCCAATAACTTAGCACCCACCAAATAGCCCTAGTTTGCCCTCATTTGCAAAGAAACTCACAAAGATACTTATATTCTTGACTCCCAACCAAGCAACAGTATTTACTAAGTTTTAAAAAAAAAATATTCTCAAGGTTTTAAGGCTTCATCCCTCACCTACACTTCTAGCCACCAAACCCTTGCTTCTAGGGTCACACAACTAGGGTCTATTCAAAAAGACCTTCAACACTATCTCCGGATCAAACCAATGGTTCCAAAACATCATTTTGATCCCATAAAACAATAATACATCATGAAATGTATCTATTCTTAAGGTCCTTCACTCTCCAAGTGACCGGTGCAAGACTGACACCCTTCAATCAGAAAACTACCACCTCTTTGTGGCTTCCAAACACATCATCTCCATATCCCTGCATAAACACACTATGATACAAGGATAAAAATACATATTTAAACCTCTCCTACCAATCACAATAGCCATGGGGATGGGAGAGTCACTTCATTGTGAAGTCTTCAAACCCAAAACATTGACTGTACCCTCTAAAGGCCAGACATAGTCAGGCACCAGTCAATTCCTTGACATTAATAATAATAAAAACACTTAAGGGATTTCATAAAAATGTAAACACAATACAAGGGAATGTTCTTACACCATAATCCAACCAAGAACACGTTCTATCCAAGCATATGAATTCACTGTTACACTGATTGTTCCATGGGCAGATTCATTGTTGCAGAGAATTTGATTGTTTTAATTGATTCAAAATCATTACATTGGTTCTTCTTCACACCATAATCCACCATGCCATGTCCACTCACATGGATCTCCAATGAAATAGACTCCTACACTCCAAGAACCGATTACAACCATTCCTAACTACCCAAAAAACTATCTAAAAACTAACTGCCAACCAAAATATGATTAAATAGTGTTGTCAAGTTGACAACCAATGTTGTCAACTCAACAACATGATTCTAATTCCCCTCTTATAACCTTTAAAAGGTTTAAAACAACCTTATTAATCCAAACTAACCCTCTAGCCTCCATATGAGCTTTATAGGCCATAGTTGTATTAACATGCAACTTTACATCTTTTTAGCATCTTTTTCACTTGTTGAGTGCATTTACATGTTTTGATGGCATTAATAGCCATATAAAAATCTTAGATATCCCTATAGGTCCCTGAACCTTACATTTGACCTTGGATCCATTAAGTGATCCTAAGGTTACATAGTTAACCCTTGCGCCATTAAATGGCTTACATAGCATCTTTGTTGATCATACTATCAAATGATCCCAAAATCATTACAAACATGATGAAAACAATATAAAATGACCAATCATGGTCCAATACATTATCAAATGACCTCAAATAGTATTTTCCCATCACCCAAGGATCCACAATGACCCTAGTGTACTTTTTGTATACAAATAAATGTACCTTCATATAATTAGGGTTAATCATCAACAATAAGTAAAATAATAACTAAATACAACCACAATTAAGAAACTATTTAACAAAATCAATGATTAATTGAGCATCCTATGGCTCTCTAACTAAGATGTTAATGAGTGATCTCTTAGCAAGCTCTCATTAATGACAGTCCTAGAATGAGAATGATAGAGATAAAACAATGCTAAAGCTAACAATTATCAAGATAAATGCTAAAATTGCTCTTAAATGCTTTTCTAAATTCAAATTGCAAGAGGTTTGATGCAATTCTCAAATAGGTGGTTGATGAATTATGAAAGATTTTAGCCTTCCTTTTATAGATTTTCCAATGGTAGGGGGTGTAGTTGTGTTTAATCATGATTGAGTTGGGGTTAAGTCTTTGGTTCCACCCTTTGAAGACAAAACAAAGTTTGTGTCCTCAAAGCTTGGGACAAGTAGACAAGATGGATGGTTGAGATTCCTTTTCACTTTGAGTGAATGAGATTTAATTGGGCTTGATCCATGTGAATGCCTTTCCTCAAATTTTATTGGTTGATTGATTTTCCTCTCCTTTTGGTTTGTTGAGAGTAATTTATTTTTATTAATTGATTTAATTGATTTATTTTAGCCATGTACCCCTTGAATGGGTTGAATTTAATTTAATCCAAAACTATACAATTAATTGAATTAATTGTATTTTGATTTGATGGCACTTGATTAAAATGCTCTTAATTTTGATTGATCTCAAATTAGGACTTGATTTTAATTTTGATTGGCTAATTGTGCACTGTGATTCGATTGATTCAATTTTGTCCTTGATTTGATTTGATTTGACTTGATTTGCTTTGATTTATTATTAAATTGTCTTTGTCCATTTTAGGTGATTACAAATGCCCCTCTTTGAGTTGACGTGTGAAGCATGTCGATTCAAAGAATACTCTGATCTTGCTTGATAAAAGGTCTTGATTCATTGATGGTCAATCTTTGATGTTCATTTTTAATGTCTTTCAATGGTCAATCCTCTGATTTTTGATATGAAATTGCTACAGATAATGATTGATATGAAACTCTCCTGATTGATGTGGTTCTCTAATGATTGTTCTCAATATGATGATTGATTTGTTGATTGATCTTGATATGATGTTTGATTTGATGATTGATATAATGCCGCTTTCATTTGATTATGAAATTTTTTCTGATAATAGCTTTTGATTTGATTTGATGATCAGTCCCTTGATTTTCTATTGATGTTACTGATGATGTTGATCTAATTATTTGATGGTATGCCCCCTCAGAAATGAAACATATTGTTGTTTTCGATAGATAGGTTTAAATGATTGATTAATATGTTTTCATTCCTGAAAAACACTTTATGATATGCCATACTTCTCAATTTGCCCCAGTCAATGCGATAGATTAATATAGGTCAAAGTCATTTCTTACCTCAAAATTAGGTCAAATTTGGCTTAAACAGGTTGAAAAACCTAGATTTACTATTCATTTTCACTTTTGACTTCTGTGATTTTGCTCTAGTTTTGCTTGGATTTTCGAGATGGTTGTGCCTATTCGAGAGCATCGATTTGAGCAGTGTCAGAAATATGTGAGGCCACTTGACTATGGACCTTTGATAAGTACTTTTCAAACCTCGATATTGCATTTATTGCTCATTAATTAGCATTTATTGCATTTCCCAATTTCATCGCTGCTTTGAAATATTTAATTCACGCTTATGCAAATTTCAATGTCGCCTAACACTATTAAATGTCACATCTACAGTTTTCAGTATCGCTCACGAGTATTTCAATGTCGCTTATCAAATTTTGGTTGTCGCCTAAGGTTAAATGATTCATGTGTAGCCTTAGGTTTTAAAAACCAGATTCCTTAAGTTTTTACGCCTATGAAACCCTAGCAATTCGATGTCGCCTAGGAATGTTTTAGTGTTGCTTAAGTCAATTCAGTGTCACCTGTGAAAAATTTGTTGCCTGAGACAAAAGTATTGTCGCCTGACAAAAATTGTGTGTCGCTTAAGGAAATGTCACTTGCGATGAATAAAATCATGCCTGCAGCATTTTTCTCTGAATTTTCACTTGTACTTGACTATTTTCTATTTTTGAAATATTTAGTATGTCAAGATGACTGATTAGAATAATATGATTAGGTCAGTTACATTTGAACTAAACAATTGATTAGGATATCAGTATAGTAATACCAACGAAGTTGATTTGTCAATCTGTTATGATAGAGTGATGGTCTAATATTTTACTCTCAAGATCTAGAGAAATAAAACAAAGATTTTCCTTCCTCAAGATATAGAGTTAGGAGTTTTGATGCGCTCATGATGAGAAAATGGATTTTAAAATAACTTGATCGACTTTAGATGTTCCTTGATATGATATGCTGATATGATTATTTTGTTCTTTGCCAAATAGGCTAACTTCCCTGTGTTATATATCTAATCAGTTCCATCATGGGTTATTGACCTTGGACAGACATTGACTGCGGCTGAGTACCGTGTTATAGAGCTTTGTGGTTTGAGCTTCCTTCTCGATCTTCCCTGGTTTCAGCTGAACCATGGGTTATTAATAGCTGTAGTAGATCATTGGCACTCTGACTATAATACTTTCCATCTTCCTCATGGTGAGATGACGATCATGCCTGAGGACGTGTATCATTTCCTACGGATTCCCTATCGAGGAGAGATTGTTTATTATGACTCTGTGTATGATTCTAATATTTGTCGATGAGTGTTCGGGGACAATTTGATTGATGATGATATGATCACATGGCCATAGTTTGCTTCTTTCCCTACATTGCCTGCAGTTCTAGGTGCATTGATTGGTGGTCTACTTCTTCCTGACCGACGAGGTCGCAGTTTTTCTATTGGTTGGGGTAGGATTTTAGAGGATTTACTAGCACAGCCTCAACATTTTGATTGGGGTTCTTGCATGTTAGCTCAGTTATATCAATATCTTCATGAGGTGGTGTACAGAGAGAGTTCTTCCTTATCTGCTAGTGTTATTATTCTCTAGTTATGGATTTGGGAGCATCTTCCTATTACTAGGCCTATTTCTGATAGGAGACGACCACGTGGATATCCTTATGCTTTTCTATATGCTGGTATGGTGATTCAGCATCATTTAGGTCATTTGGATTATTAGAGATGTTAGATAGATGATCTTGATCAGGTTACATGGTGTCCCTACCTTGATTGTGATTTGTGGCAGGAGGATGATGATGAGTTGCCATATATGTTTAGTCCTCATTGGATGATTGGCCGATCTGATACTGTTATTGAGTGGTTTTTTTTTGGTCGAGTTTCTAGATAGTATGGTAGGATACAGGATATGCCTCTGGGAAATGCCTTATATGCACAAGTATAGGCCGAGAGATCTTTATGGGGCCCTTGTATTGATTACTAGTTTGCCTTGGCTCAGATTGCTGCTATGCCTTTCTGCAGATGGGAGATGTTGATAGGTATGTCAGATGCAGGGATGTCCCATGAGTATCGAGATTGGTGGTCTCAAAATAGGTTTATTTGTTTCACAGATCTGATGAAGCTTATTCCAGATCGACGTGGTGGCGGCGGTGGTGGTGGTGGTGATGATGGGCATGGTGGTGGTAGACATTGAAGGTGTAGAGGATGTAGAGATCCTCCAATTATTTCCAATAGAGGATGCGTGAGGGATGGACATGGTTGAGATAGAGCTAGAGATAGGTAGGTTGATGCAATCCAGATAGTTCATCCTAGAGCAGTAGTTAGATAGGATAGAGCTCATCGACAACAGTGAGCTCAGAGATGGGCTCATGTTGAGGCTGCTGGACACATTCCTAGGGGTTTAGATCCTTTAGTGTAGTTACAGAGAGTTTCCTTGGCATAGCAGGATGATGATGCTCAGTAGGTTCAAGGTCAGCAGGTCCAGCATAGCAGATTCCATAGCTAGTTCATCAGCCACAGGATCATGGACAGGATCCACAGGATGCTCCCACTATTGGTGCTTTAGCCCAAGATATGTAGTCTATGAGGATAGAGATATCTACTATTGTGGGGTGTTTAGATCAGGTTTTTGCCTTGATGCAGCAGTTTCTTTCAGCCGTGATTTTTCAGAGATTGAGTGGAGTGAGCACTTCTCAGGCTCCTCCTCCATAGGATGATAGAGATCCAAGTGGTTCCGGTGCTACGGGATCTTGATTGATTTGATGACAGATTCACTTATCATTGATGTCCTCTGTTGCACATTTCATGTTTTTTGATTGATCAGAACTTTTGATGTACCACTTTCATGATATTGTATCTGGATATACTTTGATGTATTGGATCCTTTGAGAAACATTCTTTTGATAATATATGATGATCTATTCCTTTGTCTCTATTGATGAGTTGATTTATGAGATTATCTTTATATGCAGCTATATGATGTTTATGATGCATTTACCTTTATGTGATGGATGCAATGTATCTTACTTTTATGATATAGATAGATGGATGCATTGATGTATGGATATTATGAGATGTTTTCTATTTTTCAATGTATGGATGCAAATTTTTTTATGATCAGATGGATATGGATGATCCTATGTTTTTTTTCAAATGTATGCAATTCTATCCATAACTACATGTATGCAAATGATGTATGAGTTATGATTCTTTTTCTTTTCTGAGTAATGACTAATGATTAATGATATGCATGTATGCAAAAGATAATCTCATTTTTGTTGTTTTGGGTCTAAAATCATGATGTATGAATTAAATCATCCCATTTCATTTTTCCCCTTGCAATTTAAGCTAAGAAAAGCAAAACAAATATATACAATGCACTTAATCTAACATGTATACGACTAATTGTTATTATTCAAGATTTAGAGCTTATAATCATCATTGAGCATTTTTGGATCCCATTTTTTAGTACAATCATCACTAGTTCAACTATGATGATATGAATACTTTTTCCTTTTTCCTTGCTTTCCCATCGGTCTCTTCGGTATGACTATCACTGATTGAAGTCAATCATGAGAGTGCAAATATCAATTTTGTCAGATTCTATGTTGCAAGTGGATGTTGGTATTATGATATTGAAGATCAAAATAGCCAAGGTATCTATTTGCGTAAACAAGCATAAATCTCCATTTTATCCTATGTACAAGTCCTCAATGATTCTTTGATGATCACGTCCTTAGACAAATAATACATGATTTAAAACTTTCATTTTAAGAAAGTCATTCAGAAATCAAGAAAATATCATCCTTTCATCATAGCTTGTCTAGTCTAAAACTTTCATCGATTCGCTAGAAAGAAATGATTTCATCAATTGAGTCAACACTTAGAAAAAATTTTGGCCATGTTTTTCAAATCCATAGTTCAAGTGTAGTTCCATCCATTTCAAATTTTTGATCCTGATAAAGGGTAAGTTCATTTAAGTTCTTGGATCAAATTTTCATTTTAGGCTCATATTGGATTGGGATGTAGATTTGGTTAAGTGTTCCTCTTTCGAGTGTGATGAATTGATTCTCTGATTGAATAAAGCTTGTTGATGAATCCTTTCTCCTTGAGAGTAGATTTCCCCTAGTTTGATATTGATTTCATTTATGGGACTTAGAACAATTTTTTGATTAGGCGACCAAAATCTTAAGGTACTTGCAAATGCAACTGTGAGGTTTTATTATGCAATATATACAAATTCTGGTGAATGCAATATTAACAAGGTGACCTTCTAAGTATGCAACTAACTTGGACTTTCAATGGTGCCTGTTTACCAGGTTTTCACTGATTGAATGGATCAAGCTCTTTTTTCTATTTTTAAAGCTTTTTTTTTTTTTTTTGGCTACCAAGGTGCCTATTTGCTAGGTTTTCACCAAGGCATTTTTCTTCTTTTTCGATTTTTTTGTATTTTTTCTTTTTTCAATTTTTTTTCATATTATCAAGGTGCCTATTTGCTAGGTTTTCACCAAGACAACATCTTTTTGAGGATCATATTTGAATGTTTTTCCTTTCTTCATGCTCAATTTTCCATTGTTTTTGATCTTTTATTCTTTTCAAATGTTTTTGGTATTTTCAAGATCTCTTTTAAATTATGTACAATAAATATGATGCTCTCCATCTGATACTATTTATACTCTTTCATCTACCTCAGGTATGGAACCTCTTGAGATGTATGTTGTTTATGGGTTCTTGTAGTTCTTCACCATCACAATCTGATAACTTGTATGTGCCGGTCCCAAAATCTTCAACAATGAGAAATGGTCCTAACTAGTTTGCTTCTCACTTTCCTTTTTTCTCTCTTTTTGCTTGGTTCTTGGGATTTTCACGCAACACTAGGTCACCTATTTGGAATGTCCTTGGCTTGATGTGTTTATTGTAAGATCTTGACATTCTATTATGGTACACCTTTAAGTTATCAAAGGCTTCTTTCTATTTTTCATCCAAGAGTTCTAGTTCTTGTAGCCTAGCCACCCTATAGTCTTCCTCATTTATCAATCCATGCATAGATATCCTTAAGGATGGAAGTTCTACCTCTAAAGGAAAAACTACTTCTGTTCCAAAGACTAAGGAGAAGGGTGTAGCCCCTGTTGGCATCTTGATGCTTGTCCTATAAACCCACAAGGTCAGGTTTATCTTGATATGCCAATCTCTACCAGAATTATCCACCGTTCTCTTCAAGATTTTCAATATGTTTTTGTTTGTTGCTTTGGATTGTCCATTACCTTGAAGGTAATAGATTGAAGATGAATAATGTATCATATGAAATTTGATGCACAATTTTTTTATGTCTTTGTTCTTGAAATGCCTTGCATTATCTGTGATAATGGCATGAGGTATGCCATATCTACAAATTATATGATTTAGGATAAACAAGGATATCTTTTTGCCTGTTGAAGTCGATAGGGGTATAGCTTCCACCCACTTAGTGAGGTATTTGGTGGCCGTTATGATGAATTTATGCCCATTCAAAGATGGTGGATGAATCATTCCTATTAGATCTAGACCCCACTGATAGAATGGCCAAGGTGTGGTCATTGGATGAAGTTCTTGCGCTGGGGCATGTATCAAATTTCTATGGAATTGACACTTCTTACAAGTTTTTGCAAAGTTACAAGAATCTTTTTTCATGGTAGGCCAAAAATATCCTATCCTAAGAAGTTTCTTAGCTAAAGATAATCCGTTTGAGTGTGATCCAAAAATTCCTTCGTGAATTTCTCGTAAGGCTAACTTTGATTCTTCCTCTTCTAAACACCTAAGGAGCATTCCATCAAGACTTTTCTGATACAATGTTTCAGCAATTATAGTGTATTTGGTGGCTTGTCTAATGAAACTTTTCTTTTGGTTTCTGGTTTGATTGATAGGAAGGGTTTGGTCTTTCAAATAGGTGTAAATGGGTCCATACCAAGGTGAGTCAGTTGTAGTAAGTAGGCAAATGGTGTAAGGATGGGTTGGGTCATACGTGGGTTGAATCACTTCTTCTACCAAGAACTCGTATCTATCACTCTGATAAGGCATCTACAAAAGTGATGCTAAGGTTGCCATAGCATTTGTTGCCTTGTTCTTTTCTCTCGGCACTTGTTCAAATGTGATGATTATGAAATACTTCTTGAGATTATCCACCATGGTTTTGTAAGGTACCAATTTGTCATCTTTAGTCTGATATTCTTCATTGACTTGATTTATGACTAATTGTGAATCTCCATATACCTTTAATTCTGTCACTTTCCACTCTAATGCCAACTTGATTCCAATAACCAAGCCTTCATATTCTACTATATTGTTTGTACATGGAAATAGAAATTTTTATGACTTAGGGATAGTGGAGATTTGAGGCATGATTAGAAGTATGCCTGCTCCTGACCCATGGTGAGTGTAGGAACCATCAAAATAGAGCTGCCATGTTTTTGCCTCAACATTCACAATTTTTGCATCTGGGAATTCAACTTGTATAGGATGATCATCATTAAGTGGTGCCTCTACTAATTGGTCTGCAATGACTTGTCCTTTAATTTATTTTTTGTCAACATATTCTATATCAAATTCACTTAGGATCATCACCCACTTTGCTAATCTTCCATTTAATGTTGTTTTTCTTAATAGATACTTCAAAGGGTCAATTTTAGCAATGAGCCTTATCTTGTGGGCTAGCATATAATGGCGTAATTTTTGGGAAACAAAAACTATAGCCAAGCATGCCCTTTCCATAAAGGTATAGTTCAGCTCATATTTGACTAAGGTTCTACTAATATAGTAGACTACTTTCTCTTTTCCATTCTCATCCTCTTGTGCTAGGAGTGCCCCCAATGAATTCTCTGTTGCTAAAATGTACAAGATTAAGGGCTTGCCTCTGATAGGTGGCATCAATATTGGTGGATTCATGAGGTATTTCTTTAGTAGATTGAAAGCCTCTTCACACTTTTCATCCCACTTGAAGATTGTATCTTTATGCAAGAGTTGGGTGAAATTATGGCATTTTTCTGCCAATTAAGAGATGAATCTCCTAATGGATTGTATCCTTCCTTGTAAAGATCTCATTTGAATAATAGTTTTAGGTGCTTCCATTTCCATTATGGCCTTCACTTTAGTGGGATCAACCTCTATCCCTTTGGCAGATACAATGTAACCTAGAAGTTTACCAGATTGAACTCCAAAAGCACACTTCTTTGGGTTAAGCCTTACTTTGAACTCCTCTAACCTTTCAAAAAAATTTGCCAAAATAGGTAGATGTTCTTTTCTTGAATGTGACTTTGCTAGTATGTCATCCACATAATCTTCCATGAATTTATGCATCATATCATGGAATATTGTACTCATTTCTCTTTGATAGGTTGCTCCGACATGTTTCAAGCCAAAAGGCATGACATTCCAACAAAATGTACCCCATGCACATGTAAAGGTAGTTTTATCTTGGTCTTTGGGTGCTATCTTGATCTGATTATAGCCACTAAATCCATCCATGAGTGAAAACATGGAGTGTCCCGCTATTAGGTCTACAATAGCATCAATGCTCGGAAGTGGGAAATCATCTTTAGGATATGCCAAGTTTAAGTCCCTAAAATCCATGCAGGTTCTGATTGACTTATCCTCTTTTGATACCAACACTATGTTGGAGATCCATTGTGCATAATAAATGGCTCTTATAAACCCCACTTTTAATAGCTTCTCTAGTTCCACTTTGACAAGTAAGGCTATATGAGGGTGCATTTTCCTTAGTTTTTTCTTGACTAGTTTAGCTCCTTCCTTTATATTGAGGTGATGCATTATCAAATTTGGGTCTAACCCTAGCATATCATCATAAGACCATGTGAAGTTAACTTGCTTTTCCTTAAAGAACTTAATGAACTCTGTTCTTTCTTCACTGGATAGGGATGATGCTAAGTGGATGAACTTTGGCTCTGTTTCTGTTCCAATGTTTATCTTTTCTGTTGGCTCGATTAGAATTGGAGACCTTTCTTCATAGTGATCTGGTAAAACATCCAAACTCCCTTCTATAGGTGCCTCAGTTGGGTTTTCACCTTTAGAAACATCCTTTATTTCTTTTTTTCTTTCTTTTGGATCTAATGTTGCCACAAAGTGGTTTTCAACACTCGATTCTTTTCCTTTTCTATTTTTTTTTATTTTTTTATTTTTTCTCGAATTAAGTGTTTGAATGCTCCCTTTGATCATTTCTTCTTGATATTATTTGGTAAAAGAAGGTTCAACCACATGGAGGTATTGGGACAGCGTGTTGTGGTTCAAGAAAGTTGGCAAGGTATCGGGTTCAATGGTATCCCATTGAATTATATCTGGCCAAATGAGAGTTAAAGGGTGAACACTTGGGTTTGTCTCAATTGGGCTTAAAGTGTATATCTCATTATTGGAGGGTTCATACATTGTATCTTGAAGATCTCGGACATGGGCTTCCTCTAAATGCTCTAAAGAAGAAGGATCAAAATCCTCCTCACTAGACTCCACTATGGTTTTTGTTGGATAAAACTCATGGGGATTAAACCTAGCATTCGATTCTTCCATAGTAGGTCTCCATGAAGGAACATATGGCTCACCTACCCATTGATTTATTTTGATTTCTATGCTCGGCACATTATTTGGACCCTCTTGACTAGAACTAGATGCTTGATTTAAATTTGATTCCACCATTAGTCCTTTATTTTTGGTAGAAGCATAGGTATGAATGACATCAATACCCTTGTCTTGGCATGACTCATCTGATAGGTTCTCCCATTCCCATTCATTAGAATCCTCATCACTATGAGATTCTAATTGTAGTATTTGATCATATACTTTGGGATAATGTTTTTGTGTATACCCTTCTTCAAGATTCCCTAAACCTATTTTCTCCTTGGAATCTTGCCATGTGGATTCTAGGGGTTCAATTAGCCCTTCATTTCTTGTGCCTAAAGGTCCTTGACCTTTGTACCCCATTTTTTTCATGATTGCAAATTCTTTACCATATTGGTGAGTAGGGATGGTTATATTTTGAATGTGCTTGATGTGAGCACTTGATTCTTCATCCTTGTATAACCAATTCAGAATTTCATTATCCTCTTCACTCATGGTGGATGAGGTACTTTCCCTTAAAAAGTTTTCATTATATTTATGAGGTATACTTGGAGGTTTTCCAAAGGACTTTGGTGATAAGGGTAGGTCCATCATGGATAAGGAGTATTCACCCACTCCTTGTTGTTTGATTTTGCATTGCTTATCAAAGTTTTTCATCAATTTATCCATCTTTTGATAATGGGATTCTTTAGCATATTTTTGGACAGCTTTGATAGAGTCTTCTTTTGCTTCTTCCATAGTATCATCCTCATTAACCTTCTCTTTTCCTTTAGTCGATGTAGTTTGGTTAATGAGTTTTGGAGTTTCTTTAACAACAATTTCTTCTTCCATCTTTTCTTTTCCTTTTAGAAAAGGGATGTCTTTAGAACTTTGGCCTTGTTCCATTTGATTGGGTATAGACCCTTCAGCATTGTGTGGAACCAATGAGTCATTTATAGGTTTGACATTATTACAATATTGGAAGGGATTGAGGTCTCCACAAACCATTATTTCTTGCCCTTGATATGGGAATTTTAGGCATTGATGGTAAGTTGAAGGAACAACATGCATTTTGTGGATCCATGGCCTTCCTAACAAAATATTATAAGTCAATTTTAGGTCCAATACTTGGCATATGGTCTCTCTTATGGGAAAAACTATGACTCCTCTTGATGCTCTTTCTTCATCATCGTAGAATTTTATGGTTATCTTTTTCTTTGGGTAAATAGCCTCCTCCAAAAATCCTAAGGTTTTTACCAAGCTAAGGGTACAAATATTTAGGCCAGAACCTCCATCTATAAGGACTCTTTTTACCCTATGCTTGTGGATCAACACCTCTATGTGTAAGGGCAGATTTTGGGGATGATTAAGAGACATATCATCTTGTTCGGAGAATGATAGAAAATGAGGAGCAAATAAATGCCCCACCATGTTTTGGAACTTGTCTACCTCCAAATTTAGAGGCACATTTGTTTCCAATAAGGCTTTTTCCAAGATATCCTTATGGATTGGTGATAGTTTGAGCAGTTCAAGAATAGAGATTTGAGCGGGAGTTCTTTGCAATTGGTCAACCAAGTTGTATTGTTTTGATGATGATGTGGAAGCTTGGTTTGATATCACCACTTTTGGAGCATTATTAGGTATACCAATTTTCAATGCTTGCCCCCTAGTGACCACATTTGTTGATGCTTCTCTTGATTTGCCTTTTATTATAACAACATTTACGCTTTGATCTTCTTCACTTATAGTATTTATTGTGTTGTCATAAGTGTGGGAAAAATTCACTTTTTCATTACTATTTTTATGGTTTTGATTTTTATTGGATGACTCCCCCTTTTCATGATTCAAAAAGGGGTTCTTATAGGCCATGTGATCCCCATTGTTTCGAGGTCCTTCAATTTGGATGATGTCATTATTAATCAAATCTTGCACTAAGTGCTTCAATTTCATGCACTCATTGGTTGGATGACCTCTTTTTCGATGGTATTCACAATGATGAGATGCATTCCAATGAGGTTTGACTTCGGGTTCATAATTTGATATGTCGGGTAACGTGATAACTTGATTAGCCAACAAGGTTCTTAGTACATTCTCCAAAGGTTCACCCAAGGGAGTGAATTTTGTTTTATTATAGTTGGAGTTTGATTTTGACTTATCCCAAGTCTTATTGTTGGAAGTGTTAGAATTGTTGCTATTATAATTATTGGGATTATATGGAGCTTTATTTTCTTGGTTAACATTGTTTGAAGAATTTGCTCCATAGGGTAGAATAAAAGGGGTAGACTTCAATTTGTGTGACTCCACAACCCCATCATTCACAAGATTTTTATTGTTACTTTTGTTCCATGATTTCGATTTATCATTGTGATTGTTGGATGCTTGATTAAAATATTTAGGAACATAATTATTGTTATTGCTGATGTTATTGTTGTTGTTGGATTTATTGTCTTTAAATAATTTAATCTCACCTCTTTTGACCAAAACATCTTCAATCTTAACTCCATTTTCAATAAGTTTTTCAAATGTTGGAGGACATTGAAGTTGTAATCGATAGTTCATTTCAGCGGTCAAGTTATTGGTGAAGATCTCCATCTTCTCTTTCTTTGGGATACTTCGTGGGTGCCTTGCGAAAATGGTCCTCCACCTTTGTAGGAATCCTAAAAAGGACTCCCCATATTTTTGTTTGGTATCGCATAACTTGAGCATAGTGATCTCATGCTCAATGTTGTAAGAGTAATGGGTTATGAACTTGGAGGCTAACTCCTCAAAAGACTTTATTCCGGGAGTTATTTTTGAAAACCACTCCATTGCTGGACCTCCTAAGCTTCTAGGAAAGAGTCTCTTTAGATAAGTGTCATTGTGCATGAACTCTATGCTTAGGGTGCAAAATTCCCTTAAATGGTCTTGTGGGTCTATTTTACCCCTGTATTTATCATATTTGGGAAAGATAGTATTAAAAGGAAAAGATACGATTGCTAAGCTTTTGTCGAAAAGAAAATGACTTAGGTTAAGATACCTTCTTCATGGTATCTATTTGTTCTTGAAAGGCCTTAATCTACCTAGTCATGACGTTCATAGGATCATCTTGGTGTTGGTCTTTCCTAAGTTGGTCAATGTCAAAGTCATAGGGCAGCTTTACCCCCTTTTGTGCTAGGCTTAGGAAGAAGTTCTCCCTATCTTTGTCTATTAATTTTTCCATCACCTCTAGGAAATCATTGTCTTGGGCAGCTTTCTCAACCCTTTCCTCAAGTGTCTCCTTAGGGTTATAGTTGGCATTATTGATATTGTGATAGGCTGAATTCATATCACCCATCTCTTCAATTCTTGGTTCAAATAGGTTTGTGAAAATTTCTTCTTGGTTAGGATCTTTGAACACACTTTGGTACTCCACTTCTTGCCTTATGTTTGCAAAGATAGTGCTATCACTTGGTAATGATCCCCTATATTTTTGTGACCACGTGGAAACCGGCATCCAACAAGGGTTTGTTTTTGGAATTTATCCTTGATATGAGAGTTGTTGATTTTATTATTGAGGAGATTTAAAAATATAAGATGCTTTTCAATGGATATATCTCACTTGTTTATGTATTTCAAACACAACAACCACACATTCACTTGTCTCTTTTACCCACTTAAACACAAAATGTGTGATTTTTAGAACATTGTCACGGGTTTTTCAAAGGAAAACACTTCAAGCACCTACCTAGCACAAGATTTGGTTCGTAAACATGGCTCTAGAAGGTGGTCTTTGCTACTTTATCAAGGTTTTAGTATATATTCCCTTCAAATAGACTTCAATCTCTCATCCTCCAAGGAGGCTTCCCACATGCACCGAAGTACGATTTTGCACAATCCATGAGGACTACTAGAGGAAGGTTGAAAAATTAAAATCTGTTTGTCATGTACCCCATTAAGGATACATGCGTTTCATTTTAGAGTGGGTTGGATTCCCATGGAAAAAGTGAGCGTATCCCACTTTGGGCTATCCCTCTCACTGGCCTCGTTAAGGAAAACTTGGGAGGCAAGCCCACTATTTCTCTAGCATATATATGAAAAACAAGAAATGAACTTAGGCTGACAAGTTTGGGAGTTTGGTTCACTCAAAGAGTGAAGAGCATATCCCTATTGTCTTTCTTTGTTCCACACACTTAGACACACATTTGTTCTTTCTCAATCTCTTGACAAGGAGATTCTTAAAATTGAAGTGTGAAATTCATTTCCTATTTTATCTCAAGCTTATATCAAAATGAATGCCGCAATTTAATCAAATGCAAGCTTGAATAGAGAAATACCTTTTTCTTGTAGCTAACCGAAGTTAGGGGCATTTTTAAGGAATTTCATTATTTTCAACTCACCTTGGCAATAGCTCCTTCCAAATGTGTTTGTCCTCTAGCAAGTTAGTCAATACTAACAATCACAATGAGGGGAAACCAAAATCGAACTTGACAAAGAAAAGATTTATGTAATGAATTTTAAGTACTTTAATTGCAAATTTTCAAACAAAAATTTGAACTAAGGACTAAAGATCCAATTAAGAGAGACAAATTTATGTTTATAAGCTTTAATTACAGCAAGGTATTTTTGATATACCTGATTGTCCTCCTCTTGTGTTAACTTGAGAATAGCCTTGATATGTGCTATGTTTTCCTTTTTGATCTTCTTAGCTAGTGCCTTCCCTTCTTTGTTGAACCTAGTTTCTGGCTTCTGCACTTTTGGATGCCTGTTCATTTACAGTCAAAATGTACAAATAGAGAATTAGATGACAGATTTAATCAATCTGCAAGAAAATTAAGAAAAAAAATTGAAAGCAACAGTGTCCAACAAATACGTGATATCAAATTGTTGACAGGCATAAGTTAACTATTAGCAAGCGACACTGAAAAGTGCAACAAGAGACAAAGAAATTTTAACAGGCGTAAATAATTTACTGATAAGCGTAAACAATATTTTCAGAAGTGTAAATAGATTAAGTCAAAGTGACACTTTAAGAATAACAAGCGTAAGAGAATGATACTAGGCGTGACTCGTTATCCAAAATGCTTCGCAAAGCTTGATCACAGGCAACAACTAATTTTCAGTAGGTGACACTTCTTCACTCACAGGCATGACTTCTTTATGCAAAGGCAATACAACTTTATCACGCAGGCATGATTTCTTCAATCATAGGTGAGAGCAAAGAATGTAAGACATAATAGAAAGTGTTAACCAGGCGCAAATGTTTAGTGAATAAGCGGTGATACAGATCTGGTAGGCATCATCCAAATGATTACAAGCGTGACTGAATTGGCTGTAGGTGTGATTTAAACTGTTTCCTACAAAAATTCCATGGAAAATAGCAGATACAAGCATACAAATGATAAAAATGATAACATGAGGCTTACTGCCCTAGAGTGGGCACCATTTTGTAGACAAATAAATGTACCTTCATATAATTAGGGTTAATCATCAACAATAAGTAAAATAATAACTAAATACAACCACAATTGAGCAACTATTTAACAAAATCAATGATTAATTGAGCATCCTATGGCTCTCTAACTAAGATGTTAATGAGTGAGCTCTCAACAAACTCTCATTAATGACAGTCCTAGAATGAGAATGATAGAGATAAAATAATGCTAAATCTAATAATTATTAAGATAAATGCTAAAATTGCTCTTAAATACTTTTCTAAATTCAAATTGCAAGAGGTTTGATGCAATTCTCAGATAGGTGGTTGATGAATTATGAAGGATTTTAGCCTTCCTTTTATAGATTTTCCAATGGTAGGGGGTGGAGTTGTGTTTAATCATGATTGAGTTGGGGTTAAGTCTTTGGTTCCACCCTTTGAAGACAAAGCAAAGTTTGTGTCCTCAAAGCTTGGGACAAGTAGACAAGATGGATGGTTGAGATTCCTTTTCACTTTGAGTGAATGAGATTTAATTGGGCTTGATCCATGTGAATGCCTTTCCTCAAATTTCATTGGTTGATTGATTTTCCTCTCCTTTTGGTTTGTTGAGAGTAATTGATTTTTATTAATTAATTCAATTAATTGTATAGTCTTGGATTAAATTAAATTCAACCCATTCAAGGGGTACATGGCTAAAATAAATCAATTAAATCAATTAATAAAAATCTAATACCTAAAAGATTTTGAGAACCATCTCCAGAATGAAGCTTGATTCTCGAGGATTTGAGTTAGGTTGCTTAGATACCTAAAAGATAGATGACCAGATAGCAAGATGACTGGATAGCAAGATGCGAGGCATCAAGATGCCCCTAGCAGTGAGAATTGAATATTTAGATCAGACTGATTCAAGAATTGATTTGACAAGGTTCAAATGATGCAATCATCCTGCCCCCTCGGGAGCGAAATCAAAAGATGACATATCAGAAGGATGATTGACAACAAGAGATTGTAGAGCAGAAGCAATTAGACTAGATTTGAGAAGCTATAGAAGCAAATCGGAGCAAAGCAGAGGTCCTGTTGACCAAGTTTGACCATGGTTAACTAGAGTTGACTTTGATGAAAAGAGCAAAGATCTTGAAAACATGATGCAAAGATGAGGGTCTGGCAAGAAGATGGTGCCAGAAGGCTGACTGCATAAGTGTTCAATCCCAAAGGGTCTTTAGAATTTAAAACATTATTTTGAGCTATCCAGAGATGTCAGATTTCAATTTCGATCCCGAAAATGGATTCAGAGCAGTCAAGAAGAACCTGGGACAAAAGATGAGAACCTTTGATGAACAGAAAGCAATCAAGAGAGTAACAAGATATCATCTCAAATCCAAGCTTAACATGCAAATCTATGCTAAATTCAAGCCTAAAATGAAAATGCAAGCCCTAGGACTTGGTTGTTGGCTCATCGTATTTATCATCATGAAGTTCATTTAAGCATGGGAAAATCACAAGATGTCATATAATCCTCACTAACATTGCAATTATGAGAATATGAATATGACATAAGTCTTAGATTTTTTGGAATGAGGTGTAAGCATTAAGGCACAAGAAGCCAGAATGACCTGAACACCTATTCCTTTTGATTTAGCAAGTTAACATAAGCATCAAAGCACAATTGCTAGAATGACCTGAATGTTGCTTGCCTATAGACACACCAGACACATAGGAGTTCCTTCTTTTGCCAAAGATTGTTCGTAGTGACCCTTACGTTCACTTAGTAGGACGAGCGTTAGCAATTATACTTGTAGTAGAAAGAAGTCACTCAAAATAGACAAGGAGAAGAACCAACCTCACCAAAGCATCCATATACATGAGAGATCCTCAAGGAGAGAAATCTGAAAAGTAGCTAGGCATCAGCAGGTAGATGCAGCGAGAATTGTTGGTGATTGATGCATGAACAAAACTTCTGAAAGCAATAGGACAATGCCCCCTAGACTAGGAAGATGCCCCCAAGTGTGAACCAGTTCCAATCCATGAAGAGTCAAGGAAAATCTTGAAGAAAAATAAAAGAAAGAGCATGAGCTAGCAAACCAAAGCAGGAAACGAACTAAAAGTAGGAAACAAAACTAAAGCAGGAAAGTGGGAAAGCAAACTAAAGCAGGGAAGCAAAGAGACTAAAGCGGGAAACTAAGAGCCAAGTGATGCTAAGATGAGATGTAGCTTTAGGAAACAAGAGGTGCCTATTTACCATGTTTTCACCATCTTGGCAGAGATTCTATTTTTGCTACCATGACACCTGTTTACCAAGTTTTCATCAATGGCACATTTTCTTCTTTTTCAATTTTTTTGTACTTTTTCTCTTTTTCTCTTTTTTTAAATTTTTTTGAATATTTCATTTTATTTTTTTGATATTTTTTATCTTTTCACTTTTTTTTTGTATTTTCAATTTTCTATTTTCTTTTTAATTATTATCAAGGTGCCTGTTTACCAGGTTTTCACTAATATGATCATTTTTTCAAGACATTTTACAATTTTTAGGATTTTTTGCCTTATATCATTTTTTTGGATTTTTTTAGGACCAATAACTATGTATATGAGCACACAAAGAATGCCTCAGCTGTAGAATTTCTTCAAGTGAAAAGCATTGATAGGCTCTTTTAGCTGTTCTCCTTCAGTGGTGGAATCTCTAGGAACATACTCTTTTGCAGTAGCGATCAACTGAGAAGTTGTAGAATCAGAACCAGTAGTACCCAACTATTAAGAGATCCATAGTCAAGGAAAGATTACTTAAGTGAGACCCACAAATATCCTCATGGAAACATCTTAACTCTCTGTTAGATTTCCCATGCTCTAAATGCTTAGGGAGAGTAAGTTCTACATTTCTCTTAATCACGTCATTAGAGACGAGGAGATGTTGATATGCACTTTGGGAAAAGGCAAGATGGAGTGAAGAGGGTAAAGTATGAGAGGCAAGGGTGATGGAATGGAGGGAAGTATGAGAATCTTGGAAGCTTGAATGGCAACATATCTTTTGATTTTTTTTCTCTTTTCTTCTTTATGTTGAGGTGCTTTTGATGACAATGCCTATAAGATGGATTTCGAGATCCACTTTTTTATTTTATTTTTTGGCTTTTGATTGTCTTCTTCTTTTTTTGAGGACCTTTGTGGTCTTTTGAACACCTCTATTTCTTTTCTTTCTTTTTAGACACATGTCAATTAGATGGGACATGGTGACCTTGAGGTATAAGTGGATTCCCATTATTTTTTTTTTTATGTTGCACATCCAAGTTACTTCCAAAAGACTCGGGAATGGTGGATGAAAGAGGCTTATATGACTGGTTTAGGTGGAGAGATGGAGATGGAAAGTGGATGAGCCACTTATCTTAGGGAGGAGGAGAGGATGAGTAGTCAATGGGATGGGCTCAAGTGCAAAGATATCAACATCATCCTCATTGTTCATGAATGAATCAGATAGATCAAGAAAGTGATCTTCCATAGAACGTTGTCGATTGTGAGTTGTCCTAAAAGAGTCAGATAAGCTTGGAGGAATATTATGTGAGCCTAACCAAGATAACCTATTTCGAGAGTTAGGTCCCCTTTCAGGTGGAAATAATATGTGAATAGGAACCATTTCAGTTCTGGATCTACCAAGTTTCCACGAAGTTGTAACAGGATGGGGTCTTACATACCCATGATTTGTTGGAGCAGTAGAAGTATAGCTTGGAGTAGATGGCCTAGGAGCCATAGGAATGATCTCCATAGAAGGGTGAAAAGGATCATCATCAGCAGCATATTTGTGTGTAGCATCAACTAGTATCTTTGTAGTAGCATCTGACATGTAATCAGCTAGAGATATAGTAGGCGGAAAATTTTCTTCATCGCTATTATCTGTCATAGGAAGCATTTCTTCAATAGCCAAACCTTTCTCAGTAGTAGAAGTAGTAGAGAAATCTAGAATAGGTATACCCTGAGGTATATGCAACATAAGGGAGACACCAGATAGTTGCCCCCAATCAGTATGTGTGCCATTAGAGTCAATAGTAGTAGGAGTCTGTTCAGTAAAGTGCATAAAATCCCCCTGATGAGGACTAGGATCATGTTCTTGAAGTAGATAGTCAGAATCAGAATGTTGAATATTCAAGAGTCCTTCATGTGTCAGGCTAGATTTTTGTGTCTTCATTATCTGAATCCTTGCATGAATGAAAGTTGTAGCTAGGTTGGTCAATTTTATGCTCCTGATATCCCATACCAAATCTATCTTCAGAGGGCCTCTCACAAGAATGTAAAGATGGAGGAAGAGCCAACAGTGACAAGATGGACTCAATCTAATATCCCCCCATGCCAATATCTTTGATCTGTAGGGTCTTTTCTATCTCTTTGAGTTTAGCATCATAAGATTCTATAAATTCCCCATTGGTCAGGACAAAGCTATCACTAGATTCTGTGAGCATTTTGCAAGTGAGCAGGGGAGCATTATGCAGATGGCTCAGGGAATGATCACCTTCTTTGAAAGAGGACAAATAATGAGGTGAGGTCAAATGACCCACCATAGATTGAAACCGGTCAAGATTGAGATCTTTGGGGATGTTTTCCTCAGTGAGGGCTTTATCCATAGATTGTTTTGGTTCGAATGTCAAAGGCTCGAGACCTTTGAGCATGATCTTCGCATAGATTTGAGGGATAGCATTCGCACAAGCTGGAGACTATGCAGAGTTACAAGAGGGAGGTGCAGGGCTCTCAAGACAAATGGAGCTTTGGGTTTAGGGGCATCTTCTCTCCCTGGAGTAGTGGTCATGTCACAATATTCAACATCAATAGGTTCGATCACATTGATGACAATGTCGCTAGTATCGTATGTATAGTTGACCACATTGTTGGTATCTTTAGACTTGGGTGATTCACCTTTCTCATGAGGAGGGAAGGGGTCTTTGAATTCCTGATGATCTAAATTCTTGCTATGGTTCTGCATCAAAGTCCTATAAACCACATCAAGCGGTTCTCCCAAGGAAGTGGAGTCACGCTTGGGTTGAGGGATCCAAGGTTTATTTCTAGCAAACCTGGAAGGTGGTTGAGTTTTCATCATAGCCTTCTCAGTGGTCTTGACCACTCGTATACTAGAGCTGAGATTAAAGACAAATTTTGAGGGTTTTGGCATCATATTGTCAACAACCCCGTCATTCATAATATATGTATTTTTGTTGAAAATCTTACCCTTATCCTTGTTTGAGGGAGAAGGTCCTTGCTTGTCTTTGTTCAAAGTCAATCCTCCTTTCTTGACCATAAATGCTTCTATCCTCACAACTCACCTAATCATATTGTCAAAAGTGAGGGGACCTTGTAATCGTACTTGGTATCCAAAATTTGGGACAAGATTGTCCAAGAAGATATCAAGTTTTTTAGACTCGGGTAATTCATGCAGATAATTCGTGCATAGTTGTCTCCATCTATGGAGAAATGTTAGGAGAGGCTCCCCTTGTCGCTATTTCAAATTGCAAAGGTCCTGGATGTTGATCGGATATTGAATATTGTGGGATTAATCATAACGCTTGTCATTTCAAGACTGAGCATGACCTTGGTCGCTTGGAGATTGTTCATGACTATCGCTGAATTTACCTCCCTTTAGGAAGTGGAATGGATCTCCCATCTTGTTGGTAGTATTCTGAGAGGTCATGAAAATAAGATCGAAAGAGTCAATAGGTTCGATTCTAGAAAGTGACCCTTCAGATCCTTGTTGGTCCTGAAATAATGGGTTATAATATTCTTGAAATAATAAGTCAGACTATATTTGAAACAATGGATTATAATACTCTTGGAACAAGGAGGAATGTGAGGATCTCTCACAAAGTTCAGATTTCATAACAAATTCAGGATGACCTATTTCTTGATTAGGAGATTCGCTTCTATCTTGACCTGTATTGTCAATGGCATAATTTTTTCCACTTCGAGTTGTGATAGTCATAGATAAAGATGTGACAAGAGAGGACTCATGATAATGCTAGACTTGGTCTCTAAGAATAACGCAAAGGAGATAAAGGCTAGAACAACCAAGATGTGAGATGGACCTGGTATGAATCGTCAAAAGAGGTGGCTAGAACAACTGAGATAAGACTATCACAACATGAGATACAAAAGGCATAAAGAGATAAGGTAAACCAACAAGAGACGACATGAGTCAAAGCAAAGATTGATTGATTCCTAACTCAAAACAACCAGTTTCTGATAGTGAACGACAGGAAAGAAAAAAAACAAACCTCAAACAAAAAGTAGATCAGATAAAAATTCAAACAGTCAATGGTAAACAGTTCTCTATTTTTGCAAACTGGGCTATAGTCTCACATGAGAGAATACTAGGCTGCGTGAGAGAAAACCAATCTTCATGTGAGAGAACAAAGTCTCGAGCAAGAAAGTGCTCTGAAGTGTGAAACTTCGCATGGGAAAAGTGTAAAATCTAATAATCTGACACAATTTTTGAGGTTAAAGTTGAATTTTGAGGTACAACCTGAATTGATGTCTAATAGAAAATCCAATTTCCTGACAGGTTTGAAGAGAAGTTTAATCAACAATCTCATTTTAGGATTTCAAGCATTCGTTTAAAGACACAAAGGTTCAAATCAAGCAGTTGTGATACAAGAAGCAGTCATTAATAGACCTATCAAGGAAAAAGCAACTTGATAGCATCAGGGGAGTCTTTGTTTGATAATGATTGGACAATGTTTAAGACTCGATAACAAACACATAGCTTAGTCCTACAAAAAAAATGGTGAGAAGCCAAAACCTTTGCCCCATTGCTTATGCGCATATGTGCACCTCACACAGTCATGTCACCCCCTAGAGGGCACCCATGTTTTTTGTGTTTCCAAGGACTCAATGGTGTACATTCAAAGGTTACCCTTGTAGTAGGGGCCAGTGTCGCAACCACCTTCAAGCGTCCAGGTGTATGCCTACGATCAGAATCTACAGGAGAGATTCTTCCCCCTCCCTGCGCAAAGATTATGACTCCTTTCGGAGGTGAACCAGATAGGCCACTAGCTAAGGAAAGTTTTTAATAGGCTTTCATTCATGCTAACCTTTAGTGCCCCTAATACAGGATTGAGGCCTCGCAGCCACACCAACACCCGAAAGTCATACACCCCTGCAAGCAGGGCTAGGAGCGGTACCGCTCAGTATAACAGACAGAGCCTTCCCAAGATGATAGTCAAAGTCTTGAGAAGGAAGATAACATGGTTTTGGAGTTTTTAGACTCAACAAAATGTTCTTTATTAGAGTGAGGCAGAATCACCAGTGATAGGTGTGTACTCACTTGGGTTGTTCCTGGAGATTCAACTTCTGGTAGGCCCTCTAAAGGTGACACTAGACTTGGTTTAGATTCAGGGGTCGGATTTTCCAGTTCTCCCAAAGGGAGAAGAGAATACTTCTCTATCCTATTTCCTCACCCAAACACATCAAGAAGATTCATCACCGAGTTAGCTTCACTCCACCACAACTACAAGCTTTTGGGTTTATGTTTCTCTTAGAGAGAGAAGAGCATAATCCCCTGGCTAATAGAAGCATAAAGATTCACTACCTTTCTCCACTTCCCCAAGAATTTGTCATATTAGTAAGATCATTAGGATTTCAGGTTCATTCATGGTCATCACCTCCATGTAATAAAGAGCCAAAGTCCCTACTCACTATCAAAATCCTCAAGAAATTTTAACAGAGCCCTAATTAGACTATGTGAATGAAAGCAAGAAACAAACACAACATTTTAGCAAATCTTCGACTATCATCATGTAATCAAACCATTAGCATGTTTTAAATTCTTGGTCAAACATCCTACAGAAAACTATTATTCTGTGAAAATAAAAGAGAAATAATAAGCAACAGCAAACTGGAAACTATTAGAAATCCAAAATTGGAAAGACAAAAACTGAAAAAATTGAAACACTGTACTCTAGTCTCGCGCAAGGAAGTACTCCATAGCACATGAGAAAGTGTAGGATGTCACGCAAAGGTGCAAAAGCTCAAGTGAGAAAGTGCTACAAGGAGTGAAATCTCACGTGGGATGCTCTGGATTCTCGCGCAAAGATCTGTACATAGACAGTACGGACGCATGGTAGAGCTTGAATTTCTTATCAGAAAAGATGAGAATGAGGCCAAAAATTAGATTTTCTGCCCCACGGTGGGTGCCAAAATGTGTGTGTCTGAATGTGGACCTCTAAATCAGGCACAGACGCAACATAGTCATTGCTCAATCATGAGATGGCGAGTATGAACATGAATTGTCCATCTCACAACATTGATTGAATCAACCTGTTTCCTCCTATGTGGATGGGGTGTTTAATTACTCTCTGAACAAGAGCCAACAACCATAAGGCCAATCCCACAATGAAGGATTTTCCAAGAGCTATGAATATGAGTAAAACTGAAATTAAACTAAGATTAATATGCAATTTAATCTAAGAATTGAGATGCAATTACTAATAACTTGAAAGAGATATGAAGTGCAATTTTAATCTAAATAGCTTAAAAGAAATATGATACTAAACTATGAGTATATAAGCAAATTGATCTATTAGAGCAATGTAATACTATATTAAATGCGAATTTAAACTAATTGCAAATGAAAAGCTTTGAATAAAGTGAGACTAAAAATCGCTATAGTTCAATTACTCTCAAAATTGCTCTCCTTTGAATGAAGAAAATAGGTCCATTAAATAAGCAAGCCTGGGAAGAGAATGAAGGGGTTCTTGGTTTGAAACTCCTAACCCTTCATTTCCATTTGAGACACAAATGCATTGAATTACTTAATAAAAGAATGGAAAATGCCACACAGGTGACCCTTCGAATATTATGAATTATTAATTCAAAAAGGAGTGTCCATTCGAATAACAAGTAATTATTAATTCCTTTTATGGGTAATTAGCCAAATGGGGTGGATTTAATTTAATTCTAAGCACTTAGGACTTAGGATTAAATTAATTATCATAGGGGTAACTTAGCTAATATAAGTCGAAGACTTTAGGAATTAATTTTGATATTTGATTAATGCAATTTTTGGTCTTTGCAATTGACATCAAGTCAAATTAAGTCAAGTAGGAGAGAGAAAATTGCCTAGGAAACTAGGACTTTGGAGATGTGAAATTGATGAAAATGCACTGAAATTAATTGAATTTAATAGGTGCCAATTTTAGGGTATTACACCCATCAGTTACGAAGAAACATAGAAATGATGCAAATGAACTGTTGGTTTTGAAAAGTTGATATAGTTTACAAGATAGATTTAGGATACCAGATTGATATGGATCTCGATGAATCTGATATGCCCCAAGAGATAATAGATTTTCCCCAAGTGACGAGGACTTTAGATGAATCTGTAACTAGATGTGGTTTTTTTCTTGATGACTGAGGAAAGATTTGATTACAGATTTAGATTTACATACTTGAATGATATGCTATACTATGCCTCCTTCGGAATTAAAATTGAAATCTGACAAGAAAAGTCGGTGTTGTATAGTTTAGAAGCATGTTAATTGATTTGAGAAGTGGTTATACACGTTCGGGAATGCATTTTGCATCGTTTAGAGGTCCCAAAGACCAAGTTTGACTAGGTTTGACCATGAGTTGACCATGGTTGACCAAGTTGAAATTTTGATAGTTTGATGTAAGATAATCAGTTAAGTTGAATTCTAGATTTTTGTGATGATTGAAGGCTGATTATGCAAGTAGTTAATAATATAAATGATCTTAGATTTCAATTTTGATCTTGAAAAAGGATTCTACTTGCTGTTTCATTGGAGGAACCTTCATACAATGCTCAATCCTTGCGTCATGTTTAGCATTTTTGGTTTTGAAGAATTGTTTAAGTGTTTAAGCAATTTGTGAGATCAAGCAAAGTGCAGAATGAAATGAAAACCTAGGACCTAGGACCTAGTCACTTATCATGTGTTGATTTGTCATCATCATTGAACTTTTAGGTAATCGGATAAATCAATACAATGTCCACTAGTTATGAAACCATAGACAAATGAATATCAATTTGTATGCACAGGAATCAATACAACACCCACTGGTTAGACAACCATTGACATATGAATATTGATTTTATTTTTGGAATGTCGGATTAGATATAAGCACCAAAGCACAGATGCTAGGATGACCTAAATATCATGTCCATTTTGATATAGCAATTTTTATAAGCATCAGAACATAAATGTCGTGATGACCTGAATACACCTTGCATTCAAACATATCAAGCAGTCAAGAGATCCTTCTAAATCCAGTGTGAATTACTTGTAGTGATCCTTTATCATTCACATCCTTAGGTAAGATCACGTTTCACAGTAGGAGTAAGAAATTGCTCAAAAAGAAAATAGTTAGATCAAACTTCCTTGAATTTTCTGGGTATCAATGGTCGAGGTACACATGGCCATCGAATACGAGATAGAGGCTCTTACAGACGGACACCATTTCAATCCAAAATTTCCAAAGTTGTTAGATTTTCACATACAAGTAGAAGACAAAGAAAAGATTATGCCCCCAGTCATCACTCTCTAAATCCTGTAAAGGACATCATCGAAGAGCTCGAAGGGACACAATATGAAAAAATCTTAATGCGAATCAGTAAGCATACAAGGAGATAAAAGCATGTAAAAAGCATACATTGTTTTCAATTTTTTGTTGATGTTCATTTGTGTTTGATTGCAAAATCCTTTCTGGTAAGGAGACTGACTAACTAACTCAAATGAAGCTTCAAAGGACTCTGACTGGATATGACTCATCTAAGATGTACTAGAGGCCATAGGATATGACATTGATTTCCACCAAGTGTTAAGCATTGATAGGTGCCCATTGCTAGGTTTTCACCAAGATGTTCATTTTTTCAGGACTTTTTGTGATTTTAAAGATTTTTTTTCAGGACATTTTACCATAGATTGAATGCCTTAGGCATAGAATTTCTTCAGATGGAGAACATTGATTGGTTCTCGAAGCTATTTTCCTTCATTTGTTGAGAGTTGATAGGCTCCAGAGCCAAGAGTAGTAGTGATAACAAAGGGACCCAGCCAGTTGGGTTCAAACTTCCCCTTGCACTCTCTATGTGATTGATTTTTAGGATTCTCTCTCAAGACTAGATCGCCAACCTAAAATTCTCTGTGTCTGACTTTCTTGTTATAGCCTCTGGACATTCTTTTCTGATACACTCTGAGATGACCATACGCTTCTTGTTTGTGCTCATCTATTAGTTCAAGTTCTTGCAACCTAGACACTTTGTAGTCATCATCAGTTACTGGACCATGCATTACAATTCTTAGTGATGGGATTTCAACCTCAATAGGTAGTACCACTCCAGACCCATAAACTAAAGTGAATGGTGTAGCCCCAGTGGGTGTTCTGATACTTGTTCTATAAGCCCAAAGTGTTGGATTGATCATGAGATGCTAGTCTCTTCCTATTTTATTAATTGTGCGGTGCAATATTTTCAATAGATTCTTATTTGAAGCCTCTACTTGTCCATTCCCTTGAGGATAGTAGATTGATGACCAATGTTGTGTAATCTTGAATTTAGCACATAGATCATCTAAGTCTCTATTCTTGAATTGTCCACCATTATCTGTGACTATAGAGTGTGGAATACCATACAGACATATGATGTAGTTTAGAATGAACATAGAAATTTTCATTCCAGTTGCTTGTGTCAAAGGGACTGCTTCTACCCATTTTGTGAAATAATCTGTAACTGTGATTATATGGGTATGCCCATTGGATGAATGAGGATGTATGGATCCTATAAGATCAAATGCCCATTGGTGAAAATGCCATTGTGTAGTAAAGGGAATTAGATCTCTCCCTGGAGAATGAATTAAATTACCATGCACTTGGCACTTTTGACATTTCTTAGCAAACTTGATAGATTCTTTCTCCATTTCTGGCCAATAGTACCCCGCCCTAATAAGTTTTCAGGCTAGTGTTAAACCATTCAAGTGTGACCCACATATACCATCATGGACTTCCTCTAACGCATGTTGAGACTCTTCCCATTCTAGACATCTAAGTAGCATACCATCTAGACCTCATTTGTATAGATCGTGACCAGTGATAACATATCGGGAGGCATTACAGATAAGATATCTCTTTTCATGGCGGTTAAAGGTATCAGGAATGATTTGGTCTTTGAGATAGGAGAATAGGTTTTTATATCTGGATAAATCATGACCTACATGCAAATCATGTGGGTTTCATGGGAATCATATGCAGGATAAGATAGTTCTTCCACCAGGAACTCATAGCATAGCTCATGTTCAAGCTGCTATAATAAAGTAGATAATGTTTCCATTGCATCAACAACCTTATTCTCTGTTCTAGGTATTTTCTCAAATGTGATAAATATGAAGTATTTCTTTAGATCATCTACCATTCTTTTTTATGGAATAGGTTTTTCATCTTTCATTTGATACACATCATTGACTTGGTGTATTACAAGTTGTGAGTCTCCATGAATGTGTAGTTCTATTATTGTCCACTCAATTGCTATTTTCATACCATTTAAAAGGGCTTCATATTCAGAAATATTTTTTGTACAAGGGAACTTTAAACTAAATGCTTTAGGAATGGAGTATCCTTGAGGAGTGATAAACAAGATGCCTACTCTAGATCCATTATGTGTATAGGAGCCATCAAAGAACAATTGTCATTCTCTAGAAGAAAGATTCATGATAGAAGAATCTAGAAATTCCATTTGCATTGGTGTGTCATTGAAAAAAGGTACATCTTGTTGGAAATTTGGCTAATGTGGATGCATAGATGTTGTCATTATGGAAACATATGATCTCTATTGAGAGCGCAGAATCTGGAATGCAAGTATGGCAAGTTTAAGAAAGAAATTGTATTGTCTAAGTATGGATACAGTGATCCTGACAGAGCACCCGATGAAGATTTAGTTGGCGACGTCCACTGGAGAAATATTTTTGTTTGTGTAGTTAACTAAAGCTTCTATAGAGTATGAGGATACCCCATCTCAGTGTGCATAAAGTTTGGAGTAGTACGGACAAAGTTATTCGAAGTTTACCGAAGATAGTTTTTGCAGACAGAATAGTTTTGGAGACAGTATTAGCGAAAGAGTTAAGGGATTATTTTTGCTTGTCAAAATAATGACTTAACATTATGAAGGGATGACATCCTAGATGTTTACTCTTGGATAAAGATTTTGGAAGCTGACCATGTAAAGTTATTAGCTTTAATAACTCATATATTAGGCATACTTGAAATGTAATGAAAGATACAAGTGATATGTAAAAAGAAAGAAAGATAACTTGCGATAGTTGTATATTGTGATATCAGCAAAGGCTATTGATGCGAAGTTGTAAGCAGTACCATATTAGAGTCAGAAACATTTTGTATTACCTGTTTGGGCAGTGAGCTCAGCTAGTGATCAGGTTTTGTAATCTAACTCCTAACAGGGTTAAGGCTTCTAACAAGGCCTAAAGTCCTTTAACTAGGATAGATCTACTATATATTGTAAAGTGACTCCTAACAGGGTCCCATATCCCTAACAGGATACTTTTGATTAGTGATCTTTGTGGGTACCATCCCCACCAGGGTTTTCCCTTGGCCAGGGTTTCCTCGAGAACATATGATGTGTTATGAGTTCTTTCTATTTACTGCTATGTTTGTTAATCAGCTTGATAATCTTTGTATGCACTAAAGTAATTTGTTATATCCATAAGTGGGAAAAAGAAAAAGTTTGTGAAATACTGATTCACCCCCCCTCTCAGTATTTCCTATTTCTAACAATTGGTATCAGAGCACAGTTACTCAGAGAAGGAACATTCAAGGAAAGCTTAGCAGCTTGAGTAAGATCTCTATGGATATGGATCAACTTCAGAAGAATCTTGAAGAAGCTCTTGAACAGATTGATATGCTTACTGATGAAAGAAACTCCTTAAGAAGAAAATATGAAGATGAAAAGAATGCTATTGAAAAAATTAAAAGGTAAGATTGAAGATCTGAAATCTGAAAAGAAATCTGATATGCTTGTTGAAGATTGTGATGAATTAGAAAAAGAAAATGAGATCCTTAAGCATGAGTTGAAGATAGTGAATCTGAAGCTTAGTATGAAAGATGGAAATTTGAGATCTGGTAATGAAAAATTGAAAATTGAGAATGAAGATCTGAGGTCAAGACTTGAAAAGGAAACATCTGAATCTGAAAAAGTAAAAGTGCAGTATGTGGAACTTGAGAAGTATAATAAAATTGTGAAAGGTGAATTAACTCAATCTAAACAACAACTTGAAAGGCTATATTCAAAAAGTGATAAGACTGAAAAACAAATTTCTTTTGAAGAACCATTCTTTGATAGGACTGGATTTGGATATAGTATGTTTAGAACAAACCATGAAAGTAAGAAGCTAGATCTGAAGACATCTGAAAGTGTGGAGGAAATAAAGCTAGATGAGAACACATTGGAAGATCCACCTAAAGAAGAACCACCTAGAGAGAAAGAAGAATCAAAGAAAGAAGAATCAAAATAGGAAGAATCATCTAAAGGTATGCAAAGAGAATTCAAAGGTAGATGTTTTGCTTGTAATACTATTGGGCACATGAAGAGAGATTGCACAAGTAAGCAATTTAAACCTTTTAATGGACATTGTTATAATTGTCATAGTTTTGGACATAGAGCTAATGAATGTAGAAGACCTAAAGTAATTTTGAATAATTATGATAGAATGATTGGGAATACTAACAATGTAGATAAGAAATCTATTGAAGAAATGAATCAAAGAAAAGTGGTAGTATGTTTTAGATGCAACAAAGTAGGACATATTGCTAGAAATTGCAGGTCATAGATTAATCAGCAAGGACAGAGATTTGGAAACAATGGAATCATTTGTCAGATATGCAACAAGTTTGGACACTCAAAAAGATTTTGCAGAATGAACAATGGAGGTTATCATCATAACCCTAACCCTAGGAACAATGCAAGAAGGAATGAAAATGCAGGAAACAAAGAGGAAGGTTGTTGTAGCAATAAAGATGAAGTAAAATTTGATAAAGGCATAGATCAAGGAGGTATAGTCAGCACTAAAAGTAGTCAGGAAGGTAATGTAACCAATGGTAAGGATGAATCTTTACCTGACCCTTCTTTAAGCACTTAAATTATGTAAGTTTCTGTAGTTTAGGACTTAGGATTAGTGTAGATTAGGAATTTGAATGAGTTAAGTTTTGCACAGTTAGATATAGGTTTATTATGTTGTACTAATTCTATGGTTAAGTGTGCAAAAGAAAATATTGTGTTTTGCAAGGTCGTAGAAAGTTTTATGGTTGCAGGTTTGCAGAATCAGCTTTTTAAGGTTTTAGCGGCAAAATGAATGAATGCAATGTCAGATTGAGTTAATGTGAAGTGTTATAAGGTTGAAATTGAATTTATTACAATTACAAAGTGATTGAAAAGAGATTTGAAAGAAGAAAAGTGAGTTGAGGATGATTTGAAGAAGTTTGGAAGCAGATTGCAGTGACGATCATACCGAAACCCTAGATTTGCAAAGTTGAGGTATTTTTTGATCTTTAATCAGTTGATAAGATGGATATTTCTATGGTTCATAATGTTAAGGATAAGAATAGACCAAAGATTAAGAAAGAACCAGTAGAATCAACTGAAATTGATGACAGTCTAGCATTATCATCTGTACCAGACGAAGTATTGCACATTGAGAATGTTAAAGGATATTTAGGTTACAAGTTTGAAACTTTGGGAGATGCAGATTTTAGTGATGATTACAGGAAATTGTATAATCAAGACATGTCAGTTAAACCAGCTTATGGGCACCTAGAGAACAATGAAATTATCAAATATTCCATGAAGTATGAATTCAATGATGAGGAATGTACCAAGATCATTTTAAGTAGAATCCACAATGGGAAATTTTGGATGGAGGATAGAGTTATTGATATAACTGCTGACCTAATTCATGAAGTTACTAGATTATCAAAAGTTGGAGAGATTCCACTGAATGAAAAGAACATGAGAAAGATTTTTTTAGATAACACTGGATCTAGTTATAATGGTAGAGGAATTGTGATAAGTAAGATTAAGCAAGATGATGTTAGGTACCTTTGCAAGATCCTAACAACTAAATTTTGTGGTAGTTCAAGGGAAGATGACATGGCTATAGGAATGATTCATGTAGCTTATCTTATGTGTATTGAGAAGAAACCAGTAGACCTATGTGAAATTTTGAAAATTCAGTTATTTGAGAACTTAGAAAAGATTAAGAAGGCTAAGTACACATAGTTTAGGTTTTCATCTCTGATAACCTATATGTTTTTCCATATTTTGAGAAGATTTCCTTACACAGTTGATTGGAGTGACAATGTGAACACAATGGAAAGAATAAACTCAGTCTACATGAAGCACCTTTTTGATAAAGTTAATGACAGTGTGAAGCTTGTATTGAAGACTTTTCAGAATATTGTTAAGAACAAATCAAGGATTCCTCAATCTTTAGTTGAAAAGCATAAAGATGACATTTGTTTTATGGTTGAAACTGATTTCACCTACATTGAAGTAGTTGAGCCTAGAATGGAATTCATAGACCCTCTTGGCTATGAAATATCTGAAGCAGAAATAGTAGGATATGTGAATAGATTGTTAAAGTGTGAGTTGGATGGTCATGCAAATAGGTTTGGAACCTATGAAGAGAATTTCAACTCTGTAATAAGTTTGAGAAAAAAGAAGCAATCTAGTAAGAGAGTTGAATCTACTATGAAGAAAATATTGAAAGAATCTGGTATGTCAAGTCATGAGTTTGACATAGCTAAGAAGACTGTAGAAGCCTTGAAGCAAAGTGAAAATCTTGTAATTTCACCTGAGACATCAAGTGTAGATCCTGTTGATCCTATTGCAGTAAAGGTAAAAGTTGAAGTACCTGAAAAAGATGAAGGAGATAAATCTTTTTCTCCTATTCCTAGCAAAAGAGTAAAAGTGAGTGCAACAGGACCCAGCAAGAGATAGAAAGTGGTTGTACCACCTATACCTAGACATGTAGCAGTAATTAAAGATGATGATGTAGTTTCAATCAAGAAGAAAACTTGGAAACCAAGAATTGAAAGAGTTAATGAAGATATATTGAAGCATGGAGACTTCACTAAGTTGAATAAATTCTATGATCTATATGGATCATTTGATAGATTAAATTTTGAAAATGCAATGGTTACACATACGATTGTGGCAGATAAGAAACTTAGCACTATTCATGGTAAGATCCCAGAAGATTTGTATAATAGACTTATGAATAGAAAACAAAGAGCACAAGAAGAGGACATAAAGATGAGAGAACATGTAATCAGACAATTTTGTGAAGTTAAGGATGAAGATCATTTGAAGAGATTCTTGAAGTCTCTTGGAACTTTATTGAGAACTAAGAGAAGAACAATCCTTATAATAGGAGGCAAAAAGGAGGAAGTACAGAAAGAGACAGAGCAAGTAGTAATGCAAGTTCTTGTAGATATAGTTGCAGAAAAGGATGTTAAATCAGACCCTCAGCAGAAGCAATTAGAGGAACCGCATGTAGAGGAAGTTGGTATTGAAGAAGTTCCATCTTCTTCACATATCAATATTGGCAAAGAATCAATGGATATTGAAGGCACCAAAGTGACTCTAGAATCAGATGATGTAGTATTTCATGATCTAGGAAACATTGTTGACAATTTGGCTTTGGGAGAGCAAGAAAAGGTCACAGAATTAGAGAAGAATACAGAGGTAGAGGAAGCACCAACTGTATCAGAATCAATTCCAGTAGAGCAGTCAGTTAAAGGCAAACAAATTTTGACAGAGGCCACTACCTCTAGTGCACCTTCTATACCAGTTGAAGACATTAGTGCACCTGACAGTAAGAAGAGGCATATTGGTTCAATGTTTGAAGACCTTGGAAAAGAAGTTGAAGATGATGATCAGCTTGAGTTCATCACATCTCTGAATAAAACTATTGGAAAGAATAAGAAGGTGAAAGACCTTGAAGGAAAAGTTAGATTTTTGACAGAGAAACTTGAGAGTGTGATCAGCACTAAGGTATCTGAATTGGATCAACTTGAGAAAGCTAAAATGGTAATGAATTCTTTTGACTCTGAATTTTCTAACTTGAAGGATATTGCTAAAATAAAAGTTCAGGAAGACTTTGAAGCAGAAATGCAACAAACTTTAAGTGTAAATATTTGAAATGATATTGGTAGTTTAGATGTATGCATAAAGAATTTGAGGAGACATTTTGAGATAGGAAAGAATTTGTACATACAATGCACTAAATAAAAAATCCTAACAGTTGAAGAGGATAAGAAGATCAGAGAAAAGTTAGATGCTATTACAGCTGAGACAAACACCTTGACAAGCCCTAATGTCAAGATAAGTTCTGTAGAGAAGAGCATAAGGAAATTGAAAGATGAAATCAGAATGTTAGCAAAGGAGAAGAACAGAAAGATGATCAGGGTTAACATCTTGAGAGAGCATGTCTCAATCAAGATATCAATTGTTGAAGATCAAATTGAGCAGTGTCTTTCAGCAAAGACATCATTTCAGAAGTTTAGCTTCAATTCCCTGCAAGCTTGTCAGACAGCAACATACGGATTGAGTACTCTACTCAATGTTGCTGAATCAATCAGGAAGATATGGGAGAAAGATTTTGAATCTTGGAAGTTAGAGTTTGGTGATTGTGTTGCAAGCCTACCGGCTTTGCAATAACTGTTAATAAGGTATAAAGTTTTTGAAATTTTTGTACACCCTATCTTTGTCATTGTTGTCAAAGGGGGAGAGATAGCAGAAAATTGAATATATGTTGAGGAAGAATACTCATAGGGGGAGCTATTCTATGGAGTATGATATTGTATACATATTGTGTAACTTTTGGCCATAATTTTGTATAAGTGTTTTTTGAAGTTTTGTTTGCACACTTAGCCAATTTTCCCATATGTTGCCACCAATGACAAAGGGGGATATTGTTGGCAATTTGGCTAATCTGGATGCATAGATGTTGTCATTATGGAAACATATGATCTCTATTGAGAGCGCAAAATCTGGAATGCAAGTATGGCAAGTTGAAGAAAGAAATTGTCTAAGTATGGATACAGTGATCCTGACAAAGCACCTGATGAAGATTTAGTTGGTGACGTCCACTGGAGCAATATTTTTGTTTGTGTAGTTAACTAAAGCTTCTATAGAGTATGAGGATACCCCATCTCAGTGTGCATAAAGTTTGGACTAGTACGGACAAAGTTATTCGAAGTTTACCGAAGATAGTTTTTGCAGATAGAACAGTTTTGGAGACAGTATTAGCGAAAGAGTTAAGGGATTATTTTTGCTTGTCAAAATAATGACTTAACATTATGAAGGGATGACATCCTAGATGTTTAATCTTGGATAAAGATTTTGGAAGCTGACCATGTAAATTTATTAGCTTTAATAACTCATATATTAAGCATACTTGAAATGTAATGAAAGATACAAGTGATATGTAAAAAGAAAGAAAGATAACTTGCGATAGTTGTATATTGTGATATCAGCAAAGGCTATTGATGCGAAGTTGTAAGCAGTACCATATTAGAGTCAGAAACATTTTGTATTACCTGTTTGGGCAGTGAGCTCAGCTGGTGATCAAGTTTTGTAATCTAACTCCTAACAAGGTTAAGGCTTCTGACAAGGCCTAAAGTCCTTTAACCAGGACAGATCTACTATATATTGTAAATTGACTCCTAACAGGGTCCAATATCCCTAACAAGATACTTTTGATTAGTGATCTTTGTGGGTACCATCCCCACCAGGGTTTTCCCTTAGCCAGGGTTTCCTCGAGAACATATGATGTGTTATGAGTTCTTTCTATTTATTGCTATGTTTGTTAATCAGCTTGATAATCTTTGTATGCACTAAAGTAATCTGTTATATCCATAAGTGGGCAAAAGAATAAGTTTGTGAAATACTAATTCACCCCCCCCCCTCTCAGTATTTCCTATTTCTAACACATCTGCTAACTAATTAGAAATAACTTGGCCTTTAATAGCTTTTCTTTCAACATATTCAATGTCAAATTCACTTAAGAGCATGACCCATTTGGCTAATCTACCTATGAGGGCAGCTTTGCTTAGTAGGTACTTTAATGGATCAATCTTAGCTACTAAATGCGTGGTATGAGCTAACATATAATATCTTAGTTTATGTGATGCAAAGATCATAGCTAGAAAAGCCTTTTCAATCAAAGAATAGTTCTTTTCATATGCCACCAATGTTCTACTAATATAGTATATAGCTCTTTCCATCTTGTTCTCATCATGTTGTGCAAGCAATGCCCCTAGTGATGTATCTATTACAGAGACATATAAGATCAATGGCTTCCCTTGAATAAGAGGCATCAAGATAGGAGGATTTAATAGATATTTCTTGATATGATTAAAGTTCTTTTCACATTCCTCATTCCATGCAAAGATCACACCTTTATGTAATGTCTTTGTAAAAGGTTGTGATATGTCCACTAGCTAAGATATGAAGTGTCTAATAAATTGTACTCTCCATTGTAATGTTCTCATTTGACTAATGTTCTTTAGGGGTTGCATCTCCATGATAGCTTTAACTTTTGTTGGATCAACTTCAATACCCTTATTTGAAACTATGTATCCTAAGAGCTTTTTGAAGTGACACCAAAAGCACACTTCTTAGGGTTCAGTCTGATTCTAAATTTTTCCATTCTATCTAGTATCTTGCTCAAGTCATTTAGATGTTCAAATATAATCATAGATTTTGCTAAAGTATCATCAACATAATCCTCCATAGTTTGATGCATCATGTCATGAAAAATAGATGTCATAGCTCTCTGATATGTAGCACTAGCATTCTTAAGCCCAAATGGCATGACATTCCAGTAGAAGGTACCCCATGCACATGTGAAAGCATTTTTCTCTTGATCCTCTAGAGCAATTTTTATTTGATTATATCTAGAAAAACCATCCATTAAAGAATACATCTCAAAGCCCACAGTCATGTCCGCTATCATATCAATGTTAGGTAGTGGAAAATCATCCTTAGGGCATGCTTTGTTCACATCCCTAAGTCTGCGCATACTCTTTTTGATTTGTCTAGTTTTGAAATAGGTGCAATATTAGAGATCCATTTAGCAGTCAATAACACGGATGAATCCAACTTTTAGTAGTTTGTCTAAATCAACTTTTACCAAGAGTGCAACATGTGGATGCATCTTTCTCAATTTTTGCTTAACAGGTTTGACGTTTGGAGCTATAGACAAATGGTGCATTATAAGATCAAGATCCAACCCTGGTATATTTGAATCTTCCATGCAAAGTTGATCTTCTTTTCTGTTAGGAATGTTGTAAATTTTTGCTTCTCTTCTTCTAATAAAGATTGTGCTACATGGATCAACTGTGGTTCCTCTATTGTTCCCAATTTGATAGATTGAGTGGGCTAAATTAGAATTGGAGATCTATCCTATAAATGACTCAGAAGGACATCAAATATCTTATCCTTAGGCACCTCAGAGAGGTTTTAACCTTCAGATATGTCTTTTATTTTTACTTTTGTAAGTTTTGAGACTGCCACAAAGTGGTTTTCACCCTCAGAACTCCTTTTCTTTTTATTTTTATTCTTATTTTTCTGACTAAGATACTTGATGTCTGACTCCATCATGCTAATCCTTGGTTCACTGATGGAAGTCCTCATAGGCACAACTACATTGAGGTAGAAAGCAAGGGAATAGTCATTGGGAAAGGTATAAATACCTTGGCTCAGATTTGTAGAGGTGTGGTCAAGAAGTTCAGGATTTTGCATAGTCAAAGTCGTGAAATATTGGGAAATAGTGTTTACGGATATGTATCTGTCAGCATTGGTCCTAACCTGATGCTTGAGATTAAAGGTGATATTACAACTTAAGATGTTCAATTTTTGAATAGGCTCAATGTCATTGTGGAAGTTCACTTCAGCCATCGATGGACCAGACTCAATAAGTTCATGATTTCTCTTTAGACTTACGTTGGGTTTAGATGCATATTGGTGAATAAAATCAACATGTTTTTTTGTAATAAGCTCATCTTCTTTTGGAATGGCTCCCCATTCATAGTCATTAGATTCTTCATCTATGCCTCTAGGAAATCTAAGAACATGAGTAAAGTTAGGCTGAATACCCCAAGAAGGGTTACCCTCAGATTCTGATTTGAATTCATACTCATGGGAATCTGTCACAGAATAACTACCACCTTCCTCTTTGTCTGGTTGATTGTCTTCAAGATTAGTTGGTTCTTGTGTTGCAACTATCTCTTTCTCTATAGTAGGTTCTTGTGTTTCTACTACATTTATTCTTTTTATTGGATCATCTTCAGCTTCAAGGAGGTCTTTTATTTCTTTAGGAAAATGCTCATAGGGAATGAGATCTTCAGTGGTGTTTGAATCATCACTATCAGATTGTTCTATTGTTTCTCCCTTTAGTTGATTTGTTGTGGATGGCTCAACTTGTTCTAAGACATGTGGGGAGTTCTTGCCAAGACAAAAAAGATTCTTCTTATATCCTATACCTATTGTATTCTTTTTTTCTTGACCACGATGGTCAAGAGGTGATAGAAGACCTTTACCCTATAGTCCTACAGGTCCTTTTCCTTTATATCCCATTTTTGTGATCAATTTGTCTCCTAGGCCATATGACTTAGAAGGGATATTCGATATTTTAGCATCACATTTTTGAACAACTTGAGATTTAGATTCATCTTTGTATAGCCATGCAAGCACAACTTCATCTTCTTCAAAATCTTGTTTAGATACTTGTTCTGCAACAAAATTTCCTTTATATGCCTCAAGAGGTTCTTTAGACTCTAGTTTGGACTGTTTCATATTTTTCCCATAGGACTTAGGTGAGATAGGGAGAGATGTCAAAAATAAGACTGGCTCTATAGTATATTCTCCCATACCATTTTCTTTGATCTTAACCTCTTTAGCAATATCTTCCATCTTGGATGTTGAAGCAACGTCTAGCTGCTTAGTGGAAGATTCTCTATTATTAGGAACAAGTTTATCAACACTCTCTTTGAATGTATTGCAAGTTGTATATAGATCAGCTAGAATCATCACCTCTACTCCTTCATAAGGAAATTTCAAACACTAATGGTACGTAGAAGGAATAGCTTTCATTTCATGTATCCAGGGTCTTCCTAGAAGGATGTTGTAAATCAAAGGTAGATCAAGAACTTGGCATATAGTATCTCTGATGACAGGACCTACTCTGATAGGTAAGACAATTTTTCCTTTGGAAGACCTTTCTTTCTCATCATATTCTTTGATAGTTATCTTCTTTCTAGGATCAATGGCCATTTTTTAAAATCACAATTGTGTAATCAAGTGGAAAGAACAAATGTTTAGACCAGTGCCCCCATCTATCAACACAAGTTTGACATGACGGTTTTGGATCAAGACTTCAATATGCAAGGGATGGTTATGTGAGTGACTCAAGGAGTTATCATCTTCCTCTGAAAAGGAAATATACAATGTATACATAAGATCACTAACCATAGTCTGGAATCTGTCTAAATCAAGGTTATCAGGAACATTGGATCCGAGCAGAGCTTTGTCTAGAATGGTTCTATGAGATGGAGATATTTGAAGCAACTCAAACATGGATATTTTTGCATTTGTGTGTTGGAGTTGTTGGACAATACTGTATGAAGTAGGCCTTGTGTCTTTAGGATTTGAAGATTTTGATGTAGCCTTCTATTTAGAAGTAGATGAAAGATTGAAAGGCACCTTAGGGACATTGGATGAATCTGGTATTTGTCCTTGTAGGTGTGCCTGAGCTTGTGATCAAGTAACTACATTAGCTGATTGATTGTCTCTATCTTTTCTTACAATTGTGATGACATTACAACACTCATATAGACATGGTTCAACCATATTGATGACATCATTATTTCAAGAGTAGGCATAATTGACTTTAGCACCCATATTAGGTTGAGAAGAATAATCTTCTTTACCATTTTTAGGAAATGGTTTTGTGAATGGTGTATGATCATTATTGCTCTTATGATTGTCAATCATGATGTCTCCATTGTCAATTTTGTCTTGTATGATGTGCTTTAAGAGAACATAGTTATTAGTCTTATGACCTTTATCGTGATGGAATTCACATAAATCATTCTCTCTCCACCATTTTGGTTTAGGTTCAGGATCAAAGACTTTTATCTCAAGCAAGTAGATGATTTTGTTTTCCAATAGAGTTTTCATGGCAGATTCCAAGGATTCTCCAAGAGGAGTGAATTTGAAATTAGGATCTGTAGCCCAAGGTTTGTAATTAGATGAATTTTTGTTGGACTCTATTGCTTTAGCTTTGGAAGCTTTGATGGCTTGGGTACCAATAGTGAGATTGAAAGTAGGTACCTTAGATGGGGCAAGGATATTATCAACAACACCATCTGTGACAACACCTTTATTCTTGTTCCAATTTTTGTTCTTGTCCTTGGAACTAGATCCAAATTCATACTTGTCCTTTTGAAGTGTGATGTCTCCTTTTTTCACAAGTACTTTCTCAATTTTGATTGCATTATCTACCATCTTATCAAAAGAGGTATGATTTTGCATTTTTAAAGGGTAGTTGAGTTCTGGAACAATATTATTGATGAAGATTTCCAACTTTTCAGTTTCTGGAATGGGTCTAGCATATAGAGAAAATTTCTTCCTCCATCTCTTGAGAAATGTCAGGAATGGTTCACCTGGATATTGTTTCAGATTGCAGATGTCGATCATGGTCACCAAATGTTGAATATTATAGGAGTATTTTTGATAGAACAATTTGATTAACTCCTCAAAAAAATTTATAGTAGGAGGAATACTAGAGAACCAATGAATGGCTGACCCTCCCAGAGATTGAGAGAAAATATGCATTAAGTAAGTTGGTTCATGCATGAACTCCATGGATCGAGTACAAAATTCTCTGACTGATCTTGAGGATCAAAGTTTCCATCATACTTATCATATTTAGGAATCTCCACCCTTTTAGGGAATGGTGGCATGTACAAGTCTTTATCAAATGGAAAAGGACATAGGGCCTCCATGGAGAACTCCTTAGGTTCCTTTTATTTTTCTATTTTGTTAAGTTTGACTTGCATGGCATGCATCTGTTTCATCATAGCTATGATTGGAGTTTCTTCCTCATACATAATGATATCTTCAACATTAAATTTGGGAGGAATTTTAGCTCCTTGATGAGCTAACTCTAGAAAATATGCCTCTCTATCTTCTTTCAAGAAATGCCTCATCATTTTCTTGAAGTCATCATCATTTTGATATCGAGCAATTTCAAAAGGTGTAGGCTCTTGATCCACACCATGTTGAGAATGAGGTCCTTGAGACCCGTGTTGTGTTCCTCTGTGAGACATGTTAGGAGTTTTAGGACTCCCTAGGATAGTGTGAGGAGGATTTTGTTGATTACCTTTGTGAGTTGATGGAGGGGGTATATAATCAGTTTTCAATCAAAAATTGCCAAGACCGTCATCTTCGTAAAGACCAAAATTGTAGAGTTGCTCAAGAGTTGGACCCACATGAGTAGATAGAGGCAAGGTATGCGATGCTTCTCTGGATTTCTTGCGTTATGAAGCTCGAGTTTTCACCATTAACCTTGGGTGAAGCAAGAGAGCAAGATGAAGACAACTGAAGAATGACTTGATTCAAGAAGATCGAATGATGCAACCTTGTCAAGATTGAATTGATTGAAGATTAGATCGGACGTAAATGAAGGATACGGTGCCACAATAGTTTGGGTAGACACCCAATAGATGGAAGGCACGAGCTCACAACACTTAGCCATTTTATTAAGAAGACTGAATTTGAAGATAATTTTGACAAGGTTTTGACACAAGATGAAAAAGACTCAAATCGATAAATCAAAAGACAAAATCAGACTCAAGAGCTCACTTGAGGAAAATGAATGAATTTGTTCTAGTTTTTTCTCTATTCCTGACATAGTGATTTGTTCAACAAATTCTGGAAATAGGTTGTAAAAACTGGGTCTCTGACAATTTTGACAACTTTCTAGCAATTTTTCAAAATTTCTCAAACGACTTTCTGTAGGATTGTACGACAGTGGGTATGCTTTGAAACCATAGTTGACAAAACTCATACGATAATTACAAAGTTTGCACGATAATTGATAGCAGGATTTTGACTTTTTGCTTTTGACTGGTGGCAAAACTCGTATGACACTATACAAGCTTTCATACGATAATACAGGGGTTCTGAAATGACAATTGCCAAAACTCGTACGAATTTCTAACCTTGTGGGATGATTTTGATTCCAGAAAGGAATTTTACTTCAGATTTTGCAAATTTTAGGTTTTCAATTTTAGATTGTTCACAAATTTTTCTGTCTAGGTTTGAAGATTATTCTGGGATCATTCATTTTCAGTAACCAAATAGATAAACAAGTACACAAAATAGCAAGCAAGTGATTCCAAGCATGTCTCAAAATAATGAATAGGGGACAAAGAAACCCTGCACATGAACAATCAAGTGACTGAATTTTTTAATCCCTAGGAGTGCTAATTGTGTATGTTCCAAAAAAAATTTCAATAACGCACATATGCCTAGAAAATGAAAATTTGGCCTCACTAGGGTTTGTAGTAATGGTCTGAATTTGTAACTTTTGTGATCTCAAGAGGGAAAAATCCAATCTAGGCACACTGAGGTTTTGACACAATCTGAGAAATTAATCAATCAAGAGCTGCTAGGGAGATCTAACAGCCCAACAAGAGACCAAACCTGTGAAGATTTCCTCCACAAGGACATTTATATAGCGAGTGCTGCTACCACGATGAAAATGGCTATTACTGCTTGAGGTTCTATCCACATGGTTAACCCAATTAAGGGAATGTCCACTATGGTTAACCCTCTCTAAAGTTGACTCACAAAAGATACCACATGGAGACTGGTTCCAGATTCAAGGATCTGTGTTTTTGATACTACCCAAAAAGGGAGTAGAGCATAGTCCTCTAGCCTTTTCACTTTTAAGAAAAACAAAGAAGATAGATTAATCCGACATGCTAAGACCAAGATTATCTCACAAAGATCTATGTTGTCAACCGCTTATGATCTATCAATCTCTCTGGAGAGAGAATGTATCAATCAAAAGTTGAAGATGCACAAATCTAGTAGAACATGAGACACTCTCAGTAACCTCCCTACCTACAAGGGGATCCTTCGTCAAGAAGAGCTTCACATGCATGAACAATAGGAAGAAGCCCACTCTCTTGAGATCATCCACAAATAGTGTTCATAGGGCTTATTTACTATGTGTAATAGATATGCAGAAAGAAAATCTATGTTCGTTTTATAGCCCAGAATGAAGTCTGTGATATGAAAGTAAGAAAAGTCACACAAGCTTGACATGTGAGAGTTCATTTTACTTCCAAATCAAAATATTATCAGCTTGAGGAGAATACCTGAATTCCTCGCAACGTGCTTAGTAGATTTTTACCTGTTTTAGCAATTTTTCTCACACTTTTCCCAATCAGATTCAGCAAATATCATTCAAAAACAAAAGATTTCAATTGTTAGGGTTAGCTATTAGTCCAAATCTGAAAATCAAATCTAAAAAATTGCCAAAAATTTTGAAACGACAATTGAATTCTGGTGTCAAAACTTGTACGACAGTGGGTTACCTCCCAGACGATAGTCGGGAAACTCATACGATAGTGGGTATCTTCTGATATGATAATAGAGCTCCCAAACAATAATGTGTACTTTCTGATACGAGCCTTGATAGAATCAACTATTGTATGATAGGAGGTACTTCCTAGTATGACTTTTGTCAGAAAGTCGTACGAAAAATGTACGGACAAAAAATAAAAGATCGCAGTTTTAACTAGAAAATGATAAGAAATTGATAGAAATTGAATGGAAACCTATTTCAAGGACCCATGGTGGGTGCCATAAATGTGTGTGTGAATTTTGTACCTAGCTGTAGACACAACACTTTAGTAAAACATTAGAGGTTAGCAGAAACCAAAATCTGACAAATAATTGAAACTAAGCTAACCAAGTGATTTACTGCCTTCTAGTAGGTGCGAGTATGATGTTCTTAGATTGGAATCAAGATCAGTGACAATGCAACACCTAAATGAATGATTTGAATGCAAAATATGAAAGACTATATGGATGTAGATTATTCTATATTTTTGGATTTTCTATGCAATAAGAATGAGAAACCATATGAATCTAAGCTAGAAATGAAATCAAATGTAGATTTAATCTAAGAATGATATGAATGAATATGAAAACTATGATATGAAACTATGAAAAAACTATGATCAACTATGAAAGATCTCACAAATCGCCTGTCGCAAGTGCTCAATCCTTCAATCGCCAATTCGCCAAAATAATTGTGCAAATTCAAGTGTTGATAATTATGAAGAGTTGAGTCTTGATTTTATAGAAATCCAGGGCTTTGGGGATGCAAGAGAAAATCCATAAATCACTCTTGATAAACTCAGGTTGATTTTGGAGTTATTAGGAAATTAAGAATAATTAACTCACAAAAAATCATGCAAAAGCAGTGTTTAACTCAAAATAGAGTTTAGATCAAATTTCAACTCATCATCAGATGTTGAGTTTAATTTTAAAATTGATTGTTAATTTCTAGTTGTCTGCTTTTATGATTATGCATGATTTATTTATAAATTAATTTAATAAATAAAGTGATTTATTCTCACTTAACTGATTTTTGAATTAAAATAATTGATTTATGGGTTAATCAATTATTAAATCAAACTTTTATTCTAAAACTATATTATTAAATATTGACAAATGACATTAATTAATTAAATAAAAATTTAATCAATTAGTCATAAGATTTTTGATTTATTGTCAAAATTAAATAAAACAATTTAGGAATAAATATAATTAAATGTAATTAAATAATTAAGTGGCAGTATTAAATCTAATTAATTAAATATTCAGAATATTCAATTAATCAAACTTTAGGATAAATAAGATTTATCACCAAATAATCATTAAATTAAAGATAATTAGGATAAATAGGAATATTGCTAGGAATATGCCTCGATGCAGAATTTAGGATAAAATCAATTAGGATTCGATAATGTGCAGATGTGCCTTAGGTTAGGACTTTGATGTCAATTTCATTCAAATTGAAGATGTAAAAGGTTAATGAACTTATAGCCCATTTTTGGGGTATTACAATTTGTAGGGCATGAAAGCAAATATATACGTCCAATAATGTCATACATCGAATATATCCAATACAGTTAAATTGGCTTCCTCAAAGCCAAATGGACGTACAACATGTCACTTATACAACATACAAAAAATATGTCCACTAATTCCATATAGGTATACAATCTATATCCCTAATCTAGTCATTTCCCGCCAAGGGAAGAAAACAAATCCCAAGTTGTCTTTGACCATGTCGTCGATGGAGATGCAGTGGATGTTGGAGTCTTCCGAGTGCACTCACTAGTCCTCCTATCTAGACTCTTCTGCAACTCGAGCTGATAAAAAAAAAATGAAGCATCAATAACTAATATACATCAAAATTGAATTATACAATGCCATAAAATAGAATAGTCTCTTACCGCTAGAAAATAGTCACTATGTACATCCACCGAAGGCGCATGCTGGTGATCTAGAGTAATAAGTCCCTACAAAAATGATCAAAATAATAATTAAAATACATACATGAATATAATTATAAAATTTAATACAAACTATTAAAATAACAATTAAAATTAAGTGATCTCTTTCATACCTCAGTCAGTGCTTCAAAACTAGCTATTGTTGCAGCTACTCCATGATCCAAAGTATCATGAACAGAAGGAGTCTCTGATGTCAATAATTGAAAATGAAACAAAAAAAGTATTATGTAGTTATCAAGATTACATATATATTTTACAACCTTACTAATAAATAAATGATATCTCCGTGAAGGTTCCACCGTGTCCTTCAGTGTGTGGTGTCGATGTCGAAGCTCCAACATTCAACTAGTGCACATGTACATGGAAATTTATAAGACAACCATTCATATAAGAATGCACTACTGACATGTTAATTATAATTCATTATTACATATATACCTCTGGAATCAATGATGATGTCACAAAGCTAGGTGAAAGAATGTGATCACTGCAATGACCACTTTGCCTCTAGATTTTGATCATAATTTGTCTAGTAATTTAGTTATTCATTCATTAATTAATTAAATATAATCAAGTAAATCAAATTAACATGCAAATAAAGATACCTCAAGGAAAGTGGCATGATGCCCTTTGCTATCTGTTATGAATGTCGATGGTCCACCAGTGAACTAATGCACATGCACAATAAGTTATGATACAATCATTCATATAATTACATAATAATCAAATATATTAATTAAAATGTTTTATTTGATACATACTTGTGGACTTGACGATGATGTGTAGAAGGGGACTGGAGGATCATTGCCACTGCCACCAACACTCTTGCCCTGAATTTTGATCATAATCAATAGTTACTAAATTAATTGGTTATTCTTTTATAAATGAAATATGATCAAAGAAATTTAATGAACTTGGAAATATTTACCTGTGTGTCAATGCCAAATGTCATATTTAGAAAATCATCAGTCATCATTCCATGATCCTCTTCCTCTCTATCGATAGTACAAAATGTGCACAAGGATCCACATGACCGACAAATATGCCCCCTTGAAGATTGACCATGGTCACCCTCAACTAAAGGAGTGGCACACTGAATGAGAGTCTCTGTCAGAGCACTAATCATGCCTAGTGTGTCCACCTCTACACGTTCCTTCACAATAGAAGGAATACTAGCATGATCCACCTGTGGCTTGCCAATAGGAACCCTAGGTGCATTAGGGTCAGGATGTGCCCCCACTCTATCAAATGATGACCCCCCTCCTCTACCCTGAGAATCTAGAAAGTCAAAATAATTTGGCACCTCCGTGAGTACAAACTCGCAATAGAGTTTCCTCAACAAATATATAGGAACCTCATGATTGTTACAGGGAGGGGAATCAAAAACCATCCACCATCTCTCCCAAAAGTTATTTTTTATGTCTTTATTCAAGCACCAATGAATTGGGAACCTCCTTGTTGTAGTTCTAAGAGTATTAGTGTCCCCTAGATTTTTAAAGAGTTTGCAAATGTCATCTTTTGTGATTTTTTTCTTTTTTATGTCCTCATATGATAATTTATTTTCATAATATTGTTTTTGTTCTCTTTTATCATGCCATATATTAAGTTTCCTACTAACCAAGCCTATGTAGGTCAAGATTGATTCCAATGATTTTGCAAGTCTTTAACCTCCTAATTAAAGATTCTAATTCTTTTTTCCCTCTTTCAATTTGATTCATTAAATTTTCCTGTGTTCCAGGAGGAGGTTTCTCGATTGGTGGAGGCAGTTGAGGTTTATTTTCTTGGTTATTTTCTTCATTCATTTGTTCATGAGGAGAAGATGGAGGGTTTGGTTGAGGGTTTTGTTTAGGGAGATCATTTCTTCTTAGCAATAAAAAAAAATCAATTTAAAAATCTTAATTACACATAAAATCTAAGAAAATAAATTTTAACGAAACAAATTGCTTCAAAACTGAAATTTCAATACAAATAAGAGGCATGGGCTGTGAAAACACTTACCTCTTCTTCCAACTCGAACTTGATGACATCATGTAGCCATTCTTTATCAAATTTGATGGATTGAACAAGAAAAAAGATTTTGCGCACACGCTTGGGAAGCCCTCTTTCGTTGCAAACGCGGTTTTGTGGCATGAAAATGGGCTTTCCAAATGCACCAAAACACTTTATAGTTTTTTACATAGCGTGTGCACCCTATAGGGTGCACGTACTTTAGTGCGTACACACTATGGCCATTGGGGGGCCAAAAAGGAAAGTGGCACCTTTTTGGTCCCCCATCTTTGTGCATATACCCATCTTCTATTTTTGAATATCTATTGATCAATGACTACAATACTATATAGTGCAAATAACTGTTAACTACAGTGCATCAGTTAGTGCACAGTTATTAGCAATTATAATTGTAACACCATCAATGTAATTATGCCAATAGTCCATCAATGGAAGATGATCCAAAATTTGACATTGAGTATATATATATACATATATATATATATATATATATATATATATATATATATATATATATATATATATATATATATATATATATATATATATATATATATGTATGTATGTATGTATGTATGTATGTATGTATGTATGTATGTATGTATGTATGTATGTATGTATGTATGTATGTATGTATGTATGTATGTATGTATGTATGTATGTATGTATGTATGTATCAAACATCATTTTTGCAAGAAATGGAATAAATCTTTCATTGATATTAATTTAATAATAACTCAATACAACCTTACAGTTTTCTTATTATTACAATACTCCATTCTTTAAAATATGGTCCATAATTAACATAATAGCCACATGGCTAGGAACACAAGGCTACACAAAAAAAATGGTGAACTCCACAATATCCATCCAAGATTTTCCATGAGATCCAAAGCATAAACCTACATAAAAATAGGTTGACCATGGAGGCTCACCTCCCAACCTAGGCCTTTACAAGGTCACCCCCGAGCTTGGAGAATAAAGAGTGAATAGGTAACACAAAAGTATTTTTACAACAATATTTCAAGCAAGAAAACACAAAAACTTCCCATAACCAAGGCATACACAAAAGTCTTCAAAAGACCCTTAACAATGGGGTTAAAGTGAACCAAACCCAATAGGATAAGATAATTAAACAAAAATAAAAAAATTTCATACATGGGCTCAAAATCATCTTCCTTTCCACAATCCTCCTCACAACAAAACCATGACTTCAAACCAACAAAACTCCTTATGGCCCCCAAATTCCCATATACAAAGCTTGGCATCATGGAGACCAAAACATCCATGTTTATGACTCCCACACATAGGGAGAATCTACACTATCAAGGGTTGTCACTAACCCCTTCACCCCTCAAAGTCACTCTTCCCTCCCAAGGGTGAGTGCCTTAAAAACACCCTTAACAAAATCTCATACCAAGATAAAAAAATGACTTAAAAATAAATAAAACTCCCATGAACATCAATGGGGTTCTTCAACAAGAACACATAAAAACTCCATCAAAGAACATATGAGCTTTCATCACAACATATTGCATCTCACACTAAATAACATAAGAGTATGAAAACCAACCTAAGATCCAAAGCTTAAGGAAATGAGAAAATTTGAGAAGATCTTTTCCATTTTATCCTACGCTTTGTCTTCAAATCCCTTTTTCAATTCTAGTAAGTCTCTAAGAGTAGAGAGTGGGTGAACAACTAAAAATTGTCTACCAAAAACCCTCTAAAAGGCTTCCTACTCAAAAACTATCTTACAATCATAAATGAAGGAGTACTCCAACAATAAATTCTCCAAATATCTTCCCCTCCTCATAAATGGAGTTTGAAGACTAGATGTAGTTGAGAAGATGGCTTACCCAAATTCTCAAAACTCTAAACTCATCACTTGACTTTTGGGATATTTTGGAGGTGCCATAAATGAGTTATGGACCTCATAATGACTTAAATTTAACCACTAACCCCTAATATACCAAGTTGGGTAGTTAAATTTGACCCTAACTACCCTCTAGAAGCTTATTTGACCCTCCAAAACCTCACCTGAAATAAACCCATGAGTTCAACTAACTTTGACCCATCTAGAGGCTTCCTAACCCCGGGGTAAGCATGAGAACTCTATAGGTTAACCCTCTAGTTGGTGTCATACTAATCCTAGTTAAAATGGAAGTCATGCCAACACATCTTACACACATGTGTCAAGTGACACTACTTAAATTACAACATTTTACACACATAGCATGACTAATCATAAATTCTCATTTTCTTAATTAAACACAACCATGCAATAATTCATTTACGAATAAAATACATGACAAAGAGGTTCATGTCTCTTCACTAGAAAAAACCTTGGTTTCACTGATAAAACATGGGTCCACTCTCGATTCCCCATATTTAGAACCATGGTCAATCTCCTGCACACTCATTGCAAACATCAGTAGTCCAAGAAATAACTATAATAACATAACAATATAATGATATAAATCAAACACATATCAACTAGTGCTTTCATTTTCATGATCCATTATAACATAATACAACATCTACAATCGATCTTAATATGCATAAACATGAATTAATGAATCAATTTTGCATCATAATAACATCCAAATATATCCATCATTCTTCATCATCAAAACATAACATATCCTAATCATAGGGTTTATCTGGATCAACTATCATAAAGCATCAAATAAGAATACTAACAACATAATCAAGGTGTTGAATAAACATAGCATAGGATCCATCAAATTCTCAAATAATAACATATGTCCAATAAGTCTAAGTATGTCAAAATAAAACATCAACTATAAAGTCTAGTCTAGAAAATCAGTGTTGAGCTATGATGGGTTGAGATAGGCCTCACAGATAAGCTAATAATATTTTGAGGCCTTGTGGTATCATATAAAAATCTTGGTGATGTTTATGGATGACATTTAAAATATACAAATTTAAAATAAACCAATGCATGCTTTAGTACCCCTCCACATGTATGATAAGTTGAATTATTTACGATAATTGTGTTCACACATTACATCTAGTTTTAGCCAACATACTAGAAATTATAAAATATGAAGGATATATATAAAATGGATTATCTCAAAGATAAGGTGTGATTAGGAACAATAATGTTGGTGAGAAAATACTAACAACATAAAAGATATGCAACAATAATATCAGTGATTGAGGCTGCATAGAAGATATACAATAGAGATATCAACAAGTAAGACCTAATTTGGTAATTATTTGTGTAAATGTATTTTGGATTAGTTAAAGTATTGTATCAGATAGTGACTATATATATTTGTTGCACCTAAGGTAGTTAGCCTCATTTTTTTAAGAGGGATATCGAGTTCCTTGGATTTTTTCCTAAAATCGTAAACAGTTATATTACATGAGGATAATTCTCACTGTGGTTTTTCCCACTTTTGGTTTTCCATGTAAAAATATTGGTGTTATGTGTTTTGGTTGTTGAAGTTTTAGTTACTTACTCCTACAATTTAGTCATTAAATTATATGATTAAAGTAGTTAGATTTTAATTGAGTGTTGCTTCACCCCCTCCACTCAGTGTAGTATCTTCCATGTTTTCTTGTTGGTCTTGTTTATTTTTGGATTTGAGTATACTCTAGTTGTGTATTCTTAGACTATTTGGTATTATGTTCTTATGTAGTGGTTCTTGTTTGTAGTCACTATTGCCATGGTATGTGGTTTATGTTGTCTATGTTGGTGATGATCATATATGTTTTTGATACTTTTATGGTGCCAGAATATTTTTCTTTGAGGATGTTTTTTTATGCTATGTTGTTGTTGTAACAAGATGATCTATTGAGGGTTTTCTAGTGTTTTAACGGGTTTTTGTGATTTGAATTGTTAGTGTTTGACTTTGTTTGAGAGATCCACAATATGCTCCTTATTTCTACAAATGATAATTAATAGTGATCAATGATGTAAATCATGTTTTATTATATGAGATTAGTATTATGATGATTACTGATATCTAACTTTATTTAATGATGATGGATGACAAGTAGTGGTATGTAATGATCCTTATTGAGATTTCTTGTCCTTGATGGCCCGATTAACCGTGGTTGGTATTTTATCTTAGAAGATATTACTATTGTGATGTTGAATATTGATTTAATTATGTTAATGTTAGTTAATGATTTTAATCATATTTTTATTATTATTGATGTTGTTTGATAATGGTAACATTATAGTTCAAATAAGATTTATTTGTAATGTTTAATTGATGATTAGTGGTGATTTATGATAGTTAATTTTATTTTTAATGTTAATTATTAGTAAAGGATAAATTAGATAGAAAGTGATCTTGGGTGAGAAGGGGCAATGTTGTAACATTTGGGGAATGATTATGCTACTAAAGTTCCCTTTCACTAATTTTTGTATTTGATGATAATGTATTTTCTTTGACTATTTAATTAGTCATATGTGTGTGTATAGGTACACTTGACATCCAAATGTTTGAGTATTAGTAGGTACCATACAATGACTCCACCTATCTCCACGGTGTTGGAATGGAGAGATAAGGTACTGAGAGGGGAGGGGTGAATCAGTGCCCTCAAAATTTTTTAACTTGATACTCAATCTACAAATAGTAGATAAATAAACTATCCAACTAAATCCATTGTGTATGACATCCATTCAATTGACTTGTAAATGTAAATTGCACGAAAACAAACAATAATTCAATTACATAACACAGATATTTTGGTTACGCATAAACCCTTGTGAGAAGGTAAAAACTGCAGTGGGGATGAGACCCATGAATTCTTCACTACTATAGATAATAAATTATGTCGGTTAAGGCTACAAGTTGTGATCACTTCTGACGATCTTACCTTGTTAGGAGTAACAATAAGATTGACTAGATCTACCTGGTTAAAGGATTTCAAAAACACTTCTTGAGTGTGTACTCGGTTAAGAGATTTACAAAAAGACTGTTAAGTCTACTTTGTTAAGAGATTTTGCTAACTCTGTTACAATGATTAGAGAATAACAAAAAGTATCTGTAATTGAAAAATTATGCTTGTCTGAATCAAATCTATGAAAAATCAAATATATATCACCTTAATGTGTAGATATCTTTCCTTTGTACTACTCGGTAGTCTTTACTAATTCTGAATAAACTAAATATCTCTGAATGCTGCTCAACCTTGTCTGAAAATTGATGTCTTGAAGGTGACTACTTGCTTCAAGATCTCCTTCTTGTCCTTTGCATTACATATTCAAAACTTCTCATAAACTTATGTCAAAATGTCATGAATTACAAATATATAGCAAACTGCTTTGATTTCTATCACGGCCTAACCTTCATGACCTAATTAGGTTTACATCATCTTAGGAAAATAACCTAAGATCTATGGTATACAAAAATAACCTAGATCTTACTATTACATAGAGATCATCATCATATTTAATGATTACATCCATAATAAATAATCCTTGATCTTGGTAAAATATTTTGTGATTATGTTGTAACCATTTACATAGATAAATGTGGCAAAACTGATTACTATGCCGCTTCCTGGATCACTCGGTAAACACTATCAATATTGTTCGGTGAGTATAATGGTGCTCAGTGTCTAGTCTTCTTGGTGTTTACTGACACTCGATGCTCGGTATAGTTTGATGCTCGGTAATACTACTCTGGTGCTCGGTTAAACCTTTTTCCATTTAGCTCTTGGTACTGCCTTATGAATGCTTGGTATGAAGGCTTGTTTGTCTAACCGACTAGCATATTGTAGTATGTAGTTCTTCCTTTTATCGAATGATCAGCATAGATAACTGACTGATCTACTTTGATACTAATGACAACATATAATGCTCAATAGAGATAACAATCTCCCCCTTTGGCATTAGTATCAAAATCTATAATGTATATACACCGATATAACCTTTACTATCCTTACTTCATATATACATGACCAAAAAATTTACAACTCTTCAAAATTTGCATAACCCCCCCTCGGTGCATGCTCCCGATATATATGTAGTACACTTAGTAGCATATTTGGCATATACATTATGTTTTCCCCCTTTTTGAGATTAATGGCAAACTCAAAAATATGTACTTATAGTTGATAAAAAATGTGTTGGTGGGTTTTCTTCAAAGAATCTAAAAGGTTCTCCCATTCCTCTTTCAAGTTGGTGAGAGCAATGTGCTCAAGACCAACTTGTGCATGCATGTCAATGATGTTATCCAACATATAAATCTCTGGTGTTGCAACTAAATCTTGTGCTTTGACAATATGTCTTTCAATTATTTTCAGGTGGGGAAGTAACTCAGCATGAATCTCTGTGACTTGGTCACTTATTTTGTCCTCTTGCTTCCTCAAATCTGTTCTTAACCGCCTAAGTTATTGAACTTTGAGTATATGCTTATTAATAGTATTCAGCTCGGTTAAGGTTGCTTGTGCATTGGCTTGGATTTTGGTATCCAGCTGGTTTATCTTCTCACTGATCTCAGCAGTGAAACTTTCCATGGTGAAAATCTTTACCAACATTTGTATAATTGTCTGAGTAATAGATTGAATGTCATTAATTACCTCAAATGACTTTACCTTATTTATTTCCACTTCCTGGCTAATTTTCTCTTCTAATTTATCCTGTATCTTTGATTTTTCCCTTTCCTCAATTCTCTTTTCTTCTATATCTAGGGCATTGATTTCTTGAACTAGAGTAGCAAGTTGGTCCATTATTGATGTATCTTCATTAATTTGTACCTCAAGTATGACCTATTGTAAGATATCTCTTACATCTTCAAGTATTTTCTTGCTTTTACACTCTTTCCTCAGCTTCTCCTGAGCTACCTTCTTGGTACATAGTTCCCCATACTTTCTCAATTCTTCAGGGTTGAGGGTCCTTGGGTCACATTTTGGTATCACAATGATTTCTTCTAAAGTAACCGACCCTTTACCATGCTTTTTCTTCTTCTTCTTCTTCTTTTTCCTCTGCTCTTGAGGTGAATCCTTAACAAAGGGTACAATGTCTTTTACCTCAACATTTGGCATTTGTTTCCTGGTAGACACATTATCTTCCTCCTTTGGCTCCTTTGTAACCTATGCGTCGATTGATATGGAAGGAGATACATATGTAGTATTTGATGTTGTGGTAGTCTCGGTAGTCTTAGGCTCACTCTGGCCATGTGTCTCTACCTCTTTTACCTCGGGCTCATTTTTCTCTGCAGGTGTGCTTGTTCCATGATCCCCTGATGTATCCATCAGTTTCTTGGGGATTGAGCCTTTGGGTCCTTCCTTTGAAAGTATTTCAACTGCCTCTATCAGAATGGGAAGTTCACTTGGTAAAGATGTTATTACTATCTCGGTGAGGTGTTCCTCATCTTGTGTGTTTTCTCCAGCAATAGTAACATCCTCATCATCAACGTGATCATCAGGATCACTGTTTGTGATGTCCTCAATGAGTACATCAAGTGCAGTGTTGTTGATTATGTGGATCTCAACTCGATATGGTGCATCTTGTGTAAGATTTATTTCCTCAGTGGCAACTGATGTATCAGGTACCTTGGTATCTGATAGGTTAATTCATTATGTGGTTTCTTGATCTGCATCATCAGTGTGTATTCCCTTCCCTTTTCCTTTTTATTTCTTCTCAAGAATTATGGCTAACACCATCTTTTCAGCTTCCTCTCGGGCTTTTATAACTAAAGTCAAGATGAGTTGACTATTCTCATCTATGCCTGCCAAATTTTCATCAAGTATCTATAGTTCTTGGTTCTTCACTCTAAATCTTTTTGTATATTTACTCATGTATTCCTCAATTTCAGGAACTGTCAATTGAGGTATTTTCAAAACTAGGGATTGTTCCCTCATTCTTTTCTCAGTATCCAAGGCATAGGACCAAATTTGTGAAATTATTTCCTCTAATGCCTTTGGTAAGTGTTTGGAAAATTCAATTGGGACTCTTTTAAATCGAATCATCATCTGGATGATTTCCTCTTCAAGTTTATTCTGATCCTCGGTTGATAGGTGCTCAAACCAACTGAGTTCAGGATCACTAAGTCCACCATTTTCTATTATTTCTTTTGCTACCTCATCAATTGACCGATTTTTATTTCTAAACACTTTGAATTGATTATTATTATCTTCTTCATCATCTAAATCATCCTTACCTCTAATAAAAAAATTTCTTTTCGTAGGGGCCTCAGTAGATGCTTTATTACCTCTTTTTGTATATGTCTTGTTTGGTGTTGCTGCTTTTTGCCTTGATATCTTCACAACTCCTTTCTTCAGTGGAGGTGAGGCTATAGTTGTAGACCTTGTTTGTACCCTTTTCTACACATCTAACTACTTCTTCTTTGGAGTTCGTGAAGGGAAAATCGGTGTAGACTCTACATCTTTATATGACTCAGTTTATTCACTGTCACGAGGCTTGTTAGTAAGAAGTAACTGACCTTCAGTTGCAACTTCAATTGGTGTACTGTCAAATGATCTAGAATCATCTCCAAACTTCTCTACAAGATTCTTCATCATTTTTCTTGACTTCTTTATTATCTTACCGATAACCAGGCCTGTTTTAATTCTTGACTTGGCCTCTTCATACATTCCAAACCTTTTTGCATTCACATCCTTTGGTATAGCCAACAAAGCTTGTATTGATTTTGAAGAAAAATTAATATCTATCTCATATCCCATAGGGGATAACCATTTAGTCCTAGGCTCTACAACCTTTATCAATGTGTGGTCAATGTCCACAAGAAAACATATCTCTTGCTCATAATCTTCTACTAGTTGCCTAGGAATTCTACTTCAAGAATTCATTCTACTCTTGAATTATTCAAAGTAATTATCTAAAACATTATTAAGATTGTTTCCCAAGCCCTTAGTCAAATCTGAAATTTGTGACATCATAGGCTTGTCGGTTGACCACTCTATATTACCGATAGAAGGGAAAATAGTTGCACATAAAAGAATATGCAAACTAGTAGGGATCCAAACTTACATGTGTTGGACTTCACCAACTAGATTGTCTTCATGTTTTCTTCAACAAAAGCTCAGCTAGGTCCAACTGATAACCTTTCTTAACCATATGGTATGCAATGTCAACGGCTCCACAAGGCACACTATTTTGTCTGCTCGACTGATAGATTTTACAGCCAATGAAATGAGCTGCAAATTTCACCTCTAGATCTTTGATTGAGTGTATCTTCAGTCCTTGGTCATCCCACTTGGATCCAATGTTCTTTTCAATATCTATTCTTGGTGCACTACGAATTACCTTCACCTTATAAGTAGTAGGATACCTAGTAATTGTATGAATCATCTTCTTGGTAATCTCTACCATCTCATCCAACCACATTATTCCATCATGGAATTTGCTAAGAACAACCCTAATCCATTCACTCTTAAATTCCCTCGTAAAACTTAGGGCATTTGTTAAACCTATTACTTCCATTTTTTTGTGTTCAAGTTTCAATTTTCCATCTTCTCCACAAAGATTCTGGTAAGCTACATACATGTCAAAATCTCCTATTTCACCTATCTTGCAGTGGATAGAAGATCTCATGTCCTCAACCAGCAGAACCCTAGGGGGTATGCTTGAAAAAGCTCCCACTTGATCAATTTTAGATGCAACTTCAGGATGAAGTTTGTATTGGGGTTCATTGCAAGTAGTAGATACTATAATATTTACTTCCTCCTCTTTTGCAAACTTGGATTTGTTTACCTTCGATATGGATGCCATTTTCATGAAATAGGGTTTCGACAAATACTCATATGAAATAGCTCGGTAGTAATAGTACATACAAAAAAATGCCAATGAAATCACTCAAAAGATTTTGAAATAGATTTTAAGCGCTCTAAAAATTTGTTGCTTGAAATCGCTCTGGGAACTCTTTTGCTCTTTGAAGTCGCAGGTGAAAAATGAACTAAGTTCATTGTCTATTTATAATATTTTTCAAATTCCTACTCAAAAACCTTTGCAATAAATGCTTGAACTACTCATAGCTTGATGACAACTGTCAACCTCAATGAGTACCACAAAATACCAATAGCTCGGTTAACACATAACTTTTTCACTCGGTTAATACTGATACTCGGTTAACCTTGCATACTAGTCATCGACAGGTAACTCTTTATTCAGTCTAGCATATACCAACTATATAACTCTGAAAGCTCAAAATTTATAAACCATAATGCATCTTAAATCATGCGTATTTGGTATGTGCCCAACAAATATAAGGAACTATATGTAAAATATGATCAATTTGAATTATCAGTTCCATACATACCTTTTTCAGCTTAGGTGGAGGTGCCAATGTCACCCAATCCAATGGATGAGGTTTCATTGACTGCATTGCTTGACTCAACATTATCATTTGATGCCTTTCTTCACATAGTGTTTCTTATTCTCATGATATCTACAAGTGTATTTCCATTTTCAAAAATGTTTTCTTCTGGTGCTCGGTCTCTACAATCTTTACTTAGGTGACTGACTTTGTGACAATGCAAACATGCCATACCAGTTCTTGTCCAACTTTGAGATTTTCCAGCCCATCTCTTCCTCATGCAATTAGCTGCAATATGTCCATACCTTCCACGTACTGTGTAGTTAACCCATGTGTTATAATCCCAAGTGTAAGCATTACCTTGTCTTCTCAATTGATAAGATTTGTTCTTTTCTTTCATTGTCCAGACTTGCTTCATCTTTGTCCTACATTCTTGTGCGATGTGTCCATGCATGTTACAATTGTAACAATGTTTCTCCATGTGGGGTTTTTTAGGAGTCCTATTCAACTTAGATCTACATTCATATGCTTGATGTCCAAACTTGTTACAATTATAACAATGACCATTAAACTTAGGAGTGGTTTTCGGTTTACCTTGTGCTTTACTCCTGCATACATTTGAAGTGTGTCCCAGTTTTCCATAGTGAAAGCATGTCAGGATCTTAGGTCTCTGATTTTGATTGTTATTCATCTATTCAGCTTGCTTAGATGATTCTCCTTGCTCAGTGTAGCCTAATCCAGTAGTGCTTCCAAGTCCTCTTTGACTAATCAGAAAATCATCAATCTTCTTAGAACTGTCTTCAGCCTTTTTCATCATCTCATTATGTTGTTGCTGCATCTTCACTTCATTTCTCAGTTTTTCTTTTCTTCCCTGAGTACTCCAATATCTTCAAGTTTCCTTGGTAACTCATTATTTACTTGGTTGATCTCCTAGTTTACAATAATCATCTAATTGGATATTTTGAAGTGATGCTCGGTAAGTCTCAATATCTCAGTTTCTTTTACTTGTAGTTGTTCAGTCATCTGTCTTTTGTCTTCAACAGCCAAGTTTCTCTCTTGTTCAACTTGTCTAGCATTGTTTATGACATCAATTATTCTTACCATTTGTGTCTCCTGACTGATCTGCAGGGCTTTCACTTGTTCAGTCAAATGAATATTTTTCTCAGACAAATCAGAAATTGCATTTTCAGAACCATCATAAATACTGCCTGAACTAGATCCAATATTATCAAATAATCATCAATCTCTTCTTCATGATAGTTAGTCTCATTTTCTAGAATATCCATGTTCTTTCTCTGAACCAGTAACTTCTTCAATGCATTCTTAGCTTGCTTGTATTTCTCAATAAACATCTGCATCTAAATATTTTGATTCTCTATAGTTTTGTCCAACTTGTAATTATTATATCTTTACTCTTCAATGGTTAAACTATCCAATAAGAGATCTATTCTCTGATACCAATTGTTGGAATGGAGAGATAAGGTACTGAGAGGGGAGGGGTGACAGTGCCCTCAAATTTTTTTAACTTGATACTGAATCTGCAAATAGTAGATAAATAAACTATCCAACTGAATCCATTGTGTATGACACTCATTCAATTGACTTGTAAATGTAAATTGCATTAAAACAAACAATAATTCAATCACATAACACAAATATTTTGGTTATGTAGAATACCTTATGAGAAGGTAAAAACTACGGTGGGGATGAGACCCACAAATTCTTCACTACTGTAGATAATAAAGTATGTCGGTTAAGGCTACAAGTTGTGATCACTTATGATGATCTTACCCTGTTAGGAGTAACAATAAGATCGACTAGATCTAGCTGGTTAAAGGATTTCAACAACACTTGTTGAGTGTGTACTTGGTTAAGAGATTTACAACAAGACTGTTAAGTCTACTCTATTAAGAGATTTTGCTAACTCTGTTACAATGATTAGAGAATAATAGAAAGTATCTATAATTGACAACTTATGCTTGTCTGAATCAGATCTATGAAAAATCAAATATATATCACCTTAATGTGTAGATATCTTTCCTCTGTACTGCTCGGTAGTCTTGACTAATTCTGAATAAATTGAATATCTCTAAATGCTACTCAACCTTGTCTAAAAACTAATGTCTTGAAAGTGACTACTTGCTTCAAGATCTCCTTCTTGTCCTTCGCATTACATATTCAAAACTTCTCATAAACTTATGTCATAATCTCATGAATTACAAATATATAGCATACTGCTTTGATTTTTATCACCACCTAACCTTCATGACCTAATTAGGTTTACATCATCTTAGGAAAATAACCTAAGATATACCATATACAAAAATAACCTAGATCTAACTATTACATAGAGATCATCATCACATTTAATGATTACATCCATAATAAATAATCCTTGATCTTGGTAAAATGTTTTTTGATTTAGTTGTAACTATTTACATAGATAAATGTGCCAAAAATGATTACTATGCCACTTCCTGGATCGCTTGGTAAACACTATCAATACTGTTCAGTGAATATACTGGTGCTCAATGTCTAGTCTGCTCGATGTTTACTGATACTTAGTGCTCGGTATACTTTGATGCTCAGTAATTTTTCTCTGGTGCCTGGTTAAACCTGTTTCCATTTAGCTCTTGGTACTACCTTATGAATGCTCGGTATGAAGGCTTGTTTGTCTAACCAACTAACATAGTGTAGCATGTAGTTCTTCCTTTTACTGACTAATCAACATAGATAACCGACTGATCTACTTTGATACTAATGACAACATCTAATGCTCAATAGAGATAGTACACAGTTCTAAGTGTTCCATTAATAAAGCCAACAATGGTTAATGGAGATAGCACATTGGCCAATATTCCTTAGCCTAAACCCATAATTCCTGCATAAGGGAAATTTCCCCATTACTTTATTATTTGAGCCTTGACTATTGTAGTTGGTAGTCTTCTGATACCTAGTGTCATATCTAGTTAGCCTATGGAAAATGTTTGTTCATTTTTAGTTTAGCTGTATTTTATCACTGATGGTTTAAATAATTTAATGATATTTAAAATAACATATTTGGGTGATTTGTTGTTGTCAACAAATATGTCATATGAACTCATCAAATTTTATCAGAATTAATGGTTTATTGTGTTTGGGGATTTTGGAAGTTTATTTATTCATTTGACTTAATAATTTTATTTTATTTTGTTATTTGGAAATGAACCCCTTTTTAATTGTGGAAAATTTCATTTTTGAAAATACTTGTAATTTTCATCTTTTTGGGTTTGGTACTCAAACCCTCTTGCTTGAATTTATACTTTTCCTTGATTGAAAGATTGAAAGGAAGGATTTTTGTGGGTATTTTCTATTTGGACTCTTCTTGTTGAAATCTACCAGCCCTCTAATTTTTGTTTGGTTTCTGTGAGTCTTTGGCAACTTCTTATATTTTGAAGGGTTTTTTGGTTAGAGGTAAGAATCTCTTCATTTCTCCTTTGTTATCCAATTTTTTTGTTGAAAGATTATTGCATTTGAGTGGTTGGATGATTTTAAGAATGCATCTAGTTTATATGATTGCATTTGGTGATGATTTGAGTATCTCCCCTATTTGGGTGAGAAAATGAGGTTTTTTTGTACAATTGTGTTGCCCATTGGAATATCATATTAAGAAATTGATTATATTTTTGGAATGTTGGATGCATGAGAATCCATGTATTTTCTTATATTTCTAATTCATTAAGTTTGAATTTTTAGTAAATTTTGGGTGAATGAGTTTCATTACCGATTTTAAGGCAAAACTACTATTTGAGCAGCTTTATCAGTTTGAAATTGAAAGTGGATGTTTAAATATAGAAATTGATTACTTTTTGGATGTGATTATCATTTTGGTTTTTTCATGGAACTGTGTTATGGTCTTGATTGATTGGCCTTTGTATGTAATTAATGTGATAAGCTCTTTGTTGTTGAAAGCATATTGATTTTAAAAAGATGGTGCTTTACCATGATTTGTACTTGATCATGCTTGATTTATTGAGCCTTGAGTAGGTAATAGGGGTAAATGATGTGAGTGGAATCTAATGGGGGGATCGGGGAACAAAGGGGCCCTTGGGTAATCCATTGGGCATGTGTTTAATAAGTGAAAACTAAGGATACAATAATAAAATGAGCCAATATGAATAAGTACCTTGGACACCCCATGAATGTTATCATGAGGCTATAGGTGAAAGAGAAGGAAAGATTTCACATGTATGGACATGTTGGGGTTGTTCTTTCTCAATTTATATTGTCTTGTGTATAAGAGAATGCTTGATATTAGGTGGTGGTGCCATTATGATGAGAACACCTGATGATAAAACCTTCTTGTATTTCCCTATGTTCTTAGCTCATAGATATGAGTAGCACCGAGAAGAGGATGTTCCTTCCATGTTGAAAATATTTTTAGATGGTGGCAAGTGTATGCCTTTTTGTGAGCTCTTTTTTATGAAATCCATGATGGATGATTGATGATCTTCACATACTATCTACCTTTTGTTTTATTGAGTTTTTTGAATATGACTAGAGAAGGAATGTATTGAGGTCATGACTACTTGATTGTATGTTATGTTGATATGTAACCCTAAATTGGGATCTCTATTCTAGTATTGTTGGTTTAGTGTGTGTAAGCCCATTATCTTTTTGTGTGATTTCTTTACTATTTGGGCCAATATTACCATATACTTGATTATAGTGAAGAGGGCTTAAGGATCTTCGTGGTTGTGTGGTTTGACCAACCACCATTAGAGGATGGTGGATAGGTATTTGAGTAGTCCTAATGCATATAATAACTTTATACCATAGTAATTATTTTACTGTGCATGTATATTTCTTCTTCATGAGCTTGTAGATGTGATATATGATGTTGTATTCACTTTAGAATATATTTTAATAATGGTTCATGTATCTTTTCATACATAATTATTCTTGACCATAGTAGTGTTAGCACCCCTACTATTTACATTAAGAGTAGCCAGGATAGCTAGGGCAGTAGGTGAGTAGTCGTGACAAGAAATTCCAATTTTCAGAGAAGGATTCCAAATTAGCACCTTTTATTGCACTCTAGCATCCACCCTAATCATTATCTTCAACCTATAAATTGGAAACTCTTCCTCTCTAGTCTGAGATAGTATGGTCATCGAAGAAATGCCTAACTCTTAATTGACACTTGCACCCTCTTTATCTATGCCCCCACCTCTCAAGAATGATACATCTTAGTCTATTAAATCAATTGGTGATCACCATCTACAAGTTATGGACCAAAGTCTATGTAGATTGGCACCCGCATCTTCCTTCAGTGTGTTTTCCCGATGAGTGTTGAGAGATTGTTTGTGGGGTCCAAGATTCTTAGGAATTCTTTTCAAGTGGTTCCTATATGTCCTCATATTTAGTTTAAGAGGCTAAGCATACCCATTCACTTTGGAATATCTAGATTGAACCTTGTTATATATATAGAGGTTGGAGCCAGTGGACTCTTGGATGTGTTTGTGGAAAATTATCTTATTGTACAGATGATTTGTGACTTGATCTTGCATTTGAATGTGTTAAAAAATGATGAGTGATGTTGAATTAATGTATTTCTAATTATAAAAGATTACCTTTGAATTGGCACATGTTTGGCTTGTTTTCCAAGGATCCACTTGGTGGGGCATTACACTCAACACAAGATTGCACGCTTAGTAATTAGTATTTGAACAAGGCTCTTAAAAGCATACAACTTAATTACTGAAGTAGATCTAGAGTATAAAGACAATGCTTTATTCTAAAAAAGACTAGGTTTGCATGGAAACTAAAGAATGGGATATTGATGTAGTCGTTGACCTTGAAGATGAATTGAAGTGTGCCATAGATGACATATATGATTATCAAGAGAATTGGAAGAATACTAAGAAATCCATCATTCATTTAAAGAAGAAGATATAAGGAAAAATAACCAAAAATCATCAAAGCATAGAAGTGGACTTGGTTTTAACAATAATGAGAGCTCTAAATTTATTGATACTTTAGACAAAGTAGATGAGAAGATAAATAAAATAGCTAGAAAGATCTATTAAGAAATTTTTATTCATCCCTATCTAGAGAAAGAAAAACTTTAGAAAACTAGGTTTTAGACTCAAATCAGTTACTCTATCTCTTTTAACAGTAGATGTTTCTCATACAATAGATTTAGTCATAAAACTAGAGATAAAAGAAGCTAGATTTAGTCATAATATTTTAATGGTCAACGCTATATTTATAAAAAAAATATGGATATAAAGCAAGTGAATATAGGAAAAGAGAATGACCAATAAGGGAAAATAATGCTATAAATACTTGGTTATTTTAGTTATTTTAAGGGGTACTACTGCTCATGTTACAAATCCTGAAGTATAGGTTTTGGATAAAAATCAAATGAGAGGATAAAATGGAATGTTTCACAAAACACTTTTGTGTATCAAAACTATAAAAATTCTAGAGATACTAATCTGTACATTAGAAAAAAGAGGACACATGTACCTAAAATGAAACAATTTGATGTCAATGAAGTTCAAGAAAAGATGAAGAAAATTTGGTTGAAGAAGACCGATGAGAATTTTGAAGATAAAATTAAAGATGTACCTATACTTATAAGTGGTACAAATGTATCCTCTGGTAATTCAAATGGTGCATGGTCTCGGGGAGATCTTTCCACAGATGATATAAAAACCCCTTCGATAATTGAATGATGAATGTTTCTCAACATGTTCAAATATTTTCTAGAGTATTTTAGGTTTCTTTAGTTAATAGAAAAGGATTTTTCTTTCCCTGGTAAATACAAAACTAAACAAAATATTATCTTTTTAATGGTAAAAGAAGCATTAAATGCGCGAAGTATGTTTGTGTGATGGTGATAGATTAAATTGGGTACTATCAACCCATTTTGATTACAAGCACAACTCTTAAGTTTTTCAAGCTCTATTTGTGAACAAAATTATATGTGCCTCTATTCCCAATGCATTGTGTCCCTTAATTTATTTCTATCATCATCATGGCCACTAGACAATTACTATCAATATTGAGTTGAAGCCTCGACTTGTGCTCAAACCCTACATGTATGTGGCTGTGGTGACATAGATGGATTTGGCTGGTGCCTTTTCTAATGTAACAATAAACATGGTGCCTTTTCTAATTTTGAAGATGCTTGGAAATATGTGATGATAGAGGACAATACTGCATACAAAATAGAGTTTTGATGCATACCTAAATTTGGATTGGATATTTGGAAAAACTTTCCAAACTTCATCTTACATGTTGATTAGGTACAAATAATTTTGAGTAGAATACATGAGGATTACATATTTCTTCATAAATCAAATCATATTATAAAGGATGCACTTAGGGTTTTAACAATTTTATGTTGCACTGGCACTCTACCCACTTTGAGGATGGTTAAAAATAATGTACTAAAGAATATCATTGGTGCAAATTTTGATGGAAAGGAATTAACTATTAAAGACATCATAAACCCTAGTGTCAAATTTTCTACAATAGGGATTAGATATAAAATTTACTTTCAAATTGTGAAGGCTTTGTATTAGTAACAATTATTCATACCATGTATCTAATTGTGATTGTCAATGAAAATTTTGACTTATGTTCAAACTTTTGTGCTAGTAGCTATATTAGAAAATATGAAGAACACTAAAGACAAAAAATATTCATTTAGGTATGGATCCCTAACAATATGCCTATCTTTTACATCTTTGAATGAACTTCCTACTATCAAAAATAAGGTATGGGAGAAGTCATGTCCCATATAAATTCAAATTAGGTGGTACATTAAAGATGTTACTCACAATACAAACCATTACGACAATTTTTTATGTGGATGGTTCAAAACCTTTTAGGGAAATATGTACCTAAGAGATAGAATCCCCTGCTCCTCGGTAAGAAAGTACAAAGATGACATCACATTTTGTGTTAGTAAAGGCAATTGCTTCATTGAAGCATTTCAAACTAGAACTAGTTGGTTACCAGCTCTACCCTATAATATTTTTGAGGAAGAAATTAAAAAACAATCAAGATTATAATTGGTTTATAGGTTGATTCCAAGGAGAAATAATTTAGCACTAGTACTACAATTGAAATCACAAATAATATAATTCTACAAAGATCATGTAAAAGGGAAAAGTAAAGAGAATGGAGAAGTTGTTTGCCAAGACTTTTCTTAGCCCTGTGATAGAAACCTTATGTGTTTTCCTTTCCAAAGAAGGACCCTCCAACACTCAGATAACAACCAAATTGGTATCTTCTTCTCCTCCCATAAAGAAATGTCTCTCTAGAACAACTTCAAGGATTGTTGCAAGAAAAAAGATGAGATAGGTAGAAGATGAAAACCTCTAAAAGTAAACCTAATATTGTAGATGACAGTACAACTTGGTATAGACATGGTAGAAGACCTTAAGAAGTTAGAAAAAAAGATAAGAGATGAAGGCATTAGGGAAATAAATGTCAATGAATCAGAAGAAAAATAGAAGAGGAACAACCTCTAGAAAGAAAAGAATAAATGAAGAGCCAAAACTTTGTTATTTGAGTTGGAAAATGATGTAGAAAAAAAAATGTGCTAATAAGAAGAAAAAGAGCATGCCTTTGGTAAGGATCCCCTAAATTTGAATGCTTTAGTAAATGCATTTGGTTAGTGTGAAGGTATAGAAATTTTTGTTGATCTATATGATGATGCATCTCCTTAGGATAAAGAAACTATTGAGATGAATATTATCAAACATATGATGGTATTTCATTTAGGTATGGATGACATAAGCCCAAATGAACCAAGAGTCTATTTGAGGCCTTAGGTACAAAAGGGCATAAGGCACTACACTAGGAGTCAAATAGTAAAGTTTATGGGTATGTGCAAGATCATGAGGGGCCAAAAAGTGGCGATGTGAAAAATATTCACTTTTCACTCATCCAAAAGCACATGAAAATGCTTGTTGACTTTTTAGTAGGCCTGGGTGTCAGTACACCTGGGCAAACCTAACACCAAAGCACAATCCTTATCAGGTACCTAAAAATATCAGGTACCCAAAACCTGTGGCATAAATCAAAACCCGCAGGCCGTGTTTCTCATTTCTCTCATTGTTTTTAGTTTGTAAAATGGCTCCATATATCCGGTACTCAATTTTTTTGAATATCTGATTTCCCCAACAATGAATTCAACTCCGCAGTATATACAGTAAGTAAATTCTTTGTATATTTTGATTATTTTATTTCATTTTGATGCTAAATATAGTTTTTTTGGTTGAAATAGGGTTTTATATTTATTTTTGTAATAATATATGAAATCAAATTGAAATTTAGATTTGTTTTTTATTTAATCAGGCATGGCTAACAACAATGAATAAAATAACCCTCCCACAATAAATAATGCTCCCCAAAATAATCTCCCGTCTGAAAACCTTCAGTCTTTTGAAGATTTGATACAAGATAGTTTGAACACAATACGAGGTTTCCAAAACACATATCAGAATATACCTATATTAGGTCCCATGCCTGCCACCCTAAATACTATTGTTGAAAACATTGACACACTCACGTGGCAACATAATGCTACTCTTCATTGGCGTGATGATATGCACACCCAATTTAATGAAGGGCTTGACCATGATGGGATTGTGGCCCTTAATATAACTAAGGAAGATATAGCCTCCCTTTTTGTGAATCCTAAAACCGGATTACAAGTTGACCCCAAAAAGCCCAAATTATCAATAAAATGGTGCACAAATGAAGCAATGCGCACACACTTTTGGGATCCCTGGTGGATGGTTTTTGATAAACCACCCATAGCAATTTGGAGCTCTCTTTCTATTTCATAAAAAAATTGTATGCTGAGTTTGTGCTTGGTCACAATGTTAATTATTTTAGCATGAGGCCCAACATGGGCATAGGCAGAGGAGCTCCTCAGACTAGGCCATTTGCCCAATGCAAAAAGGCCACTACCTTCATCCCCCCCACTAATGTCACACCCCCTCCTCCAGTGCAGCATCCCGATATCATTGCAGAGGCTGCCTCACAGACTATCAGGGCCATTCATTTGCTGAGTGATCAATTGATCACGTAGACCAAGTCAGTGCCTCCTAGTGTGGATGATGTTGGTGCATTGACATCTCGCCAGAGTTCACATGTATGCGAGCCCCATATTTGCATTATATGTAAGAATATGTGCCCCAAAACGCTTATTGATGGTGATACATATCAGTATGTTATTGATGAGGAGGATATAGGAGACATAGTTACAGAGGCTGCAACACCTCATGGAGCATCTACATCTCATGTGAGTGCTCAGGAGGTGTACACAGAGCCATGGACTCCTATTGATATGGTAAGAGTAAACATTATAAATAAATTTATCACATGACTTATTTAATTTAAAAATAATTTATTTATTTAGATTAGTTTTAATGATTGCATGCACTTATGTATATATATTTTTTCCATTTATGTTCAGTCGATGACAGAGGAGGAGTTGAGACATGTGGATGACTCCACACTTTCAACCATTTCATTTGGCTGTGATGCCTATATGGTATATTATAAATTATGTACCCATTAGTTTTTTTTATATCATTTGGTGTACATGCTTAAATCTCCATCAATTAGAGCAAAAAAATTCATACATTTACTAATATATTGTCATCTTATTGTACTCTTGCAGGCTACAGGTGATGTCAGTGGGGAGAACGAGGGGGTTCCTTCATCAAGTGTCGACAAAGGAAAGGTAATTAATTATTTAAGATTAATTATGCATGCATATGTATGCCACTTGTGTGTAGTAATAAATATTTTACTTGCACTTTCTTGTATAGGGTGTGGCTCTTGATGATGTCCTGACATGGGTTTAGGAGCCTAGGCTGACAGGCATCTCGATTCAGAGTGATAGCCCGATTGTACATAGACTTTTACAAGGGTTTATTTGTATTTTGTAACCAGGGTTGTTATGATGAAGTACATTTATATATAATTGACAATCTTTTTACTCTCATAGGTTACTCCCAGTGTGAGGGAGGGCCCACGAGAATCCTTTGTATCTTTGTTGACCCAGCCCACTATTCCAGAGGAGGGATCAACAGATATAAGTTTTAATTTTAGTTCAATCGATTTGTAATTTTATTATGCTATCATCCTATTTTGTAGATTTATTACTCTATTTTGCACCACTCTACTAATCTCATTATTGCAAATATATATTTATAGGTCGGAGTTGGTTATGGTGGCATTGTCCCTTCGCTACCAAAGACTTATGTTAGGACACCTGATCGTGGTAGGTGACCGAGAGGCCAGGTACATATGTTTGTATTTAGTTATAATTTTTAATTAAATTAGTGTTTGAATTATGAATTATATATATATATATATATATATATATATATATATACATATACATATATATGTATACATATATATATATATATATATACATATATATATATACATATATATATATATATATATATATATCTATATATAGATATATATATATATATATGTATATGTATATATATATATATGTGTGTATATGTATATATATATATATATATCTATATATATATGTATGTATATATATATCTATATATATATATATATATATGTATATATATATATATATATATATATGTATATATATATATATATATATATATGTATATATATATATGTATATATATATATATGTATATATATATATATATGTATATATATATATATATGTATATATATATATATGTATGTATATATATATATATATATGTACAAATCATATAAATTAAGCAATCTAACTTGGGTTTGAACTCATTTTTGATGTAGGATCAATCAGAGCCAAGAACTTCTTCAAAGAAGTGACATTTTGATGATCCCCCTACGGCATAGGATGTATTTTTAGTTTTGTGGTCATTTAGAGATGCCACTTGGCACATTTTGAGATGGCATATGCCACATTGTAGACCTTAAAACATTGATTTTGCAAACATTTTGAAATGGCATGTGCCATATTTGTATATGGAGATACTTTTGATACATTTGATACTTTCTATATATAGAACATGATCATTTTTATGTTATATTTGTGTCATCTTGTGTATACATATTTATTATTCATGTTTATGGATTTGAATGGTGAAGTTATATCTTGACTATGATTATCATTATGATTTAAATTATATCTTGTTGAAGTTACATTACAAAGACAAGTGTTGATATTATACTCTATATACCCACTCTACTACATCACAGATCCCACGACCCTTAACCCAACTTGTAATCCCCCTTGATCTACTTAGTACTACATTGTTTCAATAATATGTATATACTCACTTTGTATATAACTCATCATATTGGAGTTTACTAAATCCATAGAGAAATGTAGCACTCGTGCTGTTAGGTCACTTGGGTAGAGCGTGGTCGCAAGTGTTCCAGTGACTCCGTGGGTGGAACGAGGTTGTCACTAGCATTTACCCGGCCAACCAAAGCTAATGGAGTAGATGGTTTGATGCCAGGATAGATGGTTTGAAAGATACACTGCTGAGCTACTTTCAACTGACCCTCACTACAAGTTTTGGCATCAACTGAGATCGCCTTGCCAAATGAAAAAAAAGTTGAATCGCCCAAAATTGAGAGAGGTTATTGTAGACCTCAGAATCATGATCCCGTAGCCCCTAATGGTTTTTTCATAACTCTCACGAGTTCCAAGATATGAGCCTCAGAAGATCGCTGCCCAATTGTGCTTAGTGCACCTTGGGGTCACTTGGGTCGAGCGTGGTCGCGAGTGTTCCAGTGACTTCATGGGTGGAACAGGGTTGTCACTGGCATTTACCCAGCCAACCAGAGTCAATGGAGCAGATGGTTTGATGCTAGGATGGATGGTTTGAAAGATACACTACTGAGCTACTTTCAACTAACCCTCACTCCAAGTTTTGGCATCGACTGAGATCGCCTTGCCAAATGAAAATGAAGTTGAATCATGCAAAATTGAGAGAGGTTATTCTAGACCTTGGAAACCAAATCCTGTAGCCCCTAACAGTTTGTCAATACCTCTCATGAGGTCTGAGATATGAGCCATGGAAGATCACTACCCAATCGTGCTTAGTGCACCTTGGGGTCACTTGGGTCGAGCGTGGTCGTGAGCGTTCCAGTGACTCCATGGGTGGAGCAGGGTTTTCACTGGCATTTACCAAGCCAACCAAAGCTAATGGAGTAGATAGTTCGATGCTAGGATGGATGGTTTGAAAGATACACTACTGAGCTACTTTTAAATGACCCTCACTATGAGTTTTGGCATCTACTGAGATCGCCTTGCCAAATGAAAATGAATTTGAATCGCCCAAAACTAAGAGAGGTTATTATAGACCTCAAAAACATGATCTCATAGCCCCTCATGGTTTTTCAATACCTCTCATGAGGTCTGAGATATGAGCCTCGAAAGATCTCTGCCCAATCATGCTTAGAGCACCTTGGGGTCACTTGGGTCGAGCGTGGGTGGCGAGCATTCTAATGACTTCATGGGTAGAATGGGGTAGTCAATGGTGTTTACCCAGCCAACCAGAGCTGATGGAGTAGATGGTTCGATGCCAGGATAGATGGTTTGAAAGATAGGCTACTGAGCTACTTTCAACTAACCCTCATTGTAAGTTTTGGCATCGACTGAGATTGCCTTGCCAAATGCAAATGAAGTCAAATTGCCAAAAACTGAGAGAGGCTATTGTAGACCTTGAAAACAAAATCCCATAGCCCCTAACAGTTTGTTGATACCTCTCATGAGGTCTGAGATATGAGCCTCAGAAGATCATTGCCTAATCATGCTTAGTGCACCTTGGGGTCACTTGGGTCGAGCATGGTTGCGAGCATTCCAGTGACTCTGTGGGTGGAACAGGGTTGTCACTAGCCTTTACCCAGCCAATCAGAGCTGATGGAGTAGATGGTTTGATGTCAAGATGGACGGTTTGAAAGATACGCTGCTGAGCTACTTTTAATTGACCCTCACTCCAAGTTTTGGCATCGAATGAGATCGCCTTGCCAAATGCAAACGAAGTCAAATCTCCCAAAATCAAGAGAGGTTATTGTAGACCTCAGAAACATGATCCCTTAGCCCCTAATGGTTTTTTGATAGCTCTCACAAGGTCTAAGATACGAGCCTCAGAAGATCACTGCCCAATCATGCTTAGTGCACCTTGGGGTCACTTGGGTCGAGCGTGGTCGCGAGCGTTCCAGTGACTTCATGGACGCAATGGAGTTTTCATTGGAATTTACCTAGCCAACTGGAGCTAATGGACCAGATGGTTCGATGCTAAGATAGATGGTTTGAAAGATATGCTATTGAGCTACTTTCAACTGACCCTCACTGCAAGTTTTGGCATTTGACTAAGATCGCCTTGCCAAATGAAAATGAAGTAGAATCACCCAAAACTGAGAGAGGTTATTGTATTTATCAAAAACATGATCTCGTAACCCCTAAAAAAATTTTAATACCTCTCATGAGGTCCGAGATACAAGCCTTGGAAGATTGCTACCCAATCATTCTTAGTGCACCTTGGGGTCACTTGGGTCGAGCGTGGTCGTGAGTGTTCCATTGACTTTGTGGGAAGAATGGGGTTTTTAGTGGTGTTTACCCAGCCAACTAAAGCCAATGGAGCAGATGGTTCGATGTCAGGACAGACAGTTTGAAAGATATGTTGTTGAGCTACTTTCAACTGACCCTCACTGCAAGTTTTGGCATCTACTAAGATCTCCTTGCCAAATGCAAATGAAGTCGAATCACCCAAAACTGAGAGAGGTTATTGTAGACCTCAGAAATACAATCTTGTAGCCCCTAACAATTTTTCAATACCTCTCACAAGGTCTGAGATACGAGCCTCAGAAGATCACTTCCCAATCATGCTTAGTGCACCTTGGGGTCACTTGGGTAGAGCGTGGTGGCGAGCGTTCCAGTGACTCTGTGGGTGGACCAGGGTTGTCACTAGTGTTTACTCGGCCAACCAAAGATGATGGGGTAGATAGTTTGATGCCAAGATGGATGATTTGAAATATACGCTACTAATCTACTTTCAACTGACCCTCACTGCAAGTTTTGGCAAACGAATTCAAATCACCCAAAACTGAGAGAGGTCATTGTAGACCTCAAAAACATGATCTTGTAGCCTCTAATGGTTTGTCAATACCTCTCACGAGGTTTGAGATACAAGCCTCAGAAGATCACTTCCTAATCGTGCTTAGTGCACCTTGGGGGCACTTGGGTCAAGCGTGGTGGAGAGCATTCCAATGACTCCATGGATAGAACAGGGTTGTCACTAGTGTTTACCCAGCCAACCAGAGCCAATGGAGTAGATGGTTTGATGCTAGGATGGACGGTTTGAAAGCTATGCTACTGAGCTACTTTCAACTGACCCTCACTGCAAGTTTTGCAATCAATTGAGATCACCTTGCCAAATGCAAACGAAGTCGAATCACGCAAAAATGAGAGAGGTTATTGTAGACCTCAAAATCATGATCCTATCCCCTAATAGTTTTTTGATACCTCTCATGAGGTCTGAGATATGAGCCTCGAAAGATCATTGCCCAATTGTGCTTAGTGCACCTTGGGGTCACTTGGGTCGAGTGTGGTGACGAGCGTTCCATTGACTTTGTGGATGAAACAAGGTTGTCACTAGTGTTTACAATGTCATGAAAGTGAACCACCAACTTATAGTCCATGCCATTTTTAGTAATGAAAAAGTTAACCCTTTTACTCTCTCATGCAAACTCAAAAAGCACGTCACTTGTAGACCATAAAAGACACAATGCATTATGGTACACTGGGCAGCCTGTAAGAAGTTGTGTTTTATAGGTTGAGTAAGTAGTCCTTGGGAACATGTCTTTGTCTATAGTGGAAACAATTAGGTTTTCATTTTGAAACAAGAGAAGACCCAAATGGGAAAGCATGCACACTTCTTTTCTTGACCCAGTTCTGTTGCAATGACTATTAGTGGTATGTTTGAAATTTGAACTATGAAACTAATCATGATTAAGCCAGTTAGCACTCTACTAAAATTCAATTATTTTTAATATTCTACCACCCCTCCCAAAACCCAATAACAAAGACTGAATATTAGGACATTTGTTTTTCTTTACTCTGGAATACCCTGTTCGTGGAGCTTATTATGTTTGAGGTTAACTTCTATAGATTGTTTGAAATGATAAAAAGTAATATCCTTAAAGCATTAGAAACAACAATCAAACATGTAAGAATTCAAACCATGAAAATGACATAAGTAAATGACATGTAAGATCCCTTGTTGGCACTATTGGCCACCCATACATGATTTTGCTCATAAGTCCTTATCAAGACTTCTAGGACATTTAACTTTTAAATCAATTTGATTGTTACAAATTGCCATTATAGGCTTCAAAAGATCTCAATTAACCATTAAGGATCCTTTTGTCCTTCTATCTCTGATTGGATCCATGGTGACCGTAGGTGTCTTCATAGGTGCTCCTGCACAAGTTACAATCTGCATACAAAACCAAGTTTATTGACTTAAAATACAATCTAAGAAAGGTGAAATTAATGTATTGAAATTAAGCTTAACGAACTTAGAAAACAATGCACTAAGTTAACTTATTACCTAGTCAAGTGTTCTTGAAGGGTCATCTCTTTGCTTCAGGGTCTCCAATAGTGCTTCATGATTAACAGTACTAATAGTCCAAAGTTATTTTGTCTTTGGTCTTCCTTGATGTTTTAACAACTTGATATTTGTTGCTATAACAAGGTGTGAATACATGAGAATAGTTTTGTGCTTCTCATAGTCTTCAAATGCAAGAATTCCATTCTTTCTAATCATGTATGTTCATAGCCATGTTCCCGCAACAACAACTGAACTAGTAGGATATGTGAACCCATCGCCATCTGTCATCGGTTGTACAAGGTTCTATTTACCTCGTACACAATGTGCTAACCAATAATTTGACCTCTCATCATTCCCCTGCGGTGCAACCAATGCAAAAACATCTCCTGGCTACAGAAGATCTGAAAGATGGTCATACTCAACTAAAGGGTCCATGTCATCATTTCTTATAGAGAGTGTCAAAGATAAAGGAGTTAGATACTGTGGAACCCATGTATCCACCCACTCACTTGACTCACAATAATCCCAATCATACTAAAAACACATGGGGAAAAAACAAGCCAACTCTCATGTCCAAATGGTCCATGTACTACTATTGGAGCTTTGGAATGAATGCATTTTTAAAGAGTCTTTCACTGTTTGACAATCCAATCTATCTCCTATAGTTCCCTCCTCAACCAGCCAAAATAATCTACGCACTATAGAATCAAGAGTCCCCCCCTGTGACAATGCTAAAGTACACCAATCAACAATAGAATGAGCATCAAGAAGTACAACACCTAAAATCCTCAATTGCTCCTTAACTAGAGCTCTCTTCACACACACACCTACTCCATCATGCTCCCCTTTCCCATGCCCTGACACAAAAAAACTCCAAATATGAGGTACACCTCTCTCCACATGAATTCTACACAACCAATAAAACATTCTAGCATTATTAAATTGACTGGTGCAATTATCTGACCAAATGAGATGCCTATCCATAGCAATACCATTTTCTTGCAAGAAGTCAAAATACTTCTGGAAACAATGTTGAACAAACTCATGAGAGTGAGGCCTATTGTCGCTCATATAAAAATGGTACTCTCTGATTATATTTCGCTTATCTTTTGTGCTATCAGGGGAATGTCTATATGTGATGTGTACACAAATAGCAACCTGAATGGAATTGTAATATTGAGCTTGAGTCTCATTTTGGAGCTACAATTTATAGTTCTTCGCAAAGTCTACAACAGATATAATAGTTCCAATGGGGAAAGTGTCCTTACACGTCCTGAATTATTGATCCACCCATTGAGACCTATGACTATGCCTTGCATACTTGTAAAAAAGATTTGTCTTGAAATCTGACATAAAATCAACAACATTGTATTCTTTTGCAACTAACTCACATCTAGAGCCTTCACCTCCACTCTTCAATGTATATTTCACTATTTCATATACCTTTTTTTGGATGAGTTTCTTTCCACAATTGTGTTCCAAAACCTCATGAAAAAATGTCCTAAACTTGGACAAGCCACCACATTCTGAGAACTTGGCATTTATGCAATCTTTTTTATAAAATAAACAACCATCATCTCTTTGACATAAAAATTGATCTAGCAAGTCTCTTGATGATTTGGGAAGACCACTTGCACCATAATCCTCTAGCATTTCATTAGTATGCAAAGTAGAACAAATGGACCGTAATAATTCATGATGCATTGAAAAATCAACATGATATTTGCAACAACATGTATTCTGAATCTTAAGGGGTACACAATAAAATTGCTTCACGGATTCAAAAGACCTTTGTAATATTTTCAATGTTGGATGTGTCTCACAAATTTTTTTATACAACATTGTTTGACTTACCTCCACATAATGTTTAGGATGTGGAGTGTGGTCTTGATTGCCAACTCTCGACTTCAAGACATCCTTCACATTTGGTGACACTCTTGAGTTAGCATCCCAAAATTGTTGAATTTCATCATTGACAACATATGTTAGCTTCTTATTGAAATGTGGAAGTCTCCCACCATAAGCCCATGTATCAATTTGAAGCAGATCATCAAGTCTTTCTCTTCTTGCAAGTGCTCTACCCAAAGTTTTATGGTCTATATTGAAGTCAACACAAGTTTGTCTCATAAAATGAGCCTTTCTCAACTAATGACTTACTAAGGAGGTTGTAATAACCCTTTGAGAAACTCTCTTGTCTTTTTCTCTACTAGTCTTCCCAATGCTATTGAGAGCATTGAAAAGATTCTTCACAAAAATGGCATTTCTCTCCATTTTCTTGTTCACACAAATCTTCAATTTCATAAGAATAGGTCTCATCTTTTGCATCTTTAACAAATGCACAAAAATTTGACATTTCTCAACCAATGTCTTGTTTCCAAAAAATTGATCATAAAGTCTTGAAGCCCACAACCTAACGGTTCTATGTGACCTCTTTCCTTCCCAATTGTTCATAATGTTCTCCTCAATTTCAATTAACCATTTTGGTGTTCTTGAAAGCCCCCAATTTGAAGATCGATTATCTTTATTGCAAGGGACTTCATTTCGCATATAATTTGGAGATGTGTAATGCTCATGTGGTTCTTGTGCAACATTTTCATTCCCCAAGTCTACATTTTCAATCTCCATCTGTACATTTTCATCTTCATTCCATTCATTGTCATTCCCTAAATCTACATTTTCATTCCCCAAGTTTACATTTTCATTTTCCATCTCTACATTTTCATTTTCACTCCATACATTGTTATTCACAAAATTAATTTCCATATTATTTTCAAATTCAACATCCTCTTCACTTGCAACTACATTTACAAGGTCACCTTGATTAATGTTTAACATACCTTCTCTCCTTCTTCGGTGATTTTCCCTATCTTTTTCCCTATATGCTTGAATTTCTTCATCTGTCACCTTCCTCTTGCATTTAGCATTTCGACGACTGTTACTTCCCATGGTGAGACTACAAGTTGACAAAAAACAAAAAATGGGCCTCAAATCATACTTTTTTCCTGCAACCCGTGAAAAAAGTCTGAAATCTCGTGCTTCTCTGGTCTATGGGGATAGGGAAAATTTTGGTCAAAGTTATACCAGGAAATAATCGGGTACCCGATTTTATCGAGTACATGAAAAAATGGTAGGATTAAATGAAAAAATTGAACTTTTATAAATAAAAAGAGGTATATAATGTATATTATATATATACTAATGTATATAATATATATAATGTATTATATATTAATGTATATAATATATACTAATGTATTATATATATAATTTATTCAAAAAAATACTTGCACAGTTGATTTGATGATAGTCAGTTTTAGCCCAAGTCCTCTTGAAAGTATTCAGCACAAGATTTTTCTACAGACTCGTAATTTTGGCAATCTGACTATACTGAATAAGTAGATGTCATCATTTGTTCTAGAAACTAACAGTGACATAAAAATTGATGTAAGAACATTTAAGGTACATTGTCCCCATGACCTCTTTCAACACATTAGAACCCTCAATTGTGTCATAAGGGGTCCTATGATCCCTTACGAAATAATTGAGGGTTCTAATGTGTCAAAAGGGGTCATGGGGACTTCCTACGGGTCCTAATGTGTGATAAGGCATACTAGGACCCCTAGGAAGACCCCTTACGACACAATTGAAGGTTCTAATGTGTTGAAAGGGGTCATGGGGACTTCCTATGGGTCCTAACATGTGATAAGGCATATTAGGACCCCTAGAAAGTTTCCATGACCCCTTTTGACACATTTGAATGCTTAAGTGTGTCCGAAGGGATCATAGGACCCCTTAGGACACACTTGAGGGTTCCAATGTGTCAGAAGGGGTCATGGGGACTTCCTAGGGGTCCTAACATGTGATAAGGCATACTAGGACCCCGAAGAATTCCCCACGACCCCTTTTGACACATTTGAATGCTCAAGTGTGTCCGAAGGGGTTGTAAGGTCCCTTAGGACACACTTGAGGGTTCCAATGTGTTGAAAGGGGTCATGGGGAATTTTTAGGGGTCCTAACATGTGATAAGGCATACTAGGACCCCTAGGAAGTCCCCATGACCCCTTTTAACACATTTGAATTCTCAAGTGTGTCCGAAGGGGTCGTAGGATCCCTTAGGACACACTTGAGCATTCCAATGTGTCCATAGGGCTCATGGGGACTTCGTAGGGGTCCTAATGCTGATAAGGCATACTAGGACCCCTAGGAAGTCCCCATGACCCCTTTTGACACATTAGAACCCTCAAGTGTGTCCTAAGGGGTCATAGGACCCCTTAGGACACACTTGAGGGTTCTAATGTGTCAAAAGGGATCATGGGGACTTCCTAGGGGTCCTAACACATGATAAGGCATACTAGGAGCCCTAGGAAGTCCCCATGACCCCTTCTAACACATTTGAATGCTCAAGTGTGTCCGAATGGATCGTAGGACCCCTTGGGACACACTTGAGCATTCCAATTCCAATGTGTCCATAGGGGTCATGGGGACTTCCTAGGGGTCCTAATGTTGATAAGGCCTATTAGGACCCCTACGAAGTCCCCATGACCCCTTTTGACACATTTGAATGATCAAGTGTGTCTGAAGGGGTCCTAGGACCCCTTAGGACACACTTGAGGGTTCCAATGTTTTGAAAGGGGTCATGGTCACTTCCTAGGGGTCCTAACGCATGATAAGGTGTACTAGGACCCCTAGGAAGTCCCAATGACCCCTTCTGACATATTTGAATGCTCAAGTGTGTCTGAAGGGGTCGTAGGACCCCTTCAGACACACTCGAGGGTTCCAATGTGTTGAAAGGGGTCATGGGGACTTTCTAGGGGTCCTAACACATGATAAGGCATACTAGGACCCCTAGGAAGTCCCCATGACTCCTTTTGACCCATTTGAATGCTTAAGTGTGTTTGAAGGGGTTTTAGGATCCCTTAGGACACACTTGAGGGTTCCAATGTGTTGAAAGGGGTCATGGGGACTTCCTAGGGGTCGTAATGCGTGATAAGGTGTACTAGGACCCCTAGGAAGTCCCCATGACCCCTTTTGACACATTTGAATGCTCAAGTGTGTCTGAAGGGGTCGTAGGAACCCTTGGGACACACTTGAGCATTCTAATGTGTCCATAGGGGTCATGGGGAGTTCTTAGGGGTCCTAACGCATGATAAGGTGTACTAGGACCCCTAGGAAGTCCTCATGACCCCTTTTGACACATTTGAACACTCAAGTATGTCTGACGGGGTCATAGGACCCCTTAGGAAACACTTGAGTATTCCAATGTATCCAAAGGGGTCATGGGGACTTCTTAGGGGTCCTAACACGTCATAAGACATACTAGGACCCCTAGGAAGTCCCTATGACACCTTTTGACACATTTGAATGCTCAAGTGTGTCTAAAGGGGTCAGAGGACCCCTTAGGACACACTTGAGGGTTCCAATGTGTCGAACGGGGTCATGGGGACTTTCTAGGGGTGCTAACACGTGATAAGGCATACTAGACCTCCTAGGAAGTCCCCATGACCCCTTTTGACACATTTGAATGCTCAAGTGTGTTCAAAGGGGTTGTAGGACCCCTTAAGACACACTTGAGGGTTCCAATGTGTTGAATGGGGTCATGGGGACTTCCTAGGGGTCCTAACGCATGATAAGGCATACTAGGACCCATAGGTAGTCCCCATGACCCCTTTTGACACATTTGAATGCTCAAATTTGTATGAAGGGGTTGTAGGACCACTTGGGACACACTTGAGCATTCCAATGTGTCCATAGGGGTCATGGGGACTTCCTAGGGGTCCTAACTTGTGATAAGGCATACTAGGACTCCTAGGAAGTCCTTGTGACTGCTTTTGACACATTTGAATGCCCAAGTGTGTTTGAAGGGGTCATAGGACCCGTTAGGACACACTTGAGCATTCCAATATGTCCAAAGGGGTCATGGGGACTTCCTAGGGGTCCTAACATGTCATAAGGCATACTAGGACCCCTAGGATGTCCCCATGACCCCTTTTGACACATTTTAACACTCAAGTGTTTACGAAGGGGTTGTAAGAACCCTTAGGACACACTTGAGGGTTCTAATGTGTTGAAAGGGGTCATGGGGACTTTCTAGGGGTCCTAACACATGATAAGGTGTACTAGGACCCCTAGGAAGTCCCCATGACCCATTTTGACACATTTGAATGCTCAAGTGTGCCCGAAGGGGTTGGAGGACCTCTTAAAACACACTTGAGGGTTCCAATGTGTCAAAAGGGGTCATGGGGACTTCCTATGGGTCCTAATGCATGATAAGGCATACTAGGACCCCTAGGAAGTCCCCATGACTCCTTTTTACACATTTGAATGCTCAAGTGTGTTTGAAGGGGTTGTAGGACCCCTCGATACACACATGACGCATTCCAATTTGTCCATAGGAGTCATGGGGACTTCCTAGGGGTCCTAATGCTGATAAGGCATACTAGGACCCCTAGGAAGTCTCCATGACCCCTTTTGACACATTTGAACACTCAAGTGTGTTCAAAGGGGTCATAGGACCCCTTAGGACACACTTGAGGGTTCCAATGTGTCAAAAGGGGTCATGGGGACTTCCTAGGGGTCCTAACATGTGATAAGGTGTACTAGGACCCCTAGGAAGTCCCCATGATCCCTTTTGAAACATTTAAATTCTCAAGTGTGTCTGAAGGGATTGTAGGACCCCTTTTAAAAAACTTGAGGGTTCCAATGTGTTGAAAGTGGTCATGGGGACTTTCTAGGGGTCCTAACGTATGATAAGGTGTACTAGGACCCCTAGGAAGTTCCCATGACCCCTTTTGACACATTTGAATGCTCAAGTGTATCCGAAGGTGTTTTAGGACCCATTAGGACACACTTGAGGGTTCCAATGTGTTGAAAGGGGTCATGGGGACTTCCTAGGGGTCCTAACACATGATAAGGCTTACCAAGACCCCTAGGAAGTCCCCATAACCCCTATGGACACATTTGAATGCTCAAGTTTGTCTGAAGGGTTTGTAGGACCCCTTGGGACACACTTGAGCATTCCAATGTGTCCATAGGGGTCATGGGGACTTCCTAGGAGTTTTAACATGTGATAAGGAGTACTAGGACCCCTAGGAAGTCCTCATGACCCCTTTTGACACATTTGAATGCTCAAGTGTGTCTAAAGGGGTTGTAGGACCCCTTAGGACACACTTGAGCATTCAAATGTGTTGAAAGGGGTCATAGGAACTTCCTAGGGGTCCTAACATGTGATAAGGCATACTAGGACCCCTAGGAAGTCCCCATGACCCCTTTTGACACATTTGAATGCTCAAGTGTGTTCGAAGGGGTCGTAGGACCCCTCACCACACACTTGAGGGTTCCAATGTTTTGAAAGGGGTCATGGGGACTTTCTAGGGGTCCTAACACGTGATAAGGTGTACTAGGTCCCCTAGGAAGTCCCCATGACCCATTTTGACACATTTGAATGCTCAAGTGTGTCCGAAGGGGTCGTAGGACCCCTTAAGATACACTTGAGGGTTCCAATGTGTCGAAAGGGGTCATGGGGACTTTCTAGGGGTCCTAACACGTGATAAGGCATACTAGGACCCCTAGGAAGTCCCCATGACCACTTTTGACACATTTGAATGCTCAAGTTTTTCTGAAGGGGTCGCAGGACCCCTTTGGACACACTTGAGCATTTTAATGTGTCCATAGGGGTCATGGGGACTTCTTAGGGGTGCTAATGCATGAAAAGGTGTACTAGGACCCCTATGAATTCCTCATGACCCCTTTTGACACATTTGAATAGTCAAGTCTGTCCGAAGGGGTTGTAGGATCCCTTAGGACACACTTGAGCATGCCAATATGTCAAAATGGGTCATGGGGACTTCCTAGGGTTCCTAACATGTGATAAGTTGTACTAGGACCCCTAGGAAGTCCCCATGACCCCTTTTGACACATTTGAATGCTCAAGTGTGTCCAAAGGGGTCGTAGGATGTCTTAGGACACACTTGAGCATTCTAATGTGTCCATAGGGGTCATGGAGACTTCCTAGGGGTCCTAACATGTGATAAGGTGTACTAGGACCCCTAGGAAGTCCTCATGACCCCTTTTGACACATTTGAATGCTTAAGTGTGTCCAAAGGGGTTGTAGGACCCATTAGGACACACTTGAGTGTTCCAATGTGTCAAAAGGGGTCATGGGGACTTCCTAGGGGTCCTTACGCATGATAAGGAATACTAGGACCCCTAGGACATCCCCATGACCCCTTTTGACACATTTGAATGCTCAAGTGTGTTCGAAGGGGTCTTAGGACCCCTTAGGACACACTTGAGCATTCCAAGTGTGAACTATTCTTCAAAGCCTCCATTTCTACGTAGCTAGGGTTTACGATGCCTGTAAAAGGCACAACTATGCCCTTGTAGGGACTCATGCTCATGCTTGGAATCATATTATTTTCATGCATTCCTAGACATTTAATACAAAGATTTAGCCGGCCGCCTTTAAAGACCTAAAAGAAATGAAAAATAAAATTTAGGCCAAAAATACAAACCGCATTTCTATATGTAGTACCGTCAGCTTCAACAATCCAATCGGCTTCCTCTGCTAAGGCACGAAGAACTTCATTAATGTCTGCTCTAGGAGGAAGATTATAATTTCCATATTTTTACAAGCCCTGAAATATTTTCATCGTTATCACTCTCCACCTCTACTCTCTCAATTTAGTCCTCTCCCTCTCTGTTGCACTCAGCTTAGCCATCCTTACCTACTCTTTAACAAAGATTCTCCAAAATTTGTATACAAAGGCATCCTACAGGAAAAAATGAAAAGTTTCCCAGAGAATATCCAAAATTTGTATACAAAAGCATCATATAGGAAAAATAACAAAAAATTAATTGCTAAAAGGTAAAATTTATCATTAATGCCGGCAGTACCAAGGTCATACCCACTGTCAAATCCTGGCCTATGACATGCAAAATGAGAAAATAAAGTAAAATGAAAGGGAAGTATGTATCAAATAGAGAAGGTGCATCAAATCGGATCAATATCATAATAAAAGCAGAAAATACTGTTACAGACAAAAATATTTTCATATTAATGGGAAAGAGTGGGAAGAGCTTCTTGGACCCATGATAGAAGTTACCAATAAGGAGGAAGAGCTAGGAAGGGGAAAGCGGCAAAGGAAAGAAGTAAGATATGCATGTGAGCCTATGTCAGATGATGATGATGATGAGTACTCACCATCTACTAGTAGCTCAAGTAGTGATAGAAGCTCTTCAATGCACATGTACACTGACACAAAAAATTTAGATAGAGAAGTAACAAGTGCTGTGGAATTATGCACAAAGAAACGTGAAATGAAGCTCAAATTGGTTCATTGGCAGGCAAAGAATTTGTCTGTGCACTTCATTCTAGCACGACAAATATTTCTATTATAAATGTCTATTCATCAATGACCTTGCATTTGTGGGACTTGGAAAACTAGGTTACTCATGTTGGGCATTATCCCTCAATTGTAAGTTCATTGCCACCTTTGGAAAGGCAGTCTCACTCCTCATTTTACAACAAAGGGTAGCCATCAATGGTCCAAGGTTTTAATTTAGTTGACAAGTGGAGAGATTCTCAAGGTACTGATCTCTTTCATAGAGAAGTTCCTGATTCATCTCAAGGTTCTCGTTTAGGTGACCAACTCCTTGGAGGTCCACAAATAGACCCATTGATTTCCCAAATTGGTAAAAGGGTAGATACAATTTTTTTAAGAGTATCCCAATTGAAGAGAAATGGAAATTCCAGTGAGCATAAAGTTATTGTAGATCCAATAGGTGTATCTCCCCCACTGAAAAATATAACTACTTCTAGAGACTTGAGTTTAAATGGAGACTGTTTGTTCCCAAACATGCCCCAGTTGAGTAGATGAACTAAATGTTGCTTGAGTAAAGAAGATAGTGGTTTATTAAAGTATCTACATTATCCCACTTGCTATCAGTTACTACTTTTTGAGCGGCTTGCCAGCTGCTTCTGTGTGGGATTTCTGTAATATATAATGTCCTCATGCAAGTGCCAATTTTTGTAAACATTTTCTGTTGTAAAGTGTTAGTGAGCAATATCAAAGAAAAGGTCCTTGCATGTATTATTTAGACACATATCAATTAGGAAACCATTTTTCTCCCATTACATGGAAAAAATGCCTAGATTCACTTTGTCAGTATCAATAGGCAGTAAGATGAGGGAAGAAATATTTGTGAAGAGGAAGTACAAATGTTACTATCCAAAACCATTTGGAGAGTAATATTCTTCTCCTGATTGTAATAAGAAAATAAAAATGCAAAAGACAACAAATAGCTGGGGCATTTATTTCCTATGACCTATGTCAATTTTAGTTCAATTCCTATTGATGATATTCTCAATGTGTAAAAATAAATTGATGTGTTATTTTAAAATGGTGTTGACTGAAATTTATCAACATATGTCAAATATCCATTTTTTCCAGAATTTGAAATAGAACTAGTGGTAATATAATCAAATTTGTGAATTTCACATCCAATCATTGGATGTTATTCAAAAGTACAACACAGTAATATTTTTGAACTGATAAACAATCTTAGTCTTACTTCAAACCTACTCCCATGTATGTGGGTTCTTGGAGGTATCTACTGAACAATGTTTGGATCTATAATGTCCCTATCCAAGACCTTACTCACTTTCCTTAAAACTCCTAATTAGAATTTGGATTTCTAATGCCTGCTGTGCTATTATTTAAGTTTTCCTTGCTCCTTACTGATTAATATTGTAATGAATTGGTTATCCTTCCCCTTCTCTCTCTCTCTCTCTCTCACACACATCCCCCGCCACCTTCTCACTCTCTCTCTCTTCCTCAATGGCCGCCCATGAATTTTTTAAATGGCTGATTGATTTCCTTTGCTTCTTTCAATGGTCATCCATGATTTTTCTGCAATCTTCCAACCTTCCGTACATAGTTGTAAAATACATATTAATATATTATACATATAAAATAATATACAATATATGATATATAATGTAACATTTAATATTAATATTTATTGTAAAATGTATATTATATAATATTTAATATTTAATTGATATTATATAATATTTAATATATATAAAATATAATCTAATATATAGTTTTTGATTTTGATATAATCTAATATATATAATCATATGAAGGATGGAGAAAGGGGAGGGAAAAGTGAAAAATCAAAATTCTGTCGGCCTTTTCGGGTACCTGAAACTATCGGATACATGAAAATATCAGATACCCAATTAGGCTCGGTATTGCTTTGTGCACCAAACCTACATGGTCAACTATTGAAATGTCTCAAAAATGTGTTTTTCCCCTGTTTCTTTGAGTTCCAGACTTCGACCATCTAGCTGATGACTTTTTTTTTCACCCGAATTTGATGAAATGAAAAGGGTATCTTAAGGAGATCATTAACTTTCTATCAATATAATTGCTATTAAATTTTGAATTCAGAAAGTAATTATTAGTTATTTTCTAATTGAGTTACCTCTAAAGTGTTGATTTATATACTGATTGAAAAATGACTATAACTTTCAGACAGTATAACAACTTTGAAATCCAAAAAATGCGTCACATTCTATGCTTCGCCTACTATAAGGAAATTTTTTTTTTTTGAATTTTGTAAAGTTTTGAATGAGTTAAGGTGGTCAGACAAGGTAGTTTTTTAATTCTGAAAACGTTGTAGCAGAAAATTCATAATTAATTTTTTTTGGAATAAAATTACAAAAAATATGCGTCACATCCAAGCATGATTCTACTACTTATATATAAAATCTTATAATAAAATATTATCATTTGATTATAATTAAGGTGGTCAGACATACACCTACTTCTTATTTTTTTCCAAAAAATTTTGTACTGCTGCATTGAAATCTATACTTTTCACCAATCATACTAACTTTTTTTCAAAAAAGGCCTAGTAGTTTAGAAACTACATTCAATTTTCTACAGATTCTATTCTTACAACTTTTTGATATTAGGTTGATAGCTAGTTGAAATTTTCACGTCAAGTTGAATAACCCTGATTTACTAATTTTTCATTGCCACTTAAGGGCATACTTTGGCCCCTCATGATCTTGCACATACCCTTATACCTTAGAGAAAATCTATGAAGCTTACTTAGAAAAGGACAAACAAAGAATCAAGGATACCTTAAGTGACAAGTTTAGAACTAAAGAAAGAATAAATATTATAATGCTAAGTACTCTTTCTTTAATAACAACCAACCAACTTGGAATAGAATGAATAATATAACCCTTAACAGTCAAACACCAATGGATAGTTTAACCATGGAGATAGCTAGGTTGGTAGTGTTACCTACTTATTCCAAAATAAAACATCTTTCTAATTATTAATGATAAGCATGTTATAAGAGATGACAAGTTTATGACTACAAATGGTGGCCCTATGAGATCATAGGTAGAGGTTGTATACCTCATTGTGTAGGCTACTATTCTCTGTTTGAGGTGATTATGGATAGAAATTTTGTGACCAATTCAGAGATAAGCTTATCCATGCTCAAGATTTACAATATTCAAGGAGCATATGGTGTCATGAGACTAATATAGTTTTACCAAAATAAATATCAAGATGGATTTCATTGGGAGCATTGGTCCTTAAGGCCAATGATATTTTGGAAATGGATGTTCTTGGTTTCTTAGTTATCTAATGGACTAGAGGAAGGATAATTTCTAAAAGAGAATGAGTAGGTATTACAATTTTTAGCGTGTGGTGACTGATCAGGAAAGTACTATACACTTTTTCTCCTGCCCTAGCCGGGGTTCAGGGCCTAACGACTTTAGGGTTAGAATGAGTTACAACATGTTGGCCTAGAATTAGCCGAAAATATGTCGGCCCCAAAAATATTTTGGCAAATTTTTTTGGGGAAGACATATTTTTGACTAATTCTGGGCCAACATGTTGTAACTCATTCTAACCCTAAAGCGGCAAAATACTGTATAATATGGCTTAGGGTTAGGGTTTTCATAATGTATATTTTTTGAACTTGAAGTGTAATTGAGCTGTAAGGGATTACGGATTGTAATCAGGTTGTAATCATTGGATAATAATAATATTGGACTTGCTATTGGTGGATGTAGCCCAAGGATTGGGTGAACCACATTAAATCTTTGTGTCTATGTTTTCTCTTCTATGTAGTTTATGGTTGTTCTGATATTGGTTATATTTGCATGTAACTGTTATTTCTACCTTGTTAATCCTAACAAGTGGTATTAGAGAAAGGTTGTTCTTCAGTTATCCTCTGCAAGAAGATCTCATGGTTTAGTGGGAGTCTCACAGTTGAGTGGAAGAAATGGCAGATGAGGGTAGGTTGAAGGTTGACAAGTTTAATGGGCAGAACTTTCAGTTATGGAAAATGCAAATGGAGGACTATATCAGAAGGATCTTTGGCATCCATTGGAAGGAAAAGCCAAGAAATCAACAAGCACTTTTGATGAGGAGTGGGCTATTCTTGATAGAAAGGCCCTTGGTAGTATTCAATTAAGCCTAGCACAATCAGTGGCATTCAATATTACACAAGCAACGATGACTAGAGATTTTATCAAAACCCTAGCGAAGTTGTATGAAAAGCCCTCCGCTTCAAATAAGGTATTTCTCATGAAGTGTTTGTTTAATATAAAATGGTGGAAGGTGGGTCAGTTGTTGATCATTTAAATGAGTTTAATACAGTTACCAATCAATTAACTTCTATCAATGTTATTTTTGATGAAGAAGTTAGGGCTCTCTTGATTTTGTGCTCTTTGCCTAAAAGTTGGAATGGCTTGGTAATGGTTGTTAGTAACTATGTTTCTGGTTCTAATACCCTAAAATTTGATGATGTTATTGGTGATATTCTAATTGAGGAAATTCTTAGGAAAAGCTCAGGTGGATCCACATCAAGTAGTGTCTTAAATGCACAAAGTAGAGGTAGAACCAATGAGAGAGGAAACAATTATGGAAATCATGGGAAATCAAAATAAAAATCAAAGAGAAAGAGGTCTGAATCCAAAGGGCCAAATGATTGTTGGTACTTTGGAAAACCAGGTCATAAGAAGAAAGATTACTGGTCTCAGAAGAATAAAGAAGGAGACAAACAAGAAGGTAACAAGGAGGCAAATGTGGTAAGTAATAAACCCGAAGAGGATGCCTTGCTTCTTTCTTTAGAAAGTATTGATGATTCATGGGTTTTAGATTCTGGGGCTTCATTTCATGCTACACCCCATAGAGGTTATTTTCTTGATTATATCCAAGGGGATTTTGGGCTAGTTTATTTGGGAGATAATGAACCCTGTTAGATAGTTGGAAAGGGAAAAATTAAGATTAAGTTGCAGAATGGGAATCATTGGCTACTACAAGAGGTAAGACATGTTCCAAGGCTGAGTAGTAATTTAATTTCAATAGGGAAACTGGGTGATGAGGGTTGCATAGTTACTTTTAATGATAGAAATTGGAAGGTTTCAAAAGGCTCCTTAGTAGTAGAAAAAGGTGTGAAAGTAGGCACCTTATATCTTTCTATAGGTCATACTGTTCCTTCTATTTTAATTGTTTCAGAAGATAATGAATGTTCAAGAACAGTGATTGCAGTTGAGCAGGAAGAACATCAAACCGTTGTTGTAGATTCTGACACAAAACTTTGGAACAACACATGAGTGAAAAAGGTATGAAATTACTTCATTCAAAGAAAGCTTTACCTGGTCTGAAATGTGTCAATATGGATTTCTGTGAAAGTTATGTTTATGGAAAACAAAAGAGAGTTAGTTTTGTAAAGAGTGGAAGGGAAAAGAAAAATGAGAGATTAGAGCTTGTGCATACAAATGTATGGGGACCAGCTCGGGTATCTTCCCTTGGTGGATCTCTGTATTATGTTACATTTATAGATGATGCAACAAGAAAAGTATGGATTTATTTCCTTAGACAAAAATCTAATGTATTTCAAACTTTTAAGAAATGGAAATGATTGGTTGAGAATGAGACTGGTAAAAAGCTAAAATGTCTCAGATCTAATATTGGTGGTGAGTATTGTAGCACAAATTTGAATATTATTATTCCTCAAATGGTATTCATAAGCATAAAAATATACCAAGGACTCCACAAGAAAATGGAGTGGCTGAACGCATGAATAGGACAATAATGGAGTGTGCAAGGAGTATGAGGTTGCATGCTAGGCTACCCTTAAACATGTGGGAAGAGGCTGTAAACAATATTGTTTATTTAATTAATAGAGGCCCCTCTACTCCTTTGGACTATGGTATTCTAGAGGAAGTATGGAGTGGTAAGAAGGTGAGTTATTCTTTTCTCAAAACCTTCGGTTATGAAGCTTTTGCACATATAGATTTTGAAAATAGAACCAAGATGGAAGCTAAGTCAAAGAAATGTGTATTTTTTGGATATGGCATTGATGAATTTGGTTATAAGCTTTGGGATTTTGAAAATCATAAAATTGTAAGAAGTAGGGATGTTATATTCAATGAGAAAGTATTGTACAAAGATCTGTTGCAGCAGCATGAGAAGAAAGAAAATGATTATGTAGTACTAGATGATACTCCAAAAGATGATGTTCTAGTAGACCCTTATGGTCCACAACAACAAAAAAAACAAATACCACTCACTCCAGTGACTGTTAGACAGTCAACAAGGCTAAGTAGACCTCTAGAAATATTCTCTCCCTCTTTGTATTCTATTTTGTTAACAAATGTTGGTGAACTTGAATGTTATAATGAAGTTGTGTAGGTGGATACAAAGCTTTAGTGGGAGTCTACAATGACAGAGGAAATGGACTCCTTGCTGAAAAATAAAACTTGGGATTTATGCAAGTTACCTGCAGGTAAACGGGCTTTACAAAACAAATGGGTTTACAAGTTGAAAGAAGAGGATGGAGGTAAGAAACGGTTTAAAGCTAGGTTAGTTGTAAAAGGATTTGCACAGAAAAAGGGCATTGATTTTGATGAGATATTTTCTCTAGTTATTAAAATGACTTCTATTCATATTGTTTTAAGTATTGTGGCTGCTGAAGATTTGCATTTAGAGCAGCTTGATGTTAAAACAACTTTTCTTCATGGTGATTTGGATGAAGAAATATATATGGTACAACCACAAGGATTTGAGGTCAAGGGTAAGGAGAGTTTGGTGTGCAGATTGCAAAAAAAATTATATGGCTTGAAGCAAGCACCTCGACAATGGTATATTAACTTTAACACTTTTATGAATGAGCATGGATACACTCGGTGTCATTATGACCATTGTGTTTACTTTAAGAGGGTGGATGATGATAGCTACATTATTTTATGTTTATATGTTGATGATATGCTTGTAGCTGGGTCTAACATGGATCACATTAAGGGGTTAAAACAACAGTTAGCACATTCATTTGCTATGAAGGATTTGGGGGCAGAAAAAAAAATCCTTGGTATGAAAATTTGTAGAGATAAGAAAAATAGGAAGTTGACTTTATCTCAGGCTGATTATATTGAGAAGGTGTTGCAACTTTTCTCTATGGAGAATACCAAAGCTGTCAGCACACCTTTGCCTGGTCATTTGAAATTGACGAAGGAGATGTGCCCTAAGACATCAAAAAAGGAGGCTAAAATGTCTAAGGTACCTTATGATTTAGCTGTAGGGAGCTTAATGTATGCTATGGTATGTACTAGGCCAGATATTGCACATGCAGTGGGAGTTATTAGCTGATATATGAGTCACCCTGGTATTGAGCATTGGAATGAAGTCAAATGGATTCTCAGATATTTGAGAGGTACATCCAGTAAGTGTTTACACTTTGGGGGATCTACTACTACTGTACAAGGCTATGTTGACTCAGATTTGGTAGGAGATATAGATAGCAAGCAGAGTACTATAGGCTATGTATTTACTATTGGTGGGATAGCAGTGAGTTGGATTTCTCTACTACAAAAGGTGGTTGCTTTATCCACTACAGAGGTAGAGTATGTTGTTTCTACAGAGGCAGCCAAGGAGATGATATGACTTCAATTCTTCATGGAAGAATGGGGACATCCACAGATGGATAATTTTCTGCATACAAATAGCCAAAATGCCATTCATCTTGTGAAGAATTCTACTTTGCACTCAAAGACAAAACACATACAGTTGCGGTACCATTTCATTCGGTCAGTTTTGGATGATGGGCAGTTAAAGCTACAAAAGATACATATAGATGACAATCCAACAGATATGTTTACAATGTAGTAACAAGTGAGAAGTTGAACTCGTGTTCAACTTCATTTGGTCTTCTAGACTGAACAAAATAAAGGAACAAATGAGTCCAGGGTGGTTCAATCCATTAGGAGCCTCATATGGTAGTAGTTTTTCTATAGGATCAGTCTCCAAGTGGGAGGTTTCTTAGTGTGGATCTTGATCATTCACCAAGTGGGAGATTGTTAGCTTGTGGTGACTAATCAGGAAAGTATTGTACACTTTTCCTCCTGCCCTCATTGGGGTTCGAGGCTGACATATTTTCATCTAATTCTGGGCTGACATTTTGTAGCTCATTCTAACCCTAAAGTGGAAAATATTGTATAATATGGCTTAGGGTTAGGGTTTTCATAATGTATGTTTTTTGAACTTGCAACAGAATTAAGCTGTAAGGCATTACAGATTGTAATCAGGTTGTAATCACTAGATAATAATAATATTGGACTCGCTATTGGTGGACGTAGCCTAGGGATTGGGTGAACCACGTTAAATCTTTGTGTCTTTGTGTTCTCTTCTGTGTGGTTTATGGTTATTCTAATATTGGTTATATTTGCATGTAACCGTTATTTCTCCCTTGTTAATCCTAACAATACTAAGCCCCACTTTGTATAAGTGTCAAAGAATTGTTAATTTATTTTAGGTCATTGATAGGAACACCTAGTGTACTTGGTCTTCAAGAGGTTACTCCTATGCACTATAGGATGGTCTAATCACCCACTCTCTCACCTCAAGCTACAAAATTTTTATGGAAGGGTGTTTAGGGATTTTGCTCACTATGTAGGTTTTGTATAGCACCCATAATAAAAACTATGGAAGACAGGAGTCTTCTTGACCAAGCAAGCAATTATGGTATGTTCTTAGTAAAGTTAACTGTAAGAACTCCATTTTTCTTGTGATCTATCAATTTTTGAAATTGTAGATAACATATGATACATGTATGAACAATGATCAATTGAATTTCATTATTACATGATTTTATTTATCACTGGCAGTGAATGTCCTTACTCTCTAATTACAAAAATAAAGTGTGCACATTTAGGTCTTGTCTAGGGTTTTCGTTACATATCCATTTTTAAAAAATACCCAAAAAAAAGTACAAAATAATACACAAATTCTAGTACTCACTCTTAACTATCTTTCTACCAAAGGGTTTTCAAAATATTAAATGCAACTATATCTCTTTTGATCCACACATGAGACACTGAGTTATGTTTTGCAAAAAAATACATGAATATTTTTTTGTGTAGGAAGGATTTGACCCTCTAAAATCTTTTCCATTTTTTTTTAAATAGTAATTTTGAAAATAGATTTAGAGTAAGTTACAATTCTTATTCTTTTGGTATCTTCAAATTTTGAGTGCATGAAGATCTCAAATCACTCCTCCAAGTTTAAGTTTAGTTGATTTCAAAAAATAAAAGTTACCACAATTTATACCTCACTTTTTGTTCACCATCTTGGTGCACATACCTAAAACATCATAATTCAATTGCAAATGGAGGGAACCAATACACCAACATGTTTGAATTGGGGCCTATTTCTAGTCAACTATGGCTGCATAACCCACCCAAAATAACGCAAACTAAAAGTAGTTGCAGAGTGCATAGGCCTAGGATATTGGATCAAGTCATCTAATGAGTATATGATGACAATTTTGATGAGATAAAGCCAAAATAGGCTCAAACTCTAAATCAAGTGCCCAAAAAGGAGTGTAAAATTGGAATGGCCTTATAATTTATAACACTATAGGGATAAAAAAATAAAACCACTAAATGGTTCATTTTGTCTCTTAGAAAAATAAACTAAACAAAAAAATACTAAGATTGATGAACTACAACTAATTTAGAACCTAATTGAAGAAACTATGATTTAAGATCACTAAGCAAATTGATTAGATATGTAATATGATTAAATCAATATTATGTTGTCATTGATGTCAACTAGTTTGACAACACTTATCTTATAAGTTACTATACTGATACATCTGTGGAGAAGGAGTGAAAGAGATGAAGAACAGAAATATCTACATGAGGAAGATGAATATGACAGATGAGGATATGGAATACATTGAGTAACTTGTTCATGAGTCTATGACTTTATGTTATTGACTTGATTATGTTTCATTCATCTATGATGAAGAAAAGAGCTGAAAGACACAAAGTAGTGTTGTCGGTTGATGAAGCATTTCAGTATACACCGATGGAGTGTAGTGTATACCGAGCACAGTGTTAACCAAGCTTGTGTTCACCGACACATTTCTTTGTTAACTGAGAAGAACATAATGAACTAAATGATTAGTTTAGCTGATAAGATTGATGAGCTAGAAAGTGTATGAATTCGAGGTAACAGATAAAGTTTGTTACAAAGATCGATAGCTGACAAAATTTAGCAAAGATCTAAAACATGAGAATCAAACGTGTTATTGACACAAGTGCCGAGGTATGTTTAAGAGGCAAAATCAATGAAAATGATTAAGCAGAAAAATTTGATGGAGCAGAAGAAAATGGTTTACATGTCTATATAAGAGACTGGAGATTTCACTACAAGGTGGTGATGCTGGAAGAGAAGAAAACTGTAGAATCATTGCGTGAACAAGTTTTCATGCATTCTGATCATACTGGTTAAGAAGAACCCTACTGCAGAGCATTACTGAGTGACAAAGAGTGATTACCAATGGACAGTAAGTTGAACAGTATTTGAAACAAAATTAATTTATTGATCAGAAAGATTTGTATGAACTAAACACTGATCTGTAATTTGCAATTGAAGTTGTATTAAGTCAGATCACCTACTATTACATATTTAACCATTGTACACAGTCAAATCTCTTAACTGAGTGGACTAAGAAAGTCTTATTATGTATCATTCATAGAATGAGCATTGTTATCCTGTCAACCCCAGAGTGACTACTAGTTGGACGATAACGGTTGGTCTAAAATCCTCTAACAAGGTCACACCTAACAGTGTGTTTGTAACCTTTAATAGGGTTGGGTCTTCACCGACCTCACTTTAGAAGAGTGAATATTTTGGGTTGCCAGTCTCAGGTGGTTTTTCCCTTCATAGGGTTTCCACGTTAAATCTCTTGTGTTATGTGTTGATTGTGATGTTTGTTTTGATGTCATATTTACATGTTACATATTTGATTTGATCAATAACTGTTATAAGTTTTAGACTGGTAATCAGTAAATGCACAAACAGTAAAAGTATTTTAAGTTACCGAGCAACAAAAATTGAAGTATTTGTTTTTGGATTATACATTTTGTATTGGGACAAGTGATTAACTGATTCACCCCCCCTCTCAGTTATTCTAACAATTGGTATTAGAGAGTTGGTTTCTTTGAACAGAGTTTTAAGGACTTCAATAAAAGGATCTCAAAATGTATAAGAGGGAAGTGCCAAAGATGAACAAAGAGAACTTCACAGTATGGCAGAGCCAGATGAAGTTGCACATATCTGGAATTGGGAATTCAACACTAGAATTGATGGATAATGGTTATATAGAACCGACACCAGGTCCCCTGACACTTGATCAACTGAAAGATAGACATGAACACAATGTTACTATGATGGAACTTGTTGTTGCTTGCACCGATGCCGAATTTGAAGATATCAAAAGTTGCACTACTGCTAAAGCCATGTGGGATAAACTTTCTCAAGTTTACAGTGGAGATGTACATGTTAAAAGAACCAGAGCAAAAAGCCTAAGAGGCTGATTTGATGATATGAAGATGAAAGAAGGTGAGAATATTGTGCAATATACAAATAGACTGAAAGAAGTAGTACATGCTATTAGAGCATCTAATGGACAAATTAGTGAAGAAACTATGGTAAGCAAAGTACTCAGAACTTTATTGCTGGTTTACGCAATCAGAATATCTGTTATTCATGAGACAAGGTCTTCATCTACTAATGTACTTACACTTGACAATCTAATTGGTAAACTTACAACCTTTGAGTTAAATAATTTTGATAATAGTGTTGTACCATTTGTGGAATCTGCTTTCATGTCTTCTTTGAAGATTAGTAAGTCTAGCAGGAATAATAAAAATGATAGTGACAGTAATACTGATGATGAGCTTGATGAACTTGAAGCTCTTATGGCTAGAAGATTACCCAAAGGTAAAGGAAGATATAGAGGTAAGCTACCTTTGGCATGCTTTAATTGTAAAGAGGTTGGCCACATCACTGCTAGATGTCCACATAAGAAAGATGATGATAGAACCAAAGACCGATCTGAAGGAAGCTATGGGAGAAAATTCAACAGAGGCTACCGACACAAAAGAGATAACCGAGAGATCAATGACAAAGGGAAAAAGGTATGTTTCATAGCTAAAGATAATGAATCTAAATCTGATTCTGATGATGATGTAGAAGTTGTATTTGTTGCTATGAAAGATGACTCGAAGGAAGAAGAAGAAAAGCATGAAGAAACAACACTGATCTCTAAAGTTAACAAAAATAATACATGGATCATAGACAGTGGATGTACACATCACATGACTGGTGATGAGGAGAAGTTTGATGTACTTGAAGAATACAATGGAGGTTCAATTAAGATGGGTAATGACACACCCTATATGGTAAGAGGTAAAGGAACCTTAATGATAAATGATATGATAAAATGTGATAATGCTTATTGGGTAGATGGATTGAACTATAACTTGTTAAGTGTGGCACAACTGAATAATTTAGGTCACTGAGTTTCTTTGAGAGAAAGAAAGTGAAAATCTTTGATGATGGTGGAAGACTAGTTGGAACTGGAGCACAATCAAGAGGTAATCTATTTTATCTTGATATTGATGAGTCTTCTTGCTTGATGATGAAAAATGAAGATGCTTGGTTGTGGCATAAAAGGTTATCCCATGTGAACTTTGATAACATGATTAAGATCAGTAAAAGGAAAAGAGTTAGAGGGCTGCCTAACTTGTCAAAGCCGGATCATATTATGTGTCATGAATGCCAGAAAGGTAAGATGACTAAATCTAGTTTCAAAAGTAAGGATTACTCAACAAAGAAGATACTTGATTTGGTTCATACCGACCTATGTGGTCCTATGAGAACTTAGAGTTATTATGGTGATAGGTACTTTAGTCTTTTGGTTGATGACTATACTAGATTGATGATTGTTATGTTCTTAAAAGAAAAATCTAAAGCATTTAAGATGTTTAAGTGGTATAAGGCTAAGGTAGAAAAAGAGACTGGAAAAGAATTGAAATGCCTAAGATTTGATAGAGGAGGTGAATTTATCTTTGATGAATTTACTAATTTTTGTAATAAGCATGGTATTAAAAGATAGGTCCCAACACCAAGGACACCTCAGCAAAATGGGATTGCTGAAAGAAGGAACAAGTCAATAGTTGACTATGCTAAAACATTGATGCTACAAAAGAATGTTTCTCAGATATACTGGAGAGTTGTCAGTACAACAGTTTATGTGCTTAACTGAGTGCAATTGAAAAAGGACACCAACAAGACACCCTATGAGTTGTGGTTTGGACACAAACCTACTGTAAGTTATTTCAAAATTTTTGGAAGCAAATGTTTTATTCTAAAAGATGAGAGAAATGGAAAATTTGACTCAAAAGGTGATGAAGGAATATTTCTAGAATATTCTAGTAAAAGCAAAGCATATAAATGCCTAAATAAAACTACTAATAAAATGATTGAAAGCACTAACATCTATGTTGATGAGTTTGATGAAAAGAACACAGAGGAAAGTACAAAGGAACCGAAAGACTATGGTAGATTCACTTATATTGAAAAACTAGAGTATCTACCAAAGCCTCATCCTGTGATAACCGATCAGCAAGAAAACAATACCAAACAGTAGGAAAGAGAAACCGATGAGCAGAATGGCCCTATCGAGCAAGAAATTGAATCTGCATAGGATGAACAGGAAAGGAGAGATAGGATACTGGTGAGTTTTGTTAGAAGACACCATCCTGAATCACAAATCATTGGAGACAAGCAAGTTGGCATGCAAACAAGGAGCAAAGCAAGACAAGGTACATGTCTAGTTTGTGATTATGAGCCGAAAAATGTAAAAGTTGCATTAGAGAATGATGAATGGGTTAATGCAATGAAAGAAGAAATATAGAAAATAGAAAAGAATAAAACCTGGACCTTAGTACCCTGACCTAAAGTTAAGAATGTTATTGGTACTAAGTGGATATTCAGGAACAAGCAGAAAGAGAATGGAGAAGCGACAAGAAATAAAGCTAGATTGGTATGCAAAGGATATGCACAGGAGGAAGGCATAGACTATGGTGAAACCTTTGCACCTGTTGCTAGATTGGAAGGAGTCAGAATGCTACTTGCATATGCTACACACAAGAAATTCAAAGTATATCAAATGGATGTCAAGTCAGCATTTCTAAATGGAATACTTGAAGAAGAAGTCTACATAGAACAACCTGAAGGGTTTGTTGATCCAGAAAAGAAAGATATGGTATGTAGACCACATAAAGCTTTATATAGTTTGAAGCAAGCACCGAGAGCCTAGTATGAGAGGCTGCATACTTATTTGTTAGGATTTGTTAGAGCAAGTGAAAACAACAATCTGTATATGAAAGGAGATACTGATGATACAATTCTGATTGCTAAAATTTTTGTGGATGATATCATATTTGGAGGTCAAGATCAAATATATAAAGCCTTTTTTGATGATACGAGGAATGATTTTGAAATGTCTATGCTTGGAGAGATTAAGTTATTTCTTGGACTATAAGTGATCCAACAAAGTGATGGGATATTCATCACATAGTCTAAATACATAAAAGAAGTATTGAAAACATTTGGCATGGAAGATGCTAAACCTGTGGGAACACCGATGGCTACTGGATGTAAATTGACTAAGGAAGATGAAACTACAGAGGTAAACTAGACATTGTACCGATCAATGATTGGTAAGCTAATGTATGTAGTTCATAGTAGACTAGATATAGCACATGTTGTGGGAATAGTTGCTAGATTTTTTGGTAATCCTAGAGAATCACACATGATTTCTACTAAAAGAATCTTAAGATACCTAAAGAAAACAAAAGACTATGGATTATGGTATCCTAAGGAAGGCAAGTTTGAACTTAGAGTCTATACCGACGTTGATTGAGCTGGAAATGTGGATAACAGAAAAAGCACCACCGGAGGAGCATTCTTCTTTGGTGAAAGACTTGTTACCTAGACAAGTAAGAAGCGGGCTTGCATTTCTCAGTCTATAGCTAAAGCAGAGTATGTTGTTGCTGCTACAAACTATTCAAACATTGCATATATCAAACAAGTTTTTGAAGGTATGAATGAGATAATCACTGAGCCAGTGATTATATACTGTGATAACACTAGTGCAATTAATATTTCAAAGAATCCAATGATGCATTCTAAAACAAAGCATATATCAATAAAGTATCACTACTTGAGAGAACAAGTACAAGAGAAGCAAGTTAAGCTAGAGTTTGTTACATCAAAAGAACAACTTGCAGATATATTTACAAAAGCTCTATCAAAAGACACATTTGATTATTTGAGGACTAGACTTGGGGTCCGTCCCCTGTCTATCGGTCACTAAGGTGATTCAGATGTTGCATCAGCCTAATCTTATTAGAAGATCATTCATGTTGATGCAGCATAGTTCACACTTTGGATCATGTCTAAGGTTGTGAAAGGTACTGGAACAGATTGGCATATCAGTATACAGAGATACAGAGTATGCATCGGACAACACAGCTCTTCAGTAGTATAAAGACTGATCACACAGATAGATATTTTTGTTTATTTGTTTCTTTGGCATTGTTGTCAAAGGGAGAGATAAATAATATGAAACAAAAGGAGAGATATTCTGAATATGCACTGATGAGAACTATCTGAGGGAGAGACAAATTGATGAAAGGAAGAGCATTGAAGATTAGTTACTGAGAACATAAGAAGGAATCCAAGAGCTAAAAAGATCATACTTGCATAATGTTAGAGTTGCATATGTAATGTTGATTGAGTAACCGCATAGTGATTAAACATATTAAGCTAGGGAGAGCTTGTACAACATTTGTTCATAGAGTTGTAGAATACATGTTTGGTATGTGTATGGTAGATTTCATATTTCTTGAGTTGCCATCAATGCCAAAGGGAGAGATTGATGAACTACAACTGATTTAGAACCTGATTGAAGAAACTGTGATTTAAGATCACCGAGTAGATTGATTAGATATGTAATATGATTAAATCAGTATTATGTTGTCATTGATGTCAACTAGTTTGACAACACTCATCTTGTAAGTTACTATACCGATACATCTGTGGAGAAGGAGTGAAAGAGATGAAGAACAGAAATATCTACATGAGGAAGATGAATATGATAGATGAGGATATGAATACATTGAGTAACTTGTTCATGAGTCTATGACTTTATGTTATTGAATTGATTATGTTTCATTCATCTATGATGAAGAAAAGAGTTGAAAGACACAAAGCAATGTTGTCGGTTGATGAAGCATTTCAGTATACACCGACGGAGTGTAGTGTATACCGAGCACAGTGTTAACCAAGCTTGTGTTCACTGACACATTTCTTTGTTAACTGAGAAGAACATAATGAACTAAATGATTAGTTTAGCTTATAAGATTGATGAGCTAGCAAGTGTATGAATTCGAGGTAACAGATAAAGTTTGTTACACAGATCGACGACTGACAAAATTCAGGAAAGATCTAAAAGATGAGAATCAAACATGTTATTGACACAAGTGTAGAGGTATGTTTAAGAGGCAAAATCTGATGGAGTAGAAGAAAATGGTTTACATGTCTATATAAGAGACTGGAGATTTCACTACAAGGTGGTGATGCTGGAAGAGAAGAAAACTGTAGAATCATCGTGTGAACAAGTTTTCATGCAGTCTGATCATACTAGTTAAGGAGAACCCTACTACAGAGCATTACCTAGTGACAAAGAGTGATTACCAACGGACAATAAGTTGAACAGTATTTGAAATAGAATTGATTTATTGATCAGAAAGATTTGTATGAGCTAAACACTGATCTGTAATTTGCAATTGAAGTTGTATTAAGTCATATCACCTACTGTTACATATTTAACCATTGTACACAGTCAAATCTCTTAACCATGTGGACTAAGAAAGTCTTATTATGTATCATTTATAGAATGAGCATTGTTATCCTGTCAACCCCAAAGTGATTTTTGGTTGGATGATAACGGTTGGTCTAAAATCCTCTAACAAGGTCACACCTAACAGTGTGTTTGTAACCTTTAACAGGGTTGGGTCTTCATCGATCTCACTTCAAAAGAGTGAATATTTTGGGTTGCCGGTCCCAAGTGGTTTTTCCCTTCACAGGGTTTCCACGTTAAATCTCTTGTGTTATGTGTTGATTGTGATGTTTGTTTTGATGTCATATTTACATGTTGCATATTTGATTTGATTAGTAACTGTTATAGGTTTAGACTGGTAATCGGTGAATGCACAACCAGTAAAAGTATTTTAAGTTACCGAGCAGCATAAATTGAAGTATTTGTTTTTGGATTATACATTTTGTATTGGGACAAGTGATTAACTGATTCACGCCCCCCCCCCCCCCCCCCCCCCCCTCTCAGTTATTCTAACAAGACATCTCTAATTGAAAGAGGTAGATATAACCGCAATGTTTTATGTGATATAAATATTTTCTAGGATAGATTTTTGAAACCTAATAGAGATATGTTGGATAGTTAACATTTATCAATAGTGAAATTATGTAATTGGCTATTTCAAAAAGGAGGTTGATTATAGCACCATTTAACATTATCATTTATAGAAGGATTTGAGAACTCCAACAAAACTCTTGCAATTCTAGAATACATCCAAAAAAGTATTAAGTAATACATGCTAGATGTGAATTATAGTATAAATTCAAGACTTTCATATTTCACAATCTAAATATCACCTATCATATAGTGGCAAAAAATATAACTAAATCATACAATATACAAAACTCTAGAGGTTCATCCAAGTTAGTTGTCTTACTAATAAGTATAATTTAACTCAACAATAGTATAATATACAACATATAAACACTATTGTAAAGTGGGTGAGTGATGCACCATACAAAATGAAATAAAGGCAAAGAATCCACCTCTCCAACAACTCTTCCTACAAGTAAAAGATCAATTGCACTAGCTAGTTCATTTCCTCTTGCTTTACTAATTGTCACTATTGCAACCCTTGCAATATCCTTGCACACTCCATTTGAGTAAAAGACCTAGTACTTATTTCAAAAAGAGTCAAGTAAGGGCAATACATTTATTAAAATAAAAAAAATAAGATTTACATTAATAGTTTCTTAATAAAGTGGCATAGAGGATATGAATATTAAATCAATTAAAAACTCGTTCTTATCATATCTTTATAAATATATTACGTTAGATTAAAATTATGCATTATAAACTTAAATTTATTAACAAAATCTATATGATTCAAATAAAATTCTATACATATTGATAATGAAAAGCATTTTTTATTTTAAATTTATATTAAAAAATAAGTATTACAAAAGAATAATTTTATATAATTTTTTTTTGATCGATGAAGGACCGAAGCTGAGGTTTTTATATTTATATGTAAAAGCAAATATTAAGAAAATATTAACAGAATTATCATCAGTTTTAAGCCCATTTCTGCAGGCCCAATGTTCATAGCAGAGTGCTAGAAATTGTAGACAATAGTAATCGGCTACCACTTTCATTGCAAACAGCTAATTGCTTGAAGGCCCTACAAAATAATGGTTGTCGCATGATCGCATAGCCAGGAAAAGGGCTATGCGAACATGTGACACACCTCCACCACTCACCACCGGGTACAAAAACATCATTGCTATTGACCACTGAGACCCTCGAATCAGTCGACAACATCCAGCGCCACCAAACCAGTCGAGATCAGCCGCTAAAACCATAAATTCAGGTACTTCATGTCATGAAAACCCCTTAGAGAATTTTGAATTTGAAAACAAATGGTCATGTTTATGGAAGTCACGCGGTCAATAGTCACAAACCCCTTGAAAGATCCTTGGTCACTTTACCAGCAAGCAGCCAACTAAATACAAGCACGTCGACAAGACCCACTTTTACTCCGCAACGATGACATTCTTAATGGTTGTCACATGATTGTATAGCCAGGAAAAGGGCTATGCGAACATGCGACAAACCGCTTACACTTACCACCATCACCGCCACGCCGACCAAATATTCACCGCCACTATTTTCCCAAAGGGTTTGTCACATGATCGCATAGCATGAAACTAGCTCATGCGAACATGCAACAAATGATTAACATTCACCCCACTAACAAACTGCCAAGTCACCACCACATCATTGCCCCCTACCAATGAAAAATGTGCACCACCGGCAACACAAGACAACGGGCCCACTACCGAGAGAAGCTTTACCTTTTGGGAAGATCGGACGGTGGTCACATGATCGCATGGGCTGGAAAGATTCCATGCGATCATACGACAACCACAGGATCAAGAATCTTTCCAAAAGAACCAGACCCATCTGCCATCTTGCCACCTCAGACCACGCGGACCAACCAAAACACAACACATCACTTTATTCTCTGACAAACGGGACCACCAGCCGGGAAAAGCAGACAAAGCAAGATCTACGGCTGGTCTCATATTCACATGCCTCTAACGCATCACATAAGCTCTTACACCCACCGTTAGATGAGAAACCTGTCAGGGAGCTGGGCCCACCAACTGATCGCACTTGTGCACATAAGACCGACAGACAAGGAGTGCTGAAAAAAGGGAAGAAGCGCGAGGTTGAAAACATCCAGGGTTTTTGGCACCAAAAGATAAGTGCACAAATGCAGAAATGCATAAGGTCGAAAAAAACCAGGGTTTAAGAAGACACATGTTTGCAAGGCCAATGTAAAACTTCTAATTCTACCCCTATTTTCTAGCTGATTTCCAAAATGTTACCAAAATGCTTCCAACAAACCAAGTAAATAGCACCCGTTTAATGTCGAACCCGATGAAGAGTCCATTTCTATGGAAGAGGAGGAATACTTGCAGCAAGTGGCCTTGAGAAGCTATCTGCTATACTATCTACTAGATCTCTACTAATTTTGTCCTCTCAGATTCCACTAACACTAAAGCGTATTGTTTGGGTTTGAGAAATGGAAAACATCCCATCATTGATCAATAAGTGGCTACTCCTCTTGTCCTCAATCTAGATTTCATTTAATGCTCTGAGCTCATATCCATGCTATGAGGAAAGATGCCCGTCTTATCACCTCAAGGAGCCGTTCTGTCAACTTGCGAGGCAAGAAACCATCGGGGTCTGAACCAACCAAAGTATTTTGATGACTAGACTTGAAGAGCTTCGCTGACGTTGGATATACTTTTCAAATTCGATCCTCTGGCTGCCAAGTCTACCAGCTCATTCGCTTCTGTGTTTCCTTCTCTGAAAGTATGGTTGATGGTTTTTGAATCAAATTTATCCATGAGTTGTAAAATGGCCTCTAAAACTGCCATTAACCGCCACTTATTGCATATGCCTTGTCGCATGATCGCAAGGCATCTCTTCCACTCTTGCGATCATGCGACCAAATTCGTACCCCCACCTGTAGTGTTTAATTCAGCTTTTTTTAATTTTATAGTAGACTTCTAGGAGAGTACTGCAAATCAATGGAAATCTATGTCAATCAGTCCTTTTAGCCACCTGCAACATGCCTCGAGCACAAAACCAGACTTCACCAGGTACAAAAACATCATGCATCAACCACAGAGACCCCTGGAGTAGTCTACAACAACTAGCACCACCAACCAAATCAAATCTAGCCGAAGAGACAATTAAAACCAGTCCTTTTTGGCGAAAAACCCTCTCAGGAAATTCAAATTTGAAAACAAACGGTCACTTGATGACGCCAGACACATGTCAACGGCCAGCAATCAAAATCAGGTCAACTTTACACCTCTGCCATCAGATCCTTACTTTCCTGAGCTCGGCAACTTAACCATTTATCTTTAGTTGCGTAGTCACACGGTCATCTACTTAACCACCCCAGGAATCCTAGTTTACATTTTAGATTAGTCGCATGATCGTAAGGCACTTTATTAACCCTTGTGATCATGCGACCGTAGTCTCTCAGCTGCAGTCAACAGTCACAAAACCCCTTTGAAAGGTCCTCAGTCACATTACCAGCCAGCAACCAATCACAATCTAGCACCTCAGCAGCATTGGCACCGTGGATCCACCTCACAACTCCGCAACCGTGACATTCTCTTAACAGTTGTCGCATGATCGCATAGCCAAGAAAAGGGCTATGCGAACATGCGACACACTGCCACATCACCCCTTTACCTTGCCACATAACTGTCACCGCTGTGAGCTTGACACAAAGGGTTTGTCGCATGATCGCATAGCATGAAAATGGCTCATGAGATCATGCGACAGACCGCGAATCCATTAGAAAATAGGTCCCACCGACAACTGGCACACCAAGAACATCCATGTCACCGCTCGCAGCCAATGAAGAGTGCACACATCGCAACAAAATTGACAACGGACCCACCTTAATCCTTCGTGCCCAGATCCTAGATCAACGGACGTCGCATGATCTCATGACATGAGAATATTCCTTACGCTTGTACGCCATCCGTAGATTAAAAGGTTTTGAAGACCCGGGGCCCACGTCACATAGCAACCAATTGGAAACTGACACATCAGCACTAATTTGACACCAGTCCACGCATACCACCGTTTAGAAGCAGGGCCACCAATATGAGATTGCGCAACAGAGGCAAACTCATAGTCGCGAGAAGGAAAGGAATATTCTTCTTTTATTTGGAGATTGAGCGACTAACAGGACATGAAAAACTGGGCCCCACAAGACAAGTGGCAGTTGGTCACAACTTCGTGAAGAGTAAATATCTCACAACTTTTCCATGCGAACATGTGACAACCACTGATTCTGACCGAACCTTAACCGCACCAAATAATCGAGAAGAACTGGATCCCACCAACTGGTCACAGTTGCGCAGATAGGGAATGTCGACAAACAAGGCAGAAGTGCAAGATCGAAAACATCCAGGGTTTTCACATTAACACAAAGGTAACAGAGAAATGCGAAAACATTGAGGGTTTTATGCTTAGACAATTTTTGGAACCCTACGACATGAAAGAATAATTTCCAGCAGACCTTGAAACATGAATATCTCCCTGGTTTCAACACTTTAGGATATGCGCTCTTAACCTGACCTTGGAAACACAAAGAACTATTTTATACTAAGAGCGCAAACCATGAAACTTCATAAATCCAGCTTGCCGATGAAAACTGTGTCAGAACTAGGGCAAAGCAATTCACTTGGGTTTTCTTTGTATTAGGAGGTGCAATCTAAACTGGAGCATAGTGATATCAAGAACAATAAGTGGCTGAGGGTGCAAGCAATGAAACCATGTTGTTCTGTTTCTTCCTCCATCAACTAATCCAACTCCTATCTACGAAGTGATCCATTTTGAAGCTGTACTCTGCACATTAACTTTGGTGGAATTGACTAGGGAGCCAACCATTGGAGATTAATCTAACGTGTATTCCATCTACTGCCTGATTTGCTAGCTCATCTGATTTGCCATTGCCTTCGTGGTAGATGTGATTAGCCGTTGAAGATTCAAATTTTGAAATCAGGCTTAATATGTTTTCTAAATAGGATTGAAGTTTCCAATTTGAAATGGACCCTGTCCTTATTGCATTTATAATAATCATTGAATCTCCTTCTATTTCAATTCTATTAAGATTAAGTTCTCTGGCTAGAACCAAACCGTGATAAAGAGCTTTTATTTCTACTACATTGTTAGTGTCTGGGTTTAATGGCTGGGCTAATTGAGCAATAATTTGGCCATCTGCTGAATGAATAATACAACCCGCCCCAGAAGGACTCGAATTTCCTCTTGATGTCCCATCAAAATTTAATTTAACCCAGCCTGGAGAAGGAGATTTCCAGACATGTCAATCTATGGAAAGAGCTGCCCTTGCTGCCTCTACCAATAATGGTAGGCGTTTTCAATCCATGCTAGCTTTTTAACATCCTATCATCCCAACTGGTGTAAAATTTATGAATGGTTGAGAATGTCTGACTCCTGGAATTCATGATCTCCACTATAGCTGCCTCAATTCTATTCAATAGCTGATTCATGTTCAATGCTTTCTCTTGGAATAATCTCCTATTCCTTTCCTTCCATAATTCTCATAGAAGTATTGATGGGGATATGATCCAAAGGTTTCCACATAAGCTTTCTTTGAAGAGAGATGGCCAAGCAATAAGGTGTGATTACAGATTTTGTGGAGAAGCAGCTATCCAATTCAGTTTTGAGTGTAACCAATCCCAACATTCCGCTAAAAACTGACAAGAGAATAATAAATGATTGAGATTCTCTTCATGATTATGGCATAGTGTGCATCTAGATGGCCCAAAGAACCCCATTTTTGTGAATTTCTCTACAGTCAAAATACGGTCCTGATAAGCTGCCCAAAGGAATGTGCCAGCTTTAGGCAAACACATTTTGTTCCAACAAAGGTGAATGGGGATCGAGGAAGTTTTTTGAGAATGTTGTGTTAATAATTTATACCCTTCCTTCAACTTATAGTTACCATCCTTTGATCCAAACCAAATAATTTCATCATTGCCATTTTTTAAAAGAAAAGATCTTTTTTGTAAAGTGAATTTTATCAGCTATAATTCTTGGTAATTGGCCCCAATATTTGTGAAATCCTTCCATCTCCAAGATCCATCCTCTTGAGAGGATGAAGAAGGAAAGATATAGTCTTTCAACATTGTTCCCCACACCCCCTGACTAACCTGCATGATCCGTTGGAGCCCTGGAATAGAATGGAGGCTTTGAAGTCCTCCCCATGAGTCTTCCCAAAATCTGGCCAGATTACCACTTCTGATGTTCCAAGAAAGATTGGAGTCAACGACATGTCTAGATTTTACAAGAAAATTCCAAATTCTGGATCCTCTTGGAACATTTTTTATCTTGAATACTTCTTGCATCCCCATTGAACCCAGGTATTTGCCCTTGAGAATTCTAACTCATTTGCAGTCCTTATAATTAGATACTTATAATTAGATACTTATAATCCAGGTATTTTATATAATTAGATACTTATAATTCTTTTGATAAAATTACATGCATTTAATTTCATACAAAGAAAAATAAAACTTCTATAAATATAATCCTATGAAATGAAAGTTAACTTGATTTTTTTAGTTTAAAAATGAATTAAAATAAACTTTGTACACATAGTTTTAAGATATATCCATTTGTAGAATGAATACTAAATTAAAAATATTAAAAGTCTGAGTTCATCTTCAAGAATGTCTTCAAGAATGATTGATCTTAAATACAATCCAAACAAGATGTTGACACGAGTGAATTCAAACTTTCAAGAAGTTTTTTTAACCTTACCTTTCATGAATTTAATACCATGATAGAGCGGCATGCAAGAATGATGATTTTGTTTGACTTAAAACTAAAGCAAAGGAAGCATTACAGAAATTGTTCTATAAGCTATTCATATCTATGAATAATAAAAATTAATGGGTGCATGACAAAACAATTCTAAATTATCTCCAAGTTAGATTATTCTTAACAAGCAGAAAAAAAATACAGTAAATCTAAGTAAACTGGATTACAATATGAATGCCATGCAATAGCAGATATAAGTAAAGTTCACTAAAGAGGCTCAAATAGCTGTTGTGCATGCATTTCAACCACACTGCAACGAATCTATACCTCTAAGTGCCTAGTTATTTAAGCCACGTTAGAAATTTGTTTGCTGCTGTACGACATGTGTGAATGCACTCTAAGCACTTTGGAATGAATAATTTAAAATTCATTGATGACCTAAGTTCTTTATGATTTATTTCATTTTATTTTGAAGAAAGTATGAAAATTATGTCTTATATAGGTTTTTAGCTTCTGTTGAAATGGTATCTATAAATCTTAGAGCCAAATTTCTTTTAAAAGTCTTAGCCTACTCAATTCAATAAAAGGAATGTAAATGCTGGTTCTCACAAACTTTGTGTTTGTAAATACTCATCTGATCAATTAAACATTGATCAATAGATCAATATCTAATATTTGTTAAATATGTTTGAAATTTATTATGATCTTTATCAAGTGATCTTTCTTGAAATCAATGAGTAAAACAACTTGATAACTTGTAGATATTAGTTTGATTTTTTAAACAAATACTACAAAATATAAAATATACTAATTCAGAGAGCCATCTAAATATATATTTATATGATTTATTTCAATCAATAATATCAGATTTTATAATCTATAGTTTTGGTCAGTGTAATTTCTGAATTAGATTATATAAGATTAACAGAATTACAAAACTATAATCTTCCATTAATAACATAACAGTATTATAAAAAATTAAATTAAATTTAACCAAACATATATGACAGAGGAAGCTAAGCTCCTTACAAAATGTACTATTGATCAAATTTAAAAAATCTCAAAACATGGCAGATTTTTCCAAAATTTTCACCATCTGATCTTCATGATCTGCATATTTTATAATAGAAAACAACAAAATAATGGCAAAAACAATCGCTGCACTTTAGCAGATCTGAAAAAAAAATCACAATACTATTTTTTTATCTTTTGTAAGTTTTTGTCCGGATCTTAGCCTCTGCCTATATATGACAGCCCAAGATCAAAGTAATCTACCATCAAGTTGGCAGCATACCAAAATAAATAAAATTTAAAAATTGTGCTCTTTAACAGCCATTTGTATTTATGAGAGTCAAAATCAACTTTATTGAAAACCGTTCGTTTCAAGAATGGCCTGTTGACCAAATGAAAAAAAAATCTATATCAAATTTGGAGAGCAATGCTGAAAGGGACTTAAATCTTAACAGTTCCAATAATTCAGCTGTTTCAGCAATTTTAAATGCTTAATATAGCTCAAAAAAACAGCTTACTGAGTAAACTCAATAACCTTCTATCATATCTCTACTTCTTTAATGAACACTTAAACATTCTATCAATGTCGGTCCTTCTTCAGATGAACAGCCAAACGTTCTGCAAATACAATCAAGAATCCTGCTACAAGAAAAACCAATATATTATTTTAGCCTCAATTGTAAAACTAATAACTACACAAAACAATTGAACTGTTATACTAACAGGTTAGATGTACAATATTGTAAGAAGAAGATGAAACAGAAAATTCACAATTCACAGAGCATACTGTTATATAGGGTGAAAGAGGAAATTTAAAGAGCCTAATATTAAATAGGGAGAGCAAGCGATTTCCTGTTCAACAGGTTCGTGTGTAGCAATGGACAAGCTTGACATGGATAGAAGAGAAACAGAAAGATTGCGCCTGAAAGGGGGAATAAGTAAATGCAAGGGGCAGGTTGTCAGAGAGAGAGATATAAAAGTTGAAAGACAAGCACTGGTCGGATTCATTCTTTCGCGGGAATAAGTATTGTTTGTGCACATTCCCGTGTACGGGAATGTCGTTATTCTTTGCCATAGCAGGGAATATAACATGGGAAGGCCCCGTACAGGCCTCACTCCCTGCTATTGCAAAGGAACAACGACATTTTTTAACCTTCAAAAGCAGATGCGTGCTTTTAAAGCGTCACAGAGTGAAATACCAGTGCCAGCGGGAGACGGTAAATTTCCATTAAATGCAGACTTTAACAAAAGGCGGCCGCTAAGCTTTTGATAAAATGCATCAAAGATAAATAAAAAATAAAAAATTTTAGATTTGCGAAAATGTAGTGAATTTTTTTGGAAATTTTTTGGTTGTTTTAGATTCAAAACATGCAGATCATGAAAAACAACAGATTCTAAAAATTTCATAAAAATTCGTTGTATTTTCAGATTTTTCAATTTTGGATCAAAAGTACATTTTATCAGAAGCATAGCCACATCCTTAACAAAACACTGAAGAGAACATGAAGCGTGTGTTTCTTGGTGCCATTTGCTCATACAGGGACTCGATCCCAAGACCACCACAATCACTAAAGATTAAACAAAAAAAGGAAATCCCAAGACCGCCACGATCACTAAAGATTCAAAAAAGGAAACCAAGACAAACAAGGGCGACCAAAGTGAGAAATAGGGAAACGACTTCAAATTTACAAGATTGGATTTGGTTAGGCACTTACTTTAGGAAGTCCCTGATTAAATTTACTTTCAATCTCTGTAGTGTAATCAATGCCGAAAGATAGGGAGGATGAATCTGTGCCCACATTGACTCTCTGTCTGCCAGAACTTTCACCAGGTAGGCTAATTCGAGTTCCCGGAGAGTTTGTCATGGGCCCAGTGACCAAGGTATCAGAATTCAAAGACAGACCAAACTCATCATTGGGTATGGAGCTCATTGGAATTGTTGATTTCTGTTGTGCATAATACCATAAGTTCTCGTAATCTGAAGACGAGGCCCCCATTGTGCTCTTTCCAGCAAGATCAGCAGCTGCAGTGGGCGGAAAACTAGCTGAATTTGGAGATGTTATTAATGAAGTGCCTCGAATTGAAGAACTCCCCTGCATATTGAAAGGTTGGGATGTGCCATCCACTGCGGCATTAGAAACGTTGTATTCTCCACCTAGAAAAGGGTAGGATGCAGATTGGTGAAATGTGGAGTTGAAGCGTCTTTCGGTGAGTCCTGATATTGCTGGGGAAGACTGTGCCCCTGCACCAACCCCTGAACCTTGCCTCTGAAGCAATCCGCCTCTCTGCACTGGTAAAATCCCTGCTGTGTTGGCTTGAGAAGGGAACAGATTAGATGGTGACTGGGTGTTCCTTTCATAAGGCATTCCTATCATATCTTGGTTCCTCCCCTGAGACAAGAATGACATATCGCTCTGGGAAGCACCATAGGCTGTAGATCTGGCTATGGAAGACCAGTCCTCTTGTTTTGCTGTAAAATTAGTATTATCCGTAGTTTTCCCATATGGAACGGAGGAACTTCCCTGGCTCCACCTTAGAGGAGATTGATGGTAGATGCCGGTTTGCTGGTGTGTTTGTATTCCTGAACACTGGGATGGGACTGGAAGTGAAGATGTCCTCTGGTGAAAGTTAGGAATACCGTTCTGGCTGCATTACATTGCATTGTTTGACCAATAACAAACAGACCCTCATGTGTTAGAAATTGAAAAACTGCACCTTCACAAATAAAATCAACAGAAAAAACATCACTACTAAAATTGGAAGGTGTTTCTACAGAGAAATATTGGATTTTCTAAGATGGACGGTTTGGACCACACTACATGATCCATCACAGATCTTTCCTAGAGTATTTAAAAATAAATAAAAATTAATCAAATGATTTCACAAAACCATTTATTTACATATTTCTAGAGATGATTCTATGAAATAATACAGCATTTTCTGTTCAACTGAAAAGTTGCAGCTTCACATGTCAGAATAAAGGATGAGAACTCACAACATAGACGTCAGGGTTCCTCCTTGTTGAATGCTGTTATGCATGTTATTTAAAATTAGAACCTGTGCTTGTTGTATTTGTTCTCTTTCTCTCTCTGCACATTCATAACCAGTGAATGCATTCGAATTGTTGCATTAGATTCTGCGAGTTCTTCTTGAAGAAATTGTAATGAAAGATTGATTACCTTGACGATGACGGTTCATGTGTCCCCCCAGCGCCTGTGATTTCGAAAATTTCATTTCACAAAACCTGCACTCATAAGGTCTGTTGTTTGCATCTTCCTCGATTTCTTCAGCCCTGCGCTTTTTTTTGTCTACATTATCCACACCATTTACATTACATTCTATTCAACATACAAATAACTAATTACTAATTCTGCAAAATTGCAAGTAGAAAGAGTTCTCCTGCCAGGAAATAGATGTTAAATAACTATTGGAAGGAAAAGTGTTGACCCGCTTGTTGAAGAGAAAAAGTTGTAACAGCCTTCATAGAAATTTGAATTCGAGAAGAGTTAAACACAGAATAGCCAGAGAAATGTATTAGCCTTTCTGAAATAATTTAGTAATTTCCCCTCATTCGACAGGATTTTATGTCGAAATTTAAATTGAAAAGCAAAGGTGCGTAAAAGCCGACCTTTGTGCAACGGCGTGAGAGATGCAAAATTTTTGAAGGTAAACAAAAATTCAAAATTCAATATATTGCACACCCATATAAATAAATCAGATTTTAAGATTTTACTAAATTTAGAGTATGAAAACCTTTCAGAAGAATTTTTATTAAAAAAAATGCAAATCATTTAGATATTGCGGGGCCAGGAAATTCATTACAAGTGATCACATTTTCATTTAGGCTTAAAATATAGAAATTTAAAAGCAGGGAATTGTAAGGAAAATCGTCTTATCAGCCAATCTCAAAGATTTAGTGATCTAGTTTTCAGCAAAGTTTCAAAATATCAATTTCTATGATTAAACAGATTTTCATTTGTATTGAAAAATAGCAATGGTCGTAGCAGATGCAATTTCATTTGCAATGCCTGCAGGAAACATAGTTTCATTATTTTTCCAGTGAATTTATATCTTAAAATTGACGAGAAATTCAGATGAAAATAGCATTATTCCGAGCTAACACACTGTAATGTTATTGGTAAAATATAGAATTCTTACCATAAATATCTAAACTTCTGTATATAATAATAGAATTCTTATCACAAAAATGTAAATGAACGAATTTTAACATTAAAATTGACACAGAATATTTGTACGAATTTTAATATAAAAATTGACACAGAATATTTATATTTGTAAATTTATCAGCTAATTTCTATGGCATACAAAATTTGCTGACATAACAGAGCCTAATTATATAAAATTTAAGCAAATTTCCTGACAAACCAGAACCCAATTTAACAAGATTGAACCGACAAGATGAAAAGGGACTAAACCTGAATTTTCGCTGCCTGCAGTGCTACTGTTGGATGCATCAATTTGAGACGAAGACAAATTCCATGCCGACGCAGGAGCAGCCGCCGCGTGGGCATGAAGGTCATTGGTTAAAGGCATTGTTCTCCTTAAAGGCCAATTGTGATCTTGCCTTTGTGTCAAAATGAGCTCACGCTTTTGCTCCCTCTCATCCTCCTCGTTAACAGTATAATCGTTAGGCTCTTTCTTTCCAGTTCCTCCCTTCAACTCTCTATCGGGCGAGGAATCAATTGGATACGGCGGATCTTCGTAAGTGTCTGGTCTCCATTGATTCACTTCGACTACGGCAGCACTAGGAGCACCGGTTCGTTCCGGAGAATGATTCAGATCCAGAGAAGTTTCCTCCGTCGTCCTGGTAACAAAATCGATTCATTTTACTTCTCAACTCAGCTTCAAATTAAAAAACACAAATCCGTAGCCAAAACTTACATGATTCACAATTCTTCGTAACTGCCAACCAATCATCTGCAAAACTGGTTACAAAACTCAATATAATTAGAATTTCTCACATCACAGTAAAATATTGAAAAAAAATAAGCAGCAACAGCAACAGCACCTATAGCACTTATAATATTATCTATATACTTTTCCGTCGCCATTATAACTGAAATGTGATGAAAAATCTACGTTTCAGATGTGGAAAAACAAAAAATCTTCTCTTTCATTAAAAAATGAAAAACAGTTGATGAAATGCATATTTCAATGCAGCGCAGAACAGAGAAAAATCTCTTCTCTTTCATTGAGAAATGAAAAATATTTCATTAAAACTTCTTTTGTATTTAAATACAGAACAGACACAAATCATGCTTAAATAATTGCAATAATGAGGCAGAATTAATTTCTTGGCTTTACATGAGTTTGGAAGCTGTGTAAGAAGACTGTTGGATCTGTTTTTGCAGAAAAGCTTGAGATGTCTAAGTCTGAAAGAAGGGGATCTGAAGATACCTTTTTTGAGGTCAGAATAAATGCCTCGGCATTGATTGCTCCGATGAACTGCTTGTTTAACGCTAAATTCCCCCTTCTTGCATTGTAGCGGGATTATGTGCATGTCCAAAGGAGATCTCCGAGTTCCGTTTTGCTTCGTAATCAAAATTTTCAAAACATGCGCCAATTATCTACTTGTTTAAACCAAAATGCATGCAAAACTTTGCCTTGCTTTTTCATTTTGCAAATGTCATATTTCTAACAAGGCCAGATCTTTCTATATCCAGAAGATAAGGCGTAACTGCAATTTCAAACGATTACTAAGCTTTTAAGCTGGCTCTCGATCGGCTATTTTTTTTTTCAAATAATAATTAAATAAAATCGAAAAATATTTCAAACGAATTTAATATATATGAAAATGTGATTCTGTTGCTTCTGCACACAATTTTATTATATTTTTTGTTTGAAAATATTTATTGTGTAGTAATTACGAAGGCGTATTATTTTATTATTATATTGTATTCTATAAGTCTGATACGTCACGGTATTGAATTAGATTTTTGAGGATGAGTGTACTAGAAATAGAAATTTTGACACTTTTGATACAAATTAATGAAAACTACAAAACTTACACCTAATTCATTGTTTGTGCTTGTATTATTCAGTTTATATCATATGTTTTGTTGAGCAAGTTCAGTACACCTAATAGAAGTGTCAAAATATCTTAACTACAAAAATAATTAATATAGATTTTTTAATATAATTAATTAGTATAGATATTTTTCAAATATTTTCAATTTGAAATTATTTTATTTTACTTATAATTATTTTATTAATTATATGTATAAATATATAAATTTATTGTATATTTTGTTTAGTATTTAGTAATTTTATACTTCTATCAAATATAAATTATATTACTCATGTAAAATTCTAACAATATTTTTAAGTTATTGCTTATTGAAAATATTACTAAATACTAATATATATATATATATATATATATATATATATATATATATATATATTTCAAATATTTTCAATTTGAAATTATTTTGTTTGTTTAAGAATTATTTTATTAATTATATGTATAAATATATAAATTTATTGTATATTTTGTTTAGTATTTAGTAATTTTATACTTCTATCAAATATAAATTATATTACTCATGTAAAATTCTAACAATATTTTTAAGTTATTGCTTATTGAAAATATTACTAAATACTAGCGTGTGTATATATATATATATATATAGTAGCAATCGCAACGTAACATAGTAGACATTTTACTATTTCTAATTTTTATGTATATGGTAGAAAAATCAAATCAAATCAAATTGTTAGGGCAACAACTAGGTTTAATGAACTGTAAAATTAAAAAAATAGCATATATATAGTTATAAATATAAATTATTAAAATAATTTGAAATTGGGTAAGAGTTAGGGTTAGTAGGACAGTTTACGTTATGAGTTAGGGTTTAGGTAAGAGTTACAGTTAGGGTTAGGGTTAGGGATAGGGTGAGAGTTAGGGTTAGTAGGATATTTTACGTTATGAGTTATGGTTTGAGTAAGAGTTACAGTTAGGGTTAGGGTTAGAGTTAGGGTTAGGGATAGGGTGAGAGTTAGGGTTAGTAGCATATTTTAGCTTATGAGTTAGGGTTCAAGTAAGAGTTATAGTTAGGGTTAGGGTTAGGGATAGGGTGAGATTAAGGATGTGGTTAGGGATAAGATGTTAGGTTTAGAGTTATGATTAGTATCATATTTAGTGTAGCATTAAGGTTTAAGATTAGGATAAGGGTTTAGGGTTAGGGTTACTAATACGGTGAGGGTTAATCATGGGTTAATGATGGGATGCACAATGTTGAGTTTGGATTAGTATTAGGGTTAAAATATTGGTTAAGGTTAGTATGACAAATAGGGTCAACTATCAAATCAGTGATATGATTTAGGGTTCATATGTAGTGTTTCTTGTAGGGTTAGTGATGGGTTATGGTTACGATTAGGGTTAAAATATTGGTTAAGGTTAGTATGAAAAATAGGGTCAACGGTCAAATTAGTAATATGATTTGGGGTTCATATGTAGTGTTTCTTGTAGGGTTGGTGATGGGTTATGGTTATGATTAGGGTTAAAATATTGGTTAAGGTTAGTATGACAAATAGGGTGAACGATCAAATTGGTAATTTATTCTTGGGGTTCATATGTAGTATTTCTTGTAGGGTTAGTGATAGGTTATGGTTACGATTAGGGTTATGGTTTAACCTATTAAGGGTTAGTATAACCATTATGGTTATATTTTGACCTATGGTAAACGATTAGGGTTACGATTAGGGTTAAAATCTCACCTTAGGAGTAGTTTTGCGTGAATAGTTACAAATATAGTTATGGTTAGTATGAAGATTATTGTGTCATACTAAGGTCGTGGTTTGTGTGAGAGTAAGATTATGGACATAGTTAGCGATGGGATCTAGGTTTTAGAGTTAGGATTAAAGTATCATACTTGGTAATATATTTTTGGATGTTGTTTATAGTTTAAAGTAATAATTAAATCATTAGTATCACATTTAATGTTGCTATTTAACGTACGGTCAATGGTAGGGACATGGTAACAACTAATTTGAACGGTTACCATTTATAAGTAATTATAATGTTAACAATAATATATTAGAGTTAGGGTTAGGGTTACGATTAGGGATAGGATTCTATGTTTACAGTTAGGATTAGTATCATATTCTAGGGGTTAGTATATAACCATCATGTTTACCATTTTACGTATTATAATCGAGATGGTTATGGTTACAATTAGGTTATATAATTTTAACCTTAGGAGTACTATTAGGCTATTGAACATGTAGGGTTAGGGTTAGGATCAATTTAAGGTTGTGTGTAGTGTTAGGATGTACGGTTTATAGTCAAGGTTAAATCATATGTAGTGTTAGGTATACGGTTAGTATTAGGGTTTGTACGAGAGAAAGATTATGGACATAGCTAGCGATGGGACATAGGTTTTAGAGTTAGGATTAAAGTATCATAATTGGGAATACATTTATTTTTTGTTTACTATTTAACGTGATAATTATATATCGTTAGTATCACATATATAACATTACCATTTTACGTATGGTAATCGAGAGGGTTATGGTTACAATTAGGTTATAATTTTAACCTTAGGAGTACTATTAATTTTGGACTTGCACCTCTCACATTAAAGGTAAAGATTAGGGTAAGGGGTTAGGGTTAGCATTACGGTTATTAATATGTTCAAGATTAGTAATAGTTACTGTTACGTTTAGGTTGTTGTACATGTAGGGGTAGGGTTAGGATCAATTTAAGGTTGTGTGCAACGTTAGGATGTACAGTTTATAGTCAAGGTTAAATCATATGTAGTGTTAGGTATACAGTTAGTATTAGGGTTTGTGCGAGAGTAAGATTATGGATGTAGTTAGCGATGGGACATAGGTTTTAGAGTTAGGATTAAAGTATCATAGTTGGGAATATATTATTTGATGTTGTTTACAATTTAACATGATAATTATCATTAGTATCACATATAATGTTACCATTTAACATATAGTCAATGGTAGAGACATGGTAACAACTAACTTGAATGGTTACCATATTACTGTAATTATAATGGTAACGATAATATATTGGAGTTAGGGTTAAGGTTACGATTAGGGATAAGATTCAATGTTTACATTTAGGATTAGTATCATATTAAGGGTTAGTATAACCGTCATGTTTTGGACTTGCATCTCTCACATTAATGGTAAAGATTAGGGTAAGGGGTTAGGGTTAGAATTAGGGTTGGTAATATTGTCATGTAAGAGCAAGACTTACTGTTACATTTAAACTTACAACAGGGGTTTCAGGTTACATGCAGAGTTAGGGTTACGATAATCATTGTTGTTAATTTAACGTCATGTTATGGGTTAAGATATAGTTGTATTTTAGTTTCCATTTAAGATTAATTTTTAATAGTTTATTTTATATAATTAAAGGTTTTGGTATAGTTGTTTAACATTTATTAGGGTTAGGTTAGAAGTAAAAATGAATAAGATGTCCTCTATATTTAATTCCTCACATTTAATCAACACATCCATTGAAGGAATAAATATTAGAAATATGGAGTTCAAAAAAATATGTTGCAAGTATAGATGTAATCATGATGGGAATAGACAAAACTATTTATTCATTATCTTGTTCCTAAAACTTACATAGATATGATGAAAGGGGAAATAGAAGTCCCACTACAACTATTTAGATAATTAAGAAGTGTGAAAGCCAAGATAAGAATGATTTAAATCAATAACATTTCTCCATAATGATGCAAGTAAATCACATATTCTTCAAGGATAAAGTTGGTATTGTGACCCTTATTTGTATAATGATCACGGTATACTTCTTTCATCATTGATGAAAATGCATCCACTTGTGTAGATGTCTCACGCAGAACTTTTGCAACATCTGCCATCTACATTATATCATGTTCATCAACATAGTCAACTGATAATGTTCTATTCTCCACATCTTTGATTATAGTTGTGCATGAGTCTACAATGATTCGCGTACACTTGTCAAATTATGTCTCAAAGACATCATTTAAGGCCACTGAAGTAGAGGGGCTTGTAACCATGATGTTCGACTCTCTGTCAGAGGCAACCATAGGTGGAATGGTATCTTGCAAAGTTTTAAACTGTAAACAACGGTATATAGAATTAATCGGAATAACCATTTTTCATTACCATTTAGAACTTTACATGTTACTTATAGTGGAATAATAGATATGATTTTGTGGATTTTTTTATATTTAAATTAACAAAAAGTCAGGTTTGGAAACATGATATAATTTATATTATTGATTCAAATTTAAACGAAAATGAACACAATTTCAAAATATGATATACTAATTTATCGCATAAGAATAATTTAGATGAATTATGACATAAAGTAGGAGATTAATTAATAATGCAATATTTAATAGCAATACAGCATTATAGTACATCATTGATTTTCAAGACACTTGAGTCTAATTTCTTCTTCTTTTCTATTTGGAAGTTGTTTCAAACTTTTCATTTTTTCATAGCTCGGTCATATGTGAATGGTGACATTATCCTCAAGCCTTCTAGAGACTTTACAAGAGACATAGCTACAAATGTCAATCCTTCTCTTTCTCTTGGGCCTATATCAACTGTGGCTCTAGAAAGAGTTAGTCCTTGAGATTTATGAATTATCAATGCCCATGCCAACCTTAATGGTAACTCAAAGGTTATACCCCTCTGCACTTATGATATTGGAACTATTTTTGGATGACGGTCATCATATGGTATTCTAGAATAATTATCAAATTCAACCATAATATAAGAAGGTGGTTCAGGTGGGGCAATTCCTGGTTTGTACACAATATTCTGGATATATCCCAAGGCTTCATTTACAAGACTAGCTTCAATCCATAGATTTGTAGTTAATATGACCCTTGAATCCTTACTGAACAATAACTCTAGATCAAGTTCTTCATTCAAGAAATCTGCAATTGTATTACTGTTCCTTGACTTAGTTGCAAGGCTACATGCAACAGGTTGCCTAAAAAAATACAACATCCTCAAGTTATGTTTATGAACATTGGCATTTGTAGAGAACAAATGCACTGTCTTGTCAAACTCATCATTGGTTGCAACATCTAACCTCATAGGGGTTCTCATCATAAGCAAGTTCCAATCATCTAAGTTTGGACTTGCATCTCTCACATTTGTGATAAGTTGATGAGATCTTTTTTGGTGGATGTTTTCTCCATCTTGCCTAAATAATTTATCTAATGTAACCACTATTTTGAATTCTTGCCACAGTAACTTTGCTCACATGTTGCTAGCATATGTCATTTTATCATTGACTGGAGGTAACTGACCAAGATCACCAACCAAAATAATAGATATACCTAAAAGAAAGTCAAATAAATTCTTTAAAGACTATCTATGAATATTACATGATTGTATTTATATATCAGTTATATTAATAAATATTATAGCACAAAAGATAGCATCATTAGAAAAAAATAAAAGTATACTTGCAAAGCTTATGTCGTCACTTTGTGGAAAGGCTTGTCTGAGTTGACAATCTATATTTTCCAGCAAGTTTTGACCAATGAAGCTCATTTCATCAATCAAAATATACCTGATATGGGTCATTTCTTCTTGCAAACTTGTAAGTCACGTCCCTTCTAGCCAAGAAAAATCTCTAATTGGTATTCTTAACTTTGAATGAATCGTAGAAGATCCTATATTGAAAGTCGCAACTCCAGTTGGTGCAAGTAATAGAAGCAGAGAAGGACTTGGGTATGTGCAAGAAGATGAAGGGCCAAAAAGTGGCGATGTGAAAAATATTCACTTTTCACTCGTCCAAAAGCGCATGAAAGCGGTTGTTGACTTTTTAGTAGCCCTGGGTGTCAGTACACCTGGGCAAGCTTGCCACTAAAGCACATTCCTAATCGGGTACCCGAGAATATCAGGTACCCAATATTTTTGGGTACCCGATAACTGTGGCATATATCCCGCACCTGCGAGCCCTATTCTTCATTTCCTAGCGCGATTTTATCATTTTCTAGCCGCGGTTTTCTGATACCTGATATATTTTCGGATACCTGATATTCGAAACGTCAAATTTGACTTCAAGCATATTTGGTAAGTAGTTAATTGTATATTTTTATTAATTTATTTCATTTTCATTGTAAATGTAGTGTTTTTTAAAAAAATAGGGTTTTGTATTTATATTTGTAATAATATTTGAAACTTAGATTTGTTTTTTATTTAATCAGGCATGGCTGACAACAATGAAGAAAATAACCCTCCAAATAACAATCCCGAAAACAATCCCCCATATCTAAACCCTAAATCTTTACAAGATTTGATAGAAGAAAATTTGAACACAATACGAGGTTTCCAAAACACGTATCAAAATATACCTACATTAGCTCCCATGCCTACCACACTAAATACAATTGTTGGAAATATTGACACACTCATGCAGCAACATAATGCTGCTCTTCATTGGCGTGATGATATGCACGACCAATTTGATGACGAGCTTGACCATGATGGGATTGCAGCCCTTAATATAACTAAGGAAGATATAGCTACCCTTTTTGTCGATCCTAAAATCGGAATACCAATTGACCCCAAAAAGCCCAAATTATCAATAAAATGGTGCACAAATGAAGCAATGCGCACAAACTTTTGGGATTGCTGGTGGATGGTTTTTGATAAACCACCACATAGCAATTTGGAGGTCCCATTTTATTTCCTTAAAAAATTGTATGTTGAGTTTGTGCTTGGTCAACATGTTGATTATTGGATTATGAGGCCCAACATGGGCGTAGGCAGAGGAGCTCCTCAGACTACGCCATCTTCCCAGTGCCAAAAGGCCACTACCTTTGTCCCCCCCACTGATGTTGCACCCCCTCCTTCAGTGCAGCATCCTGATATCATTAGAGAGGCTGCTGAATAGATTATTAGGGCAATTCATTTACTGAGTGATCAGTTGATCACATAGACTAGGTCAGTGTTGCCTCTTGTGGATGATGTTGGTGCATCGACATCTCATCGGAGTTCACATGTATGCAAGCCCCATACGTGCATTATGTGCAAGCATATGTGCCTTGGACCGCTTACTGATTCTGATATATATCAGTTTCATGATATTGATGAGGGAGATATAGGAGAGGCTACTGCAAAGGCTGAAACACCTCATGGAGCATCTACATCTCATGAGAGTGCTCAGGAGGTGCACGTAGAGCCATTGACTCCTATTGATACGGTAAGAGTAAACATTATAAATAAATTTGTCACATGACTTATTTAATTTAAAAATAATTTATTTATTTAGATTAGTTTTAATGATTGCATGCACTTATGTATATATATTTTTTCCATTTATGTTCAGTCGATGACACAGGAGGAGATGAGACAAGTGGATGAGTCCACACTTTCGGCCATTTCATTTGGCCTTGATGACTATACGGCATATTATAAATTATGAACCCATTAGTTTTTTTTTATATCATTTGGTGTACATGCTTAAATCTCTATCAATTAGAGCAATAAAATTCATACATTTACTAATATATATTGTCATCTTATTGTGTTCTTGCAGGCTACAGCCATCGTTAGTGGGGGGCGTGAGGGGGTTCCTTCATCAAGTGTCAACAAAGGAAAGGTAGTTAATTGTTTAAGATTAATTATGCATGCATATGTATGCCACTTGTGTGTAGTAATAAATATTTTACTTGCACTTTATTGTATAGGGTGTGGCTATTGATGATGTCTAGACACCGGTTCGGTGGCGTAGGGTTACAGGCGTCTCGATTTGGAGTGATAGCCCGATTGTACGTAGACTTTTACATATTGTTATTTGTATTTTGTAACTAGGGTTGCTATGATGAAGTACATTGATATATAATTGACAATCTTTTTACTCTCATAGGTTACTCCGACTATGAGGGAGGTCCCACGAGAATCTTTCATTTCTTTGTTGACCCAGCCCACTATTCTAGAGGAGGGATCACCAGATGTAAGTTTTAATTCTAGTTCAATCAATTTGTAATTTTATTATGCTATCATCCTATTTTGTAGATTTATTACTCTATATTGCACCAGTCTACTAATCTCATTATTGCAAATATATATTTATAGGTCAGAGTTGGTATTGTTGGCATGGTCCCTTCGCTACCCAGGACTTATGTTAGGACACCTGATCGTGGTAGGCGATCGAGAGACCAGGTACAAATTTATTTGTATTCAGTTATAATTTTAACTAAATTAGTGTTTGAAAATTATGAATTATATATATATATATATATATATATATATATATATATATATATATATATATATATATATATATATATATATATATATATATATATATATATATATGTATATGTATATATATATGTACAAATCATATAAAGTAAGCAATCTAACTTTGGTTTGAACTCATTTTTTATGCAGGATCAATCAGAGCCCAACACTTCTTCAAAGAGGCTACATTTTGATGATCCCCCTACAGCATAGGATACAGTTTTAGTTTTGTGGTCATTTAGAGATGACACTTGGCACATTTTGAGATGGCATATATGCCACATTGTACACCTTAAAACATTGATTTTGTAGACATTTTGAAATGGCATGTGCCATATTTGTATATGGACATACTTTTGATACATTTGATACATATATAGAACATATTCATTTATATGTTATATTTGCATCATCTTTTGTATATACATATTTATTATTCATGTTTGTGGAATTGAATGGTGAAGTTATATCTTGACTATGATTATCATTATGATTTAAATTATATCTTGTTGAAGTTACATTTGTTTTTCTTTACTCTGGAATACCTTGTTCATGGAGCTTATTATGTTTGAGGTTTAACTTCTTGTTGGTGAACAGATTTGTCTTCGAAAGAAATGCTTACAAAATGACCTCTAAAGCCCAAACAAAAAGACTCAACCAACACCAACAGTTGGGTCACTTCACTATTGAGAAGCGTAAGCGCCCTTTGAATTATCTGAGTACAACTCCCCGTGCAAGATTTACAATGAATCAACTAAACTATAAATGATAATACTTTTAACCTGAAAGCAATAAAGGCTTACAAACATCTATTCATAAACACAAGATAGATGTGAAGGGACTAATTTACTGAATAGTGCCATCTGGATCTTATTGCAACACAAGTGTTAATGCGTCTGTGTTTTGATTGGACGCTTGGTGCTATAACTAGAGCGTGTCATTTTTGGCTCCCCACAAACATACCACTTCATGCAAGTGACACCAATAAATATTTTGTCGAAGCCATCATACATATGTATTTTGGGATTCAATTGTGAGCACGTCCTCCTCAATTTTCCCACCCTGTGAATCTGAAGCCAACATCTTTGAATCATGACTGATGTCAACACAAAGAACTGCATTATCATGCATCATGAAGGCATCATCAGCTTGGTATTGAAAATTGCTCTTGAGTTTCCCATTGATATAGTCCCAGTCCTTTATGAATCCAACAACCAAAAAGATCGCTGCCCAATCGTGCTTAGTGCACCTTGGGGTCACTTGGGTCAAGCATGGTCACGAGCATTTTCGTGACTCTGTGGGTAGAATGGGGTTGTCACTGGCGTTTACCCAGGCAACTGGAGCCGATGGAGTAGACGATTTGATGCCAGGTCAGATGGTTTGAAAGATACGATGCTGAGCCACTTTCAACTGACCCTCACTATAAGTTTTGGCATCGACTGAGATCGCCTTGCCAAATGCAAACAAAGTCGAATCACCCAAAATTGAGAGAGGTTATTGTAGACCTCGAAAACATGATCCCGTAGCACCTACCAGTTTGTCGATAGCTCTCACGAGGTCTAAGATATGAGCCCTAAAAGATCACTGCCCAATCGTGCTTAATGCACCTTGGGGTCACTTGGGTCGAGCGTGGTCGCGAGCATTTTTGTGAGTCTATGGGTAGAATGGGGTTGTCACTATTTTAACCCAGCCAACCGGAGCTGATGGAGCAGACGGTTCAATGCCAGGTCGGACGGTTTGAAAGATACGTTGTTGAGCCACTTTCAACTGACCCTCACTACAAGTTTTGGCATCGACTGAGATCACCTTGCCAAAGGCAAACGAAGTTGAATCGCCCAAAATTGAGAGAGGTTATTGTAGACCTCGAAAACACAATCTTGTAGCACCTAATAGTTTGTCGATAGCTCTCATGAGGTCTAAGATACGAGCCCTAAAAGATCGCTGCCCAATCATGCTTAGTGCACCTTGGGGTCACTTGGGTCAAGCGTGGTCGCAAGCGTTTTCCTGACTCTGTGGGTAGAATGGGGTTGTCACTAGTGTTTACCTGGCCAACCGGAGCCGATGGAGTAGATGGTTTGATGCCAGGTCGGATGGTTTGAAAGATACGCTGCTAAACCACTTTCAACTGACCCTCACTACAAGTTTTGGCATCAACTGAGATCACCTTGCCAAATGCAAACGAAGTCGAATCACCAAAAATTGAGAGAGGTTATTGTAGACCTTGAAAACATGATCCCATAGCACTTGATAGTTTGTTGATAGCTCTCACGAGGTTGGAGATATGAGCCCCAGAAGATTGTTACCCAATCGTGCTTAGTGCACCTTGGGGTCACTTGGGTCGAGCGTGGTCACAAGAATTTTCATGACTCTATGGGTAGAATGGGGTTGTAACTGGTGTTTACCCAGCCAACTGGAGCTGATAGAGTAGATGATTTGATGCCAGGTCAGACGGTTTGAAAGATACGTTGCTAAGCCACTTTCAACTGACCCTCACTGCAAGTTTTGGCATCGACTGAGATCGCCTTGCCAAATGCAAATGAAGTCGAATCACCCAAAATTGAGAGAGGTTATTGTAGACCTCAAAAACATGATCTCGTAGCACCTGATAGTTTTTTGATAGCTCTCACGAGGTCTGAGATATGAGCTCCAAAAGATCGCTGCCCAATCATGCTTAGTGCACCTTGGGGTCACTTGGGTCGAGCATGGTCGCGAGCATTTTCATGACTCTGTGGGTAGAATGGGGTTGTCACTGGTGTTTACCTGGCCAACTGGAGCTGATGGAGCAGATGGTTCGATGCCAGGTCAGACGGTTTGAAAGATACGCTGCTGAGCCACTTTCAACTGACCCTCACTGCAAGTTTTGGCATCGACTGAGATCGCCTTGCCAAATGCAAACGAAGTCGAATCATCCAAAACTGAGAGAGGTTATTGTAGACCTCAAAAACATGATCACATAGCACCTAATATTTTTTTGATAGCTCTCACGAGGTCTGAAATATGAGCCCTAGAAGATCACTTCCCAATCGTGCTTAGTGCACCTTGGGGTCACTTGGGTCAAGTGTGGTCACGAGCATTTTCGTGACTCTATGGGTAGAATGGGTTGTCACTGGCATTTACTCAACCAACTGGAGCTGATGGAGCAGATGGTTTGATGCCAGGTTGGATGGTTTGAAAGATACGCTACTGAGCCACTTTCAACTGACCCTCACTGCAAGTTTTGGCATCGATTGAGATCGCCTTGCCAAATGCAAATGAAGTTGAATCGCCCAAAACTGAGAGAGGTTATTGTAGACCTCAAAAACATGATCTTGTAGCACCTAATAGTTTGTCGATAGCTCTCACAAGGTCTGAGATACGAGCCCCGTAAGATCGCTGCCCAATCGTGCTTAGTGCACCTTGGGGTCACTTGGGTCGAGCGTGGTCGCGAGCATTTTTGTGACTCTATGGGTAGAATGGGGTTGTCACTGGTGTTTACCCAGCCAACTAGAGCTGATGGAGCAGACAGTTTGATGCCAGGTCAGACAGTTTGAAAGATACGCTGCTGAGCCACTTTCAACTGACCCTCACTGCAAGTTTTGGCATCGACTGAGATCACCTTGCCAAATGCAAACAAAGTCAAATCACCCAAAACCGAGAGAGGTTATTGTAGACCTCAAAAACATGATCTTGCAGCACCTAACAGTTTGTCGATAGCTCTCACGAGGTCTGAGATACAAGCCCCAGAAGATCACTACCCAATCGTGCTTAGTGCACCTTGGGGTCACTTGGGTCGAGCATGGTCGCGAGCATTTTCGTGACTATGTGGGTAGAATAGGGTTGTCACTAGCGTTTACCTGACCAACTGGAGCTGATGGAATAGACAGTTTGATGCTAGGTTGGACGGTTTGAAAGATACGTTGCTGAGCCACTTTCAATTGACCCTCACTGCAAGTTTTGGCATCGACTAAGATCGCCTTGCCAAATACAAATGAAGTCGAATCGCCCAAAATTGAGAGAGGTTATTGTAGACCTCGAAAACACAATCCTGTAGTACCTAATAGTTTGTTGATAGCTCTCATGAGGTCCGAGATACGAGCCCCGGAAGATTGCTGCCCAATCATGCTTAGTGCACCTTGGGGTCACTTGGGTTAGGCGTGGTCACGAGCATTTTCATGACTCTGTGGCTAGAATGGGGTTGTCACTGGTGTTTACCCAGCCAATTGGAGCTGATGGAGTAGATGGTTTGATGCCAGGTTGGGCGGTTTGAAAGATACGCTGCTGAGCCACTTTCAACTGACCCTCACTGCAAGTTTTGGTATCGACTGAGATCGCCTTTCCAAAGGCAAACGAAGTCGAATCGCCCAAAACTGAAAGAGGTTATTGTAGACCTCAAAAACATGATCCCATAGCACTTGACAGTTTGTCAATAGCTCTCACGAGGTTCGAGATACAAGCCCCAGAAGATCACTGCCCAATCATGCTTAGTGCACTTTGGGTTCACTTGGGTCGAGCGTGGTCGCGAGCGTTTTCATGACTCTATGGGTAGAATGGGGTTGTCACTAGCGTTTACCCAGCCAACTAGAGCTAATGGAGTAGATGGTTCAATGCCAAGTCGAACGGTTTGAAAGATACGCTGCTAAGCCACTTTCAACTGACCCTCACTACAAGTTTTGGCATCTACTGAGATCGCCTTGCCAAATGCAAACGAAGTCAAATCACCCAAAACTGAGAGAGGTTATTGTAGACCTCAAAAACACAATCCCGTAGCACCTAACAATTTTTTGATAGCTCTCACGAGGTCTAAGATACGAGCCCCAGAAGATCACTGCCCAATCGTGCTTAGTGCACCTTGGGGTCACTTGGGTCGAGCATGGTCGCGAGCGTTTTCGTGACTCTGTGGGTAGAATGGGGTTGTCACTGGTGTTTACCTAGCCAACCGGAGCCGATGGAGCAGACAGTTCGATGCCAGGTCAGACGGTTTGAAAGATACGCTACTGAGCCACTTTCAACTGACCCTCACTGCAAGTTTTGGCATCGACTGAGATCGCCTTGCCAAATACAAATGAAGTCGAATTGCCCAAAACTGAGAGAGGTTATTGTAGATCTCAAAAACATGATCCCATAGCACCTGACAGTTTGTCAATACCTCTCACGAGGTCTGAGATACGAGCCGCTTTCAACTAACTGTTAGTGGTATGTTTCAAATTTGAACTGTGAAATTAATCATGATTAAGCTTGTTAAATTTGATAAAAAATAATATCCTTAAAGCATTACAAACAACAATTAAACATGTAAGAATTCAAACCATGCAAATGACATAAGTATATGACATGTAAGATCTCTTCTTGGCACTATTGGCCACCCATACATGATTTTGGTCATAAGTCCTTATGAAGAGTTTTAGGACATTTAACTTTTAAACCAAATTGATTATTACAAATTGCCATTATAGGCTTCAAAAGATCTCAATTAACCATTAAGGATCCTTTTGTCCTTCTATCTCTAATTGGATCCATGGTGACCATAGGTGTCTTCATAGGTGCTCCTGCACAAGTTACATTCCACATACAAAACCAAGTTTATTGACTCAAAATACAATCTAAGAAAGGTCAAATTAATGTATTGAAATTAAGCTTAACAAACTTAGAAAATAATGCACTAAGTTAACTTATTACCTAGTCAAGTGTTCCTGAAGGGTCATCTCTTTGCTTTAGGGTCACCAATAGTGCTTCATGATCAGCAGTAGTAATAGTCCAAAGTTCTTTTGTCTTTGGTCTTCCTTGATGCTTTGACAACTTGACATTTGTTGCTATAACAAGGTGTGAATACATAAGAATAGTTTTGTGCTTCTCATAGTCTTCAAATGTGGGAACTCCATTCTTTCTAATCATGTATGTTCATAGCCATGTTCCCGCAACAACAACTAAACCAGTAGGATATGTGAACCCATCACCATCTGTCATCGGTTGTACAAGCTTTTGTTTACCTTGTACACAACGTGCTAACCAATAATCTGACCTCTCATCATTCCCCTGTGGTGCAACCAATGCAAAAACATCTCCTGGCTTCAAAAGATCTGAAAGATTGTCATAGTCAACTGAAGTGTCCATGTCATCATTTCTTATAGAGAGTGTTAAAGATAAAGGGGTCAGATACTGTGGAACCCATGTATCCACCCACTCACTTGACTCGCAATGATCCCAATCATACTGAAAACACATGGGGCAAAAACAAGCCAACTCTCATGTCCAAATGGTCCATGTACTACTATTGGAGCTTCGGAATGAATGCATTTTTTAAGAGTCTTTCACTGTTTGACAATCCAATCTATCTCCTATAGTTCCGTCCTTAACCAACCAAAAGAATCTACGCACTATGTCAAAAGGGGTCACGATGACTCCCTAGGGGTCCTAGTACGCCTTATCACGTGTTAGGACCTCTAGGGAGTCCCTGTGACCCCTTTTGACACATTGAAATGCTCAAGTGTGTCTTAAAGGGTCCTACGACCCCTTATGACACACTAGAGCATTCCAATGTGTCAAAAGAGGTCACGATGATTCCCTAAGGGTCCTAGTACGCTTTATCACACGTTAGGACCTCTTAAGGCACACTTGAGCATTCCAATGTGTCAAAAGGGGTCACGAGGACTCCCTAGGTGTCCTAACACATGATAAAGTGTACTAGGACCCCTAAGGAGTCCCCGTGACCCCTTTACACACATTGGAATGCTCAAGTGTGTCTTAAGGGGTCCTACGACCCCTTAAGACACACTTGAGCATTCCAATGTGTCAAAAGGGGTCACGGGGACTCCCTAGCTGTCCTAGGACCCCTAGGGAATCATCGTGACCCCTTTTGACACATTGGAATGCTCTAGTGTGTCATAAGGGGTCCTACGACCCCTTAAGACACACTAGAGCATTCCAATGTGTCAAAAGGGGTCACGAGAACTCCCTAGGTGTCCTAACGCATGATAAACCGTACTAGGACCCCTAGGGAATCATCGTGACCCCTTTTGACACATTGGAATGCTCTAGTGTGTCATAAGGGGTCGTAGGACCCCTTAAGACACACTTGAGCATTCCAATGTGTCAAAAGGGGTCACAATGACTCCCTAGGGGTCCTAGTACACCTTATCATGCATTAGGAACCCTAGGGAGTCAAAAGGACCCCTTAAGACACACTTGAGCATTTCAATGTGTCAAAAGGGGTCAAGGGGACCCCCTAGGGGTCCTAGTACGCGTTAGGACCCCTAGGGAGTCCCCCTGACCCCTTTTGACCCCTAGGGAGTCCTAATGCATTCCAAAGGGTCACATTTCCATAGAAGTTGCATTTCAACCCCTAATGACCCCTTAACATGCCTACTGACCCCATTTTGACATGTGGTCTCCCGAGAGCTCCCCATGGACCCCTTTTGCGTTCTACTAGAAAAAAGTCATCCAAATTTGGTATATAGATCTTCTGACATGTCTTAATGAATTTGAAAGGGTCACCATTCCATAGAAGTTGCATTTAGAACCCTAATGACCCCTTAACAGGCCTACACACCATGATTCGACATGTGGTCTCCCGAGACCACCCCATGGACCCCTTTTGAGTTCTACTAGAAAAAAGTCATCCAAATTTTTTACATAGGTCCTCTGACATGTCTTAATGCATTCCAAAGGGTCACCATTCCATTGAAGTCACATTTGGAACCCTAATGACCCCTTAATAGGCCTACCAACCCTGATTTGACATGTGGCCTCCTCAAAGAACCCCATGGACTCTTTTTGAGTTCTACTAGGAAAAAGTCATACAAATTTGGTACATAGGTCCTCTAACATGTCCTAATGTGTTCCAAAGGGTCACCATTCCATCCAAGTTGCATTTGTAACCCTGATGACCCCTTAACAGGCCTACCGACCTCGATTCGACGTGTGGTCTCCTGAGACCACCCCATGGACCCCTTTTAAGTTCTAATTGGCAAAAGACGTCCATATTTGGTACATAGGGTCATCGTTCCATCAAAGTTTCATTTCTAACCCTAATGACCCTTTGATAGGCGTACCGACCCCAATAGGACATGAGGTATCACGAGAGCATCCCATGGACCCCTTTCACGTTCTACTAGGAAAAAGTCATCCAAATTTGGTACGTAGGTACTCTGATATGTTCTAATGTGTTAGAAAGGGTCACCATTCCACTGAAGTTGCATTTAAAACCCTAATGACCCCTCAACAGGCCTACGGACCCCATTTCTACATGTGGTCTCCCAAGAGCAGCCCATGGACACCTTTCGAGTTCTACTAGGCAAAAGTCATCCACATTTGGTATGTAGGTCCTCTAACATGATCTAATGCATTCCAAAGGGTCACCATTCCATCGAAGTTGCATTTTGAACCCTATTGACCCCTTAACAGGCCTACCAATCCCGAGTCCCCGTGACCCCTTTTCACACATTGGAACGCTCAAGTGTGTCTTAAGGGGTCCTACGACCCCTTAAGGAACACTTGAGCATTCCAATGTGTCAAAAGGGGTCACGGGGATTCCCTAGGGGTCCTAACACATGATAAAGTGTACTAGGACACCTAGGGAGTCCCCGTGACCCCTTTTCACACATTAGAATGCTCAAGTGTGTCTTAAGGGGTCCTATGACCCCTTAAGGCACACTTGAGCATTCCAATGTGTCAAAAGTGGTCACGGGGACTCCTTAGGTGTCCTAACATGTCATAAATCATACTAGGACCCCTAGGGAATCATCGTGACCCCTTTTGACACATTGGAATGCTCTAGTGTGTCATAAGGGGTCGTAGGACCCCTTAAGACACACTTGAGCATTCCAATGTGTCAAAAGGGGTCAGGGGGACTCCCTAGGGGTCCTAACATGTGATAAAGCATACTAGGACCCCTAGGGAGTCATCGTGACCCCTTTTGACACATTGGAACACTCAAGTGTGTCTTAAGGGGTCCTACGACCCCTTAAGGCACAATTGAGTGTTCCAATGTGTCAAAAGGGGTCACGGGGACTCCCTAGGGGTCCTAACGTGTGATAAAGTGTACTAGGACCCCTAAGGAGTCCCCGTGACCCCTTTTGACACATTGCAATGCTCAAGTGTGTCTTAAGGGGTTGAAGGACCCCTTAAGCCACACTTCAATGTTGCAATGTGTCAAAAGGGGTCACGGGGACTCCCTAGGTGTCCTAACACGTGATAAAGTGTACTTGGACCCCTAAGGAGTCCCCATGACCTCTTTTCACATATTGGAATGCTCAAGTGTGTCTTAAGGGGTCCTACGACCCCATAAGGCACCCTTGAGTGTTCCAATGTGTCAAAAGGGGTCAGGGGGACTCCTTAGGGGTCCTAACGCGTACTAGGACACCTAAGGAGTCCCCATGACCCCTTTTGATACATTGGAAAACTCAAGTGTGCCTTAAGGGGTTGTAGGACCCCTTAAGGCACACTTGAGTGTTGCAATGTGTCAAAAGGGGTCACGGGGACTCCCTAGGTGTCCTAACATGTATGCTTTATCACGCATTAGGATACGTAGGGAGTCCCCGTGACCCCTTTTGACACAATGGAATGCTCAAGTGTGCCCTAAGGGGTCCTACGACCCCTTAAGGCACACTTAAGCATTCCAATGTGTCAAAAGGGGTCAGGGGGACTCCCTAAGGGTCCTAACGCATACTACGACACCTAGAGAGTCCCCATGACCCCTTTTGACACATTGGAATGCTCTAGTGTGTCTTAAGGGGTCCTACGACCCCTTAAGAAACACTAGAGTGTTGCAATGTGTCAAAAGGGGTCATGATGACTCCCTAGGGGTCCTAGTATGCTTTATCACACATTAGGAACCCTAGGGAATCAAAAGGACCCCTTAAGACACACTTGAGCATTCCAATGTGTCAAAAGGGCTCACGAGGACTCGATAGGGGTCCTAGTACTTGTTAGGACCCCTACGGAGTCCCCCTGACCCCTTTTGACACATTGGAATGCTCAAGTGTGCCTTAAGGGGTCCTATGACCCCTTAAGGCACACTTGAGCATTCCAATGTGTCAAAAGGGGTCAGGGGGACTCCCTAGGTGTCCTAACGCGTGATAAAGCATACTAGGACCCCTAAGGAGTCCCCGTGACCCCTTTTGAGCACATTGGAATGCTCAAGTGTTCCTTAAGGGGTCGTAGGACCCCTTAAGACACACTTGAGCGTTCCAATGTGTGAAAAGGGGTCACGGGGACTCCTTAGGGGTCCAAGTACGCTTTATCACATGTTAGGAAACCTAGGTAGTCCCCGTGACCCCTTTTGACACATTGCAATGCTCAAGTGTATCTTAAGGGGTCCTTCGACCCCTTAAGACACACTTGAGCATTGCAATATGTCAAAAGGGGTCACGGGGACTCCTTAGGGGTCCTATTACGCTTTATCACATGTTAGGACCCCTAGGGAGTCCCCGTGACCCATTTTGACATAGTGGAACGCTCAAGTGTGCCTTAAGGGATCGTAGGACCCTTTAAGGCACACTTGAACATTCTAATGTGTCAAAAGGGGTCACGGGGACTCCCTATGTGTCCTAACACATGACAAAGCATACTAGGACCCCTAAGGAGTCCCTGTGACCCCTTTTCACACATTGGAACGCTCAAGTGTGTCTTAAGGGGTCCTACGAACCCTTAAGGAAAACTTGAGCATTCCAATGTGTCAAAAGGGGTCACGGGGACTCCCTAGGGGTCCTAACGTGTGATAAAGTGTACTAGGACCCCTAGGGAGTCATCGTGACCCCTTTTGACACATTACAATGCTCAAGTGTGTCTTAAGGGGTCGAAGGACCCCTTAAGACACACTTCAGCATTGTAATGTGTAAAAAGGGGTCACGGGGACTCCTTAGGGGTCCTAGTACGCTTTATCACGCGTTAGGACACCTAGGGAGTCCTTGTGACCCCTTTTGACAAATTGGAATGCTCAAGTGTATCTTAAGGGATCGTAGGACCCCTTAAGGCACACTTGAGCATTCCAATGTGTCAAAAGGGGTCACAGGGACTCCCTACGTGTCCTAACGCATGATAAACCATACTAGGACACTTAAGGAGTCCCCGTGACCACTTTTCACACATTGGAAAGCTCAAGTGTGTCTTAAGGGGTCCTACGACCCCTTAAGGCACACTTGAGCATTCCAATGTGTCAAAAGGGGTCACGGAGACTCCCTAGGTGTCATAACGCGTGATAAAGTGTACTAGGACCCCTAGGGAATCATTGTGACCCCTTTTGACACATTGGAATGCTCTAGTGTGTCATAAAGGGTCATAGGAACCCTTAAGACATACTTGAGCATTCTAATGTGTCAAAAGGGGTCAGGGGGACTCCCTAGGGGTCCTAACACGTGATAAAGCATATTAGGACCCCTAGGGAGTCATTGTGACCCCTTCTGACACATTGGAACACTCAAGTGTGTCTTAAGGGGTCCTACGACCCCTTAAGACACACTTGAGTGTTCTAATGTGTCAAAAGGGGTCACAGGGACTCCCTAGGTGTACCAACACATGATAAAGCCTACTAGGACCCCTAAGGAGTCCCCGTGACCCCTTTTCACACATTGGAATGCTCAAGTGTGTCTTAAGGGGTCCTATGACTCCTTAAGGCACACTTGAGTGTTCGAATGTGTCAAAAGGGATCATGGGGACTCCCTAGGTGTCCTAATGCGTGATAAAGCATACTAGGACCCCTAGGGAATCATCCTAACCCATTTTGACAAATTGGAATGCTCTAGTGTGTCATAAGGGGTTGTAGGACCCCTTAAGACACACTTCAGCATTCCAATTTGTCAAAAGGGGTCACGGGGACTCCCTAGGGGTCCTAATGTGTGATAAAGCATACTAGGACCCCTAGGGAATCATCGTGACCCATTTTGACACATTGCAACACTCAAGTGTGTCTTAAGGGGTCCTTCGACCCCGTAAGACACACTTGAGTGTTGTAATGTGTCAAAAGGGGTCACGGGGACTCCTTAGGGGTCCTAGTATGCTTTATCACATGTTAGGAACCCTAGGGAGTCCCCGTGACCCCTTTTGACACATTGGAATGCTCAAGTGTGCCTTAAGGGGTCCTACGACCCCTTAAGGCACACTCGAGTGTTCTAATGTGTCAAAAGGAGTCACGGGGACTCCCTAGGGGTCATAACGCATGATAAAGCATACTAGGACCCCTAAGGAGTCCCCGTGACCACTTTTCACACATTGGAACACTCAAGTGTATCTTAAGGGGTCCTACAACCCCTTAAGGCACACCTGAGCATTCCAATGTGTCAAAAGGGGTCACGGGGACTCCCTAGGTGTCCTAACGCATGATAAAGCATAATAGGACCCCTAGGGAATTATCATGACCCCTTTTGACACATTGGAATGCTCTAGTGTGTCATAAGGGGTCGTAGGAACCCTTAAGACATACTTGAGCATTCTAATGTGTCAAAGGGGGTCAGGGGGACTCCCTAGGGGTCCTAACATGTGATAAAGCGTACTAGGACCCCTAGGGAGTCATCATGACCCCTTTTGACATATTGGAACGCTCAAGTGTGTCTTAAGGGGTCCTACGACCCCTTAAGGCACACTTGAGCGTTCCAATGTGTCAAAAGGGGTCACGGGGACTCCCTAGGTGTCCTAACACATGATAAAGCATACTAGGACCCCTAAGGAGTCCCCGTGACCCCTTTTCACACATTGGAATGCTCAAGTGTGTTTGAACGGGTCCTACGACCCCTTAAGGCACCCTTGAGCATTCTAATGTGTTAAAAGGGGTCAGGGGGACTCCTTAGGGGTCCTGACGCGTACTAGGACACCCACGGAGTCCCCGTGACCCCTTTTGATACATTGGAATGCTCAAGTTTGCCTTAAGGGGTCATAGGATCCCTTAAGGCACACTTGAGCATTCCAATGTGTCAAAAGGGGTCATGGGGACTCCCTAGGTGTCCTAACATGTACGCTCTATCACATGTTAAGACACCTAGGGAGTCCCCATTACCCCTTTTAACACATTGGAATGCTCAAGTGTACCCTAACGGGTCCTACGACCCCTTAAGGCACACTTGAGCATTCCAATGTGTCAAAAGGGGTTAGGGGGACTCCCTAAGGGTCCTAACATGTACTAGGACACCTAGGGAGTCCTTGTGACCCCTTTTGACACATTGGAATGCTCTAGTGTGTCTTAAGGCATCCTTCAACCCCTTAAGACACACTTGAGCGTTGCAATGTGTCAAAAGGGGTAACGGGGACTCCTTAGGGGTCCTAGTACACTTTATCACACGTTTGGACACCTAGGGAGTCCCCGTGACCCCTTTTGACACATTGGAACACTCAAGTGTGCCTTAAGGACCCCTTAAGGCACACTTGAGTGTTCCAATGTGTCAAAAGGGGTCACGGGGACTCCCTAGGTGTCCAAACATGTGATAAAGCATACTAGGACCCCTAAGGAGTCCCCGTGACCCCTTTTCACATATTGGAATGCTCAAGTGTGTCTTAAGGGGTCCTACGACCCCTTAAGGCACACTTGAGCATTCCAATGTGTCAAAAGGGGTCACTGGGACTCCCTAGGTGTCCTAACACATGATAAAGTGTACTAGGACCCCTAAGGAGTCCCCGTGACCCCTTTTCACACATTGGAATGCTCAAGTGTGTTTTAAGGGGTCCTACGACCCCTTAAGGCACCCTTGAGCGTTCTAATGTGTCAAAAGGGGTCAGGGGGACTCCTTAGGGGTCCTAACGTGTACTAGGACACCCAAGAGTGCCCGTGACACCTTTTGACACATTGGAATGCTCAAGTGTGCCTTAAGGGGTTGTAGGACCCCTTAAGGAACATTTGAGCATTCCAATGTGTCAAAAGGGGTCACGGGGACTCCTTGGGGGTCCTATTATGCTTTATCACATGTTAGGACACCTAGGGAGTCCCCGTGACCCCTTTGGACACATTGGAATGCTCAAGTGTGCCTTAAGGGGTCCTACGACCCCTTAAGGCACACTTGAGCATTCCAATGTGTCAAAAGGGGTCAGGGGGACTCCCTAAGGGTCCTAACGCGTACTAGGACACCTAGGGAGTCCCTGTTACCCCTTTTGACACATTGGAATGCTCTAGTGTGTCTTAAGGGGTCCTATGACCCCTTAAGACACACTAGAGCGTTGCAATGTGTCAAAAGGGGTCACAATGACTCCCTAGGGGTCCTAGTATGCCTTATCACACGTTAGGAACCTTAGGGAGTCAAAAGGACCCCTTAAGACACACTTGAGCGTTCCAATGTGTCAAAAGGGGTCACGGGGACTCCCTAGGGGTCCTAGTAGGTGTTAGGACCCCTAGGGAGTCCCCTTGACCCCTTTTGACACATTGGAATGCTCAAGTGTGCCTTAAGGGGTTGTAGAACCCCTTAAGGCACACTTGAGCATTCCAATGTGTCAAAAGGGGTCAAGGGGACTCCCTAGGTGTCCTAACGCATGATAAAGCATACTAGGACCTCTAAGGAGTCCTCGTGACCCCTTTTGACACATTGGAAAGCTCAAGTGTGTCTTAAGGGGTCCTACGACCCCTTAAGGGACACTTGAGCATTCCAATGTGTCAAAAGGGGTCAAGGGGACTCCCTAAGGGTCCTAACGCATACTAGGACACCTAAGGAGTCCCTGTGACCTCTTTTGACACATTGGTACACTCAAGTGTGTCTTAAGGGGTCCTAAAACCCCTTAAGACACACTAGAGCATTCCAATGTGTCAAAAGGGGTCACGGGGACTCCCTAGGTGTCCTATTGCATGATAAAGCATACTAGGACCCCTAGGGAATCATTGTGACCCCTTTTGACACATTGGAATTCTCTAGTGTGTCATAAGGGGTCGTAGGACCCCTTAAGACACACTTGAGCATTCCAATGTGTCAAAAGGGGTCACGGGGACTCCCTAAGGGTCCTAACATGTGATAGAGCGTACTAGGACCCCTAGGGATTCATCGTGACCCCTTTTGACACATTGGAACGCTCAAGTGTGTCTTAAGGGCTTGTAGGACCCCTTAAGAAACACTTGAGCATTCCAATGTGTCAAAAGGGGTCACGATGACTCCCTAGGGGTCCTAGTACACCTTATCATGTGTTAGGAACCCTAGGGAGTCAAAAGGACCCCTTAAGACACACTTGAGCATTTCAATGTGTCAAAAGGGGTCACAGGGACTCCCTAGGGGTCCTAGTACACGTTAGGACCCCTAGGGAGTCCCCCTGACCCCTTTTGACCCCTAGGGAGTCCTAATGCATTCCAAAGGTTCATGGTTTCATAGAAGTTGCATTTCAAACCCTAATGACCCCTTAACATGCCTACTGACCCCATTTCAACATGTGGTCTCCCAAAGAGCTCCCCATGGACCCCTTTTGCATTTTCCTAAGAAAAAGTCATCCAAATTTGGTACATAAGTCCTCTGACATGTCTTAATGAATTTGAAAGGGTCACCATTCCATATAAGTTGCATTTAGAACCCTAATGACCCCTTAACAAGCCTACACACCATGATTCGACATCTGGTCTCCCGAGACCACCCCATGGACCCCTTTTGAGTTCTACTAGAAAAAAGTTATCCAAATTTGGTACGTAGGTCCTCTGACATGTCCTAATGCATTCCAAAGCATCACCGTTCCATCAAAGTCACATTTGGAACCCTAATGACCCCTTAATAGGCTTACTGACCCTGATTCAAGATGGGGTCTCCTCAGAGAACCCCATGGACCCTTTTTGAGTTCTACTAGGAAAAAGTCATACAAATTTGGTACATAGGTCCTCTAACATGTCCTAATGTGTTCCAAAGGGTCACCATTCCATCCAAGTTGCATTTGTAACCCTAATGACCCCTTAATAGGCCTACTAACCCTGTTTCAACATGTGGTCTCCTAAGAGCACCCCATGGACCCCTTTCAAGTTCTACTAGGAAAAAGTCATCCAAATTTGGTATGTAGGTCCTATGACATGTCCTTATGCATTCTAAAGGGTCACCATTACATCAAATTTTTATTTGGAACCCTAATGACCCCTTAACAGGCCTACCGACCCCATTTCGACACGTGGTCTCCTGAGAGCACACCATGGACCCCTTTCGAGTTTTACTAGGCAAAAGTCATCCAAATTTGGTACATAGGTCCTATGACATATCCTAATGCATTCCAAAGGGTCACCATTCCATTGAAGTTTCATTTGGAACCCTAATGACCTCTTAACAGGCCTACCAACCCCGATTCAACATGTGGTCTCCCGAGAGCACTCCATGGACCCCTTTCGAGTTCTACTGGGCAAAAGTTATCCAAATTTGGTACGTAGGTCATTTGATATGTCCTAATGCATTCCAAAGGATCACTGTTCATCAAAAGTTTCATTTGGAACCCTGATGACCCCTTAAGTCACCTATCGACCCTAAATTACACAATGGTCTCCCAAGAGCACCCCATGGACCCTTTTCGACTTTGACTAATCAAAATTCATCTAAATTGTGGAGTTAGGTCCTTTGACATGTCCTAATGCATTCCAAATGGTCACCGTGCATCAAAGGTTGTCTCACAAGCCCTAATGACCCCTTAAGACGCCTAGCGACACTGATTGGACATGTGGTCTCCTAAGAGCACCCCATGGACCCTTTTCAAGTTTGACTAGGAAAAAGTCATTAAAATTTGGTACATTGGTCCTTGGACATGCCCTATTGCCTTCCAAATGGTCACTGTACATCTGAAGTTGCCTCACAAACCCTAATTACCCCTTAAGACGTCTAGCGACCCTTATTCGACCTGTTGTCTCATGAGAGGATCTGTTATAACTTAAATTAAATATTAAAATAATATATAAAATATTTGAAAAAATATAATATTTAATAGACTAAATATATAATATATATTATAAGATATATTAGATATTACATTTAATATATATTATCAAATATACAATATATTAATGTCCTATTCATTTTATATATTATATATATTAGACATTATATTATATACGTGCAGCAATATTTAATATAATATATATATATATATATATATATATATATATATATATATATATATTATGTAACATTTATATTATAATATAAAAATATTGCATTTAATATAAATCTGAACAGACTATATACTTAGGTCGTTTAAATTGATATTATCGAATATATAATATAAATAAATAATATATATAATATATATACTATATAATATAAAATATAAAACATAAAATATAAAACATAAATATAAAATATATAAATTATTGATTGTCGGGGTGAAAGAAAAAAACACCAAAATTAAAGGGAAATAAAAAAAGAGTGGGAGGGGGAAACTTTTCAAAATTCAAATTCAAACAAAATCGGGTACATGAAAAAATTGGGTACCCAATTTTTTTGGGTACCCGATTAGGCTTGGTAATAGCTTTGGAAACCAAAGCCCCATGGTCAATGCTGAAGGTGTGCAAAAAATGTGTTTTTTCTCTATTTTTCTTATATCGACACTTCGACCATTAGGTTGATGACTTTTTTTCCACCCGATTTCGATAAAATGAAAAGGGTTTCTTTGGATGATTGTCAGCTTTCCATCAATATAAGTGCTATCAGATTTTGAATTCGTTAAGTATTTATTAGTTATTTTCTAGTTCACTTACGTCTAAAGTCCTGATTGACATACTAATGGAAAAACAACTATAACTTTCAAACCGTATAACATTTTTGAAATCCGAAAGATGCATCACATTCTATGCTTCGTCTAGTATAAGAAAAAATTAAAAAAAATTGAATTATGATAAGTTTTCGATGAGTAAAGGTGGTCAGACATGAGAGTTCTTAAATTCTGAAAGTGTTGTAGTAAAAAAATCATAATTAATTATCTATTTGGAATAAAAATACTAAAAAATATGTGTCACATCCAGGCATGAGTCAGCTACTTATATATAGAATATTATAAAAAAATATTATCATTTTATTTTGATTAGGGTGGTCAGACATACACATACTTCTTATTTTTTTGCTGAAATGTTTGTAGTGTTGCATTGCAATCTATACTTTTTACCAATCATATTAATTTTTTTTCAAAAAAGGCTTAGTAGTTTAGAAACTACATTCAATTTCCTATGAATTATGTTGTTACAACTTTTTGATATTAGGTAGATAACTAGCTCATTTTTTCACGTCAAGTTGACTAATCTTGATTTTCTGATTTTTCATTACCACTTAAGGGCATAGTTTGGCCCCTCATGATCCTGCACATACCCACTTGTAAAGCTTTATTCTAAAGAATTTGACTGATGACACCAATTAGATAAGATTTTCTTGTTCCCGTTGTTCCTTGAATTATCATAAACAAAGGCATCTCAACCTGATTGCCATGGTAGTGTGTCATAATAATATCAAATACCTTTTGTTTCTTATCACTGAGGCTTGTAAAGTTGATGCATTGTGGGATGTCATCATACACGAGACATCCATGTTTCTTCATTTCTCCTATGAAGTTGACTGCTACAGCAGTATGCTCTGCACTTTGATATTCACTACACCAATTTGTATTTCTATCAATATCTCTTCTTCCTAACATAACTATCTTAGAAACTTGCATATGCTGACCACGATGTAGTTTGGAGATGATTTCCCATTCATGCTCTGTGGTATTGCCTTGAATAGCTCCATTATCTTTCACTTTAGAATCACTGTTAGGTTCATCATTTTCTGTAGGTGCTACTCTTTGAATATGCCAAGGATTATAATTGAGTGATTCCCAATTTCCTACTATAGTATCATTATCATGACCAATATCTCTTTCAATGTTACAAAAAGGTTTGTATAGTAACAACTCAAATAAATAAAAATACACCCATTTACTTGAATAACGTGGAAGAATGGATAGAAGCCTAGGGAAAATTCTAACAATAGTTGTCATTTTCCTTGGCCCCCATTTTTGGTCTCCTTTTTTTTTCTAGGATTATATATCCAAGATCTTCTACATCAATCAAGGTGATACCTTCCATATAGATTGGCCTTGTTTTATAGACATCTATAAAAGATTTGGCATGTTCTTCATCAGTTTCCTCATTATTTAATGCTAAAGGTTTGAAAACCTCACGTGAGACATTTAGATTAACAAACCTTCTGCTACTCTCTACCAATGGAAGCTCTAACAATATATGACATATTTCTTGGGCTCCAATATCCCTCTCTATAATTGTTTTCATGAGAATATTTTTGTATGCTTGTGCAACTAAATCATCAGGATTTTCCAAGTTTGACAAACACATCAACATTTCAGAATAGGTTTTTGAATTTCTCTCGGCTTTTGCTGCATACTTTACAATGTATTTAATAACTGCATGTTTTGAAAGAACAAGTTGCCAATCTATATTTTCCCTCCACAGTTTCAATATGTACCGATTATGTGAATTGATTCTATCATCATTTCTAGTAGGCTCAAATTTTCTTTCACCCAATTCTCTATCCTCACATAACTTGGATCCCTCCAAATTCAATGGCCAAGGAGCATTGTACCTAAGAGAAAGAAAAGTGATCATCTATTTTATTAAGTTTTGTGAATAGTTAATATATAATATTAATGTAAACCTTATTAATTGATGAAATAATTACCTACAAACCATTCTTCCCCTTTTTTTATACAAACATGCACCCTCCTTACAAACTGTGTGTTGTTCCACATAGTTGACTATCTCTTCATAGTCATGGTCAATATCCATCTGAGCTAGTTGTGCACTATTTTTGAGACATGGATGTTGACCAAAATGTTGGAAAACTGACAAATGGTTGCGCGGATAATATATCATATTAAAATTTTATAATAGTTTCCTCACTCTCATACCACTACAACATTTGGGGTCAAATTTCGATGCCAATTTGCAACGCCACTACAATTTGTGTTTGTTTTTTTTTTTTTTTTGTAAGTGCCCCCGATGGTGTCGTAATAGCGACAATATCATCATAATTGCGAAACCCATTTGGTTATAAACAAAAAAAAAAGAGAAAAGAAAGTGTCATTTGTAATTTGTGAATTCGAAGAGTTGCCGCAAAGACAACACAACACTTTTGTGTGGTGCGAAGAGGGCATTCTAGTTTGGTGTGCGCAAAGAGGCCAGCTACTGCATGTGGGAAGAGGGCACTGGCACTTGAGGTAGGCATTCAAGCTTTTTCTTCCCATTAAATCAATTTCAGTGGCATTGTTTATATCTTAGCATTGTTAATAGTGGCATTGTTTACATCTTAGCATTTGGAATGCTTGATGACTTGCGAGCTTTGAGAGCTAGGGCATTGTTGCTATTACCTTCAAGGCATTGTGTGAAGTGTTTGATCTCTCTTTATTTATTTTTCTATTGATATTCACTATGTTCATACTCCTTGTTTATGATCATTTCACGAGGAAATGTCTTGATGGCTCACGGGCTGCAAGCTAGGGCACGATACATTGTTCATGAGCTCACTGTTTAATACTGGCATTGTTTACATCTTTTCATTTGGAATGCTTGATGACCTGGGAGCTTTGAGAGCTAGGGCATCATTGCTATTACCTTCAAGGCATTGTGTGAAGTGTTTTATCTCTCTTTATTTGTTTTTCTATTGATATTCACTATGTGCGTACTCCCCATTTATGATCATTTCACGAGGAAATGTGTTGATGGCTCGGGCATGATACATTGTTCACGAGCTCATTGTTTAATACTGGCATTGTTTACATCTTTTCATTTGGAATTCTTGATGACCTACGAGCTTTGAGAGCTAGGGCATCATTTCTATTACCTTCAAGGCATTGTGTGAAGTGTTTGATCTCTCTTTATTTGTTTTGGTGTTGATATTCACTGTGTGGTACTCCCCGTTTATGATAATTTCATGAGGAAATGTCTTGATGGCTCATGAAATGCAAGCTAGGGCATCATACATTGTTCATGAGCTCACTATTTAATATCTGGCCAGGCCATGTAAATGATACCAAGCCAACCTAATTAGCCCAACAAAATGTGTCATGTTTATCTTTGTCAAATACATGCGTTCACCATTTTGTTCTTGTTATTCACAAAACTATTGCATCAAAAGTAATTGTAATCAATGATTCAAAGAAAAAAGAAATAAATACAATAGATTAGACCCCAAAATAATATAGTCAACTACAATAGCTCACAGTCTCTATGAAATAAATAGTGTATAAAACAATATATGGTGCACAATAGCAACAAGTATGCAATGACAGCAATAACATTGCATGATAAAATTCAATACTCTTAGTTTTTATTCAAATCTACTCGAAACTCCTATCAGCTCATTGTCCAATAGTTAAACTAACCTATGACTTCAAAAAAGGAATTATGAAATCTAGTTGTAGGTAGTTATCTCTTCTATAATGAAAATGGTACCAAGCCAACCCAATCAGCCCAACAAAATGTGTCATGTTTATCTTTGTCAAATACACTCATTCACCATTTTGTTCTTGTTCTTCACACAAATATTGCATCAAAAGTAATTGTAAACAATGATTCAAAGAAAAAAGAAACAACTACAATAGATCTGACCCCAAAAGAATACAATCAACTACAATAGCCCACAGTCTCATTGAAATAAATAGTGTATAAAATAATATATGGTGCACAATAGCAACAAGCATGCAATGACAACAATAACATTGCATGATAAAATTCAATACTCTTCATTTTTATTCACATTGCACATGCATAATTGTAGATGAGGATCATTAATAGGGTGTCAGGCATTGCTTAGATCCTTTGGATCTAACCCCATCTTTTCCTTCCTTGCAGGTTTTGGATCATACAAGAGCATACTGGATTGAACCTCAGGTCAACACTTCATTACTTCAGGCAATGTCTGGTACCTTCATTATTTATGTTCATCCACTTATGTATGTTTGCATTCATTCATATTCTTCTGAAAGTTAATCTTTATGAGCTCACATTCAAAACTGTGTGTATTATTTTATTACTGATGTCCCTATTTGATTTAATAGCATCAATATAACAAACAGAGCACTGACCAATCAAATAGGGACATGAGGTGCTCAAACTGTGAGCTCATAAAATAATATATTTAGTCTTAATAAAATCTTATAAAACAACATATATTGCGCGAAGTGTTTGATCTCTCTTTTTTTATTTTGGTGTTGATATTCACTATGTGATACACCCCATTTATGATCATTTCATGAGGAAATGTCTTGATGGCTCGCGGGCTGCAAGCTAGGGCATCATACATTGTTCATGAGCTCACTATTTAATACTGGCATTATTTACATCTTTTCATTTGGAATGCTTAATGATGACCCGCGAGCTTTGAGAGCTAGGGCATCATTTCTATTACCTTCAAGGCATTGTGTGAAGTGTTTGATCTCTCTTGATTTGTTTTTTTGTTGATATTCACTATGTGGTACTCCCCGTTTATGATCATTTCATGAAGAAATGTCTTCATGGCTTGCGGGCTGCAGGCTAGGGCATCATGCATTGTTTATGACCTTATTGTTTGAGCACCTCATGTCCATATATATATACTTCAAAGGAGGAATTATGAAATATAGTTGTAGGTAGTTATCTCTTCTATAATGATGGAGGAGTGAAAGGTAATGATCAATGAGGTTGTTGCTATTAGATCATACATTAACACACTTACTGAACTTTGAATTTGAGCTTGGGCATCATGAAATGTTATTGTTGTCATTGCATGCTTGTTGTTGTTGTGTACCATATATTGTTTTATACACTGTTTATTTCATTGAGACTGTGAGCTTGGTTTTTCTTTCAGAAGTGTATAGCTTGACTATGTACATGTATAATTGTAGATGAGGATTAGTAATAGGATGTCATTCATTGCTTAGATATTTTTTATCTAACCCCCATCTCTCTTTTCTTTTTAGGTTCTGGATCACACAGGGGCACACTAGATTCATACCCGAGTCAAAATTTCATCACTTCAGGCAATGTCTAGCACCCTTATTATTTATGTTCATCCTCTTATGTATGCATGTACTCTTGTATTTTGTTTTGAAAGTTATTTTCCTTGTATAGTATATACAAGTTATTTTATATATATATACATGTAATCTTTAGATGAAAAAATTTATTTTCCTTTATATGTATCTTTGCATGAAATGAACACAAATTAAACAAGATCATCTAATAATGCAAACTAGGGTACTACAGTCACTCATCTAGTAATTAGTTCCCAAAACCATTACTAAGAATTTAAAATAAGTCTAAGTCCCCAAATCCATTGTTCTATGTGTATAAAACAATATATGGTGCACAACATCAGCGAGCATGCAATGACAACAATAACATTGCATGATGTCCGAGCTCAAATTCAAAAAAGTAAGTGTATTAATGTATGATCTAATAGCAGCAACCTCATTAATCATTAACTTTCACTCCTCCATCATTATAGAAGAGATAACTACCTACAACTAGGGCATCATGCATTGTTTATGAGCTCACTATTTGAGCACCTCATGTTCCTATTTGATTGGCCAATGCTCAAATAGTGAGCTCATAAATTGCGACACCCATTTGGTTATAAACAAAAAAAAAGAAAAAGAAAGTGTCATTTTTAATTTGTGAATTCGAAGAGCTGTCGCGAAGATGGCACTACATGTTTGCGTGGCATGAAGAGGGCATTCAAGTTTGGCATGCCTAAAGAGGCCGACACCATGTGGGAAGAGGGCACTGGCACTTGAGGTAGGCATTCAAGCTTTGTCTATTTGATCATAAATAGGGAGTACCACATAGTGAATATCAACAATAAAACAAATAAATAGAGAGATCAAACACTTCACACATTATATGTTTCTTATAGCTCACAGTCAACTACAATAGCTCACAGTCTCAATGAAATAAACAGTGTATAAAATAATATATGGTGCACAATAGCAGCAAGCATGCAATGACAACAATAACATTTCATGATGCCTGATCTCAAATTCAAAATAGTAAGTGTATTAATGTATAAACTGATAGCAGCAACCTCATTGATCATTACCTTTCACTCCTCCATCATTATAAAAGAGATAACTACATACAACTAGGGCATCATGCATTGTTTATGAGCTCACTATTTGAGAACCTCATGTCCTTATTTGAATGGCCGATGCTCAAACAGTGAGCTCATAAATAATGCATGATGCCCTAGCTTGCAACCCACAAGCCATCAAGACATTTCCTCATGAAATGATCATAAATGGGGAGTACCACATAGTGAATATCAACAATAAAACAAATAAAGAGAGATCAAACACTTCACACAATATATGTTGTTTTATAAGATTTTATTAAGACTAAATATATTGTTTTGTGAGCTCATTGTTTGAGCACCTCATGTCCCTATTTGACTGGTTGATGCTCTGTTTGTTATATTGATGCTATTAGATCAAATAGGGACATCAGTAATAAAATAATACACTATGTGGTACTCCCTGTTTATGATCATTTCATGAGGAAATGTCTTGGTGGCTCATGGGCTGCTACAAGCTAGGGCATGATACATTATTCATGAGCTCACTGTTTAATACTGGCATTGTTTACATCTTTTTATTTGGAATGCTTGATGACCTGTGAGCTTTGAGAGCTAGGGCAATGTTTCTACTACCTTCAAGGCATTGTGTGAAATGTTTGATCTCTCTTTATTTATTTTGGTGTTGATGTTCACTATTTGGTACTCCCCATTTATGATCATTTCATGAGGAAATGTCTTGATGGCTCGCGGGTTGCAAGCTAGGGCATCATACATTATTCATGAGCTCACTGTTTAATATCTGGCTAGGCCATGTAAATGGTACCAGACCAACCCAATCAGCCCAACAAAATGTGTCATGTTTATCTTTGTCAAATATACTTGTTCACCATTTTTTTCTTGTTCTTCACACAAATATTGCATCAAAAGTAATTGTAAACAATGATTCAAAGAAAAAAGAAACAACTACAATAGATTAGACCCCAAAAGAATATAGTCAAATACAATAGCTCATAGTCTCAATGAAATAAACAGTGTATAAAACAATATATGGTGCACAACAGCAACAAGTATGCAATGACAGCAATAACATTGCATGATAAAATTCAATACTCTTAGTTTTTATTCAAATCTACTCGAAACTCCTATCAGCTCATTGTCCAATAGTTAAACTAACCTATGACTTCAAAGGAGGAATTATGAAATATAGTTGTAGGTAGTCATCTCTTCTATAATAAAAATGGTACCAGGCCAACCCAATTAGCCCAACAAAATGTGTCATATTTATCTTTGTCAAATACACTTGTTCACCATTTTGTTCTTGTTCTTCACACAAATATTGCATCAAAAGTAATTGTAAATAATGATTCAAAGAAAAAATAAACAACTACAATAGATCAGACCCCAAAAGAATATAGTCAACTACAATAGCTCATGCTCTCAATGAAACAAATAGTGTATAAAACAATATATGGTGCACAACAGCAGCAAGCATGCAATGACAACAATAACATTGCATGATGCCCGAGCTCAAATTCAAAATAGTAAGTGTATTAATGTATGATCTAATAGCAGCAACCTCATTGATCATTACTTTTCACTCCTCAATCATTATAGAAGAGATAACTACATACAACTAGGGCATCCTGCATTGTTTATGAGCTTACTATTTGAGCACCTCATGTCCCTATTTGATTGGTCGGTGCTCAAACAATGAGCTCATAAATAATGCATGATGCCCTAGCTTGCAGCCCGCAAGCCAGCAAGACATTTCCTCATGAAATGATCATAAATGGGGAGTACCACATAGTGAATATCAACAAAAAAACAAATAAAGAGAGATCAAACACTTCACACAATATATGTTTCTTTATAAGATTTTATTAAGACTAAATATATTATTTTATGAGCTCATTGTTTGAGCACCTCATGTCCCTATTTGATTGTTCAGTGCTCTGTTTGTTATATTGATGCTATTAGATATTTGATTACCCTTTATAGAGTACCTTAACATGCCAAAAGGATAGGGTAGGTTTCTTTGGAAGGTATATGACTGTTTACACTGTTTCTCATATTTTTAAGGCCTAAAACTCATGCATTTGCAAAGGAAGTACTAACCAGTCAAACTCCCAGGATCCAAGTCTTTTCACAGTGTCATGAATAGATTCAAATCAAAGGAATATGAAGTCAATTTGACTCCAAGAGGTTTCTAGATACAAAATCCCCAATTTGTACCCTCAAAACCCTTAAATCTAGGGCTTCCTCAATGTCATGTTTCCCAAGGTTTCCTGCAACAAATAATGGTTGATTCACCTTGTACTTAACATTTCTATACACTTTCAATCATAAAATATTGCCCTTGTTTGGCCAGAACTCTCTATCCTTCAGCCTATCCTCCAAATTCACTTAGTTTCTTAGTATTCCCTATGGTGATCACCACAACAGTCAATCAAACTTGCAATTCCAAAGTTAGAGGATTATAATACATGTTAATTGGATGCCATTCTATGAGAACCAGTAATCTACATTCATAGAATGACATTCATAATGAAAGAAACTCAAGAAAATAGTCCTAATTCAAATTTTCAATGACTGTACAGTTCCAAAATGGAATAACAATGACTAGAATAGAATTCTCAGAGCATGAATGACTTCAAAGTCATGAAATATAAGGATCAAAACATTGTAGAAAACATTCCAACCATTAATAACTTTGAATCATACCAAAAATCCTTTCAAATTTGCAAGAAAATCAGACTTTTATTTGTTGATATTTTCCAGATTCTATCTAGGAATAAATAGCTTCTAAAGTTCTCAGAATTGATCTTCAGATTAGTCTCTCCTTTGTGAATGAATTAATCTTGAAGTAGTCTAAGATCTTCCTTAAGATTTTCTACAGAATTTTGCTCCAGAATTCACTTCTATGTATACTGTAATTAAGACTGAGATTCAAAGTTGATGCCCTTCTATGGAGGACTTCGTTTTATCTACAATGTTTGAATTGACTGTTGTTTAATGGCATCTAATGCTTTCTTATGCATCTAATGCTGCTATTTAATGGCATCTAATGCATCTAATGTTGTTGTTTAATGGCATCTAATGTCATTGGATATCTTCATGTTCAATGATGTCTTTTTGATCTCCATAGGTTTTGTGAACTCCTTATGTGCTCTAGGTGCCCCTGCACCACTATGTGCTTTGAGCCAATGAAATTTTTATCATCATGATGAAGGAATAATGCATTAAATGTCTTACTTATCTCCCTATTCAGTTTTAATTTTATAGTGAATTCATGATTTATAATTCAGTTGTAGTAGCTCAATGTGCTTGAACTCGAGAATACCCCTTACTTGGTTTCCTACAAAACTTTTGGCAAAATCTATCAGAAAATGAGAAGCTATGAGAAGGTGACATGAAGCTAATGAAAGGAGGCATCTCCAATTTGTTTTGCAGATATACACATTAAGGATCATGTCAGATAATAAAAGGGAATTCAATCAAAATAGGGAGACAATCGCTAGATTGTTGTCTAACTTTCAAAGAGAAGCCGATGACAAATGTTATTGTCCATGTAAGAGTTGTAATGGCTTAAAGACAAGAAAAATCAAAATCAAAATAGAAAAGAGACATTGTAGGGAGAATGGTCACATGGAAGGGGGGTTATTGTTTTCACAATTAATATACATATGAACCATGGAAGGAGGTTTGATTATCATCATTTTTATATAGGTCGATCTCCCCAGTGTGAATATAAAGGAACATGGATTGGAGATGGAACAATTTTAACCATATGGCACGCGGGAGCAAATGCGGAGCGGGTGGATGCCAAGTGGGGGCATTCCTTAGTTTTGATGGGGATGAGGGTGACTCAAAAGAAGCAGATGATGACCCAGGAGGAGTTGTGGGGGAGTTCATGGTGGGGGGCTATTGGTGTTGCGTCCGAGACCCTCTTCTCTCTCCTTTTGCAGCTTCTAAGGTTAGGGTTTGTGTTCTTTGTGACTGTATTTGCTGGGGGGGCCCTTTTCCCCTTATTTTTGGAGAGATGTAGGCCTTGGTTATCTCAGAAGGTTTTTGGAGGTGAGTGGCTGCAATGGGTCCTCCTTTGGGACACTATTGTGTAGGCCTATTCCTGGGTTCATCATTCTCTCTGGGTTTCTCAGATCCTTTCATTCGTGTGGGAGAGTGGTGAAGATTCAATTGGTATAGTCTCATGTGGGACTCCTTTAGAGGTATAGTTGCAATCTTGTGCTCTCTGGCATTCTATGGTCTCCTTTCCCCATTACTCCTTTTCTTTGCTTCCTATTGAGATGGAAGCTCATTTTGAGGTGAAGGCTCCTCTCCCTCTTAACTCCTCTTTTGCACTTTCTATAGAGGTGGAAGGTCCTTTAGAGGTGGAGGCTCTACCTACAGAGGTGGCTAGTAGCTGGATGGAAGAGGTGGGTTGGAATTTTGGTGGTAAGTTTGGCCATAGCTGGAGGGTTTCGTTCAAGCCAGTGATCTTTGAATGTTTTATTCTTTTCCTGGCTGGTTGTGATCAGGTGGAATGGGGAGCTTTCCTCATTTCTATCTCTTTGTTTAAGGTTTGGGGAGCCTTTCAAAACCCTTTTGGGCTTGTCCTTTGTTGGAGAGTCTTGTGTTTGCTAGTGATCCTAGAATGTCTTTTCTTTCTTCTGGTTGATTGTTATTTGGTGGTGCTAGAGATCTCTAACAATTTCATCTTTTGTCTGGCAAGTTGTAATCTAATGGAGTGGGGAATATCTTTCTTCTGCTCCATATCTGTGTTAAAGGTTGGGGGAGCCTTTCAAAACCCCATGGGGTGCAACCTTTGCTGGAGACTCCTATTTTTTCCAGAGAGCCTTGAAAGTCCTTTTTTTTTTGGTAGATTATAACTTGGGGATTTGGGGAGTTATCTTCACTCCCACTTCATTGTTAATGGTTGGGGGAGCCATTCAAAACCCTAAAAACTATGGTACAGCTGAAGATTTTCTTATTTATATTTATAAGTTGTTGTTTCATATTAGGTATGATCATGATAGGGTGGACTGGTCTGTCTGCCAGATCTATTGGATGTTAAATCCCATGTTGTTAATGGGAGTCATCATTAAGGTTGGGGGAGCCTTTCAAAACCCTGAAGGATTGGTGTAGCTGAAGCTCTACTTGCAAATCTATGTGAGTTGTTGTTTCATTAAAACTGGTTATGGGAGCCATCAAAACCCTTTCGTTCAGTTTAGGGAACCTGAAAAGCCTAGTATGGTGATTCTGTAAGGTGTTGGTCTTACTCTTTAGTTCTTGGCAACTTGAGTTTTTCTGAGTATATTTTTTTTGGCTGCTATTGTAACCTTGGGTTTTTTCTACTGGTTTTTTTACTGGTAGATAGTGCTGGGGGGTTCTGTAAGGTTTATCTTATTCCCCAGTTGGCTCACTTTCATTTGAGCTAATTCTCCCTACTATTTTTCTCTGGGTTATAGTTCCCACCAAAAACTAATTGTAAATGGTTTCGGGGCCCATTCAAAACCTCTTTTTACCTTAATAAAAAAAGAAATAGAGGAACATGCAGGTGTGAGTATTGAAGTTGAAGATCATGATCCCATGGAAGATGATGATCATGCGCTAGAAAACACATTTGAAGATGATGGTATGAATGCATTGATCGTTGACACATTTGGTACTGGTGTTGTTGGTGCTACTGTTGCTGCTGATGATGAGGATGACATTGACGATGTCCATGATATACCTCTACTTGAGAAGGTAGACATGACCCTTTATGAAGGCTCCCAATCTACTCTTCTCTATGTTGTATTGTTGTTGGTGAATTTTAAGGTTATGAATGGTTTATCTAACATAGCAATGTCACGTATGCAAAGGTTTGTCATATATGTCATTATAGTCTATAAAAGGTGAAACGTGTACCATTAAGATTGTTTATGTTAATGACTTATATTATTTGTTGCAAATTGATAGGTGACTTTCTGTTACCACCATCAAATGTTCTCCCTCGCTCATACTGAGAATTATGTGCCACTATGAAACATATTGGAATGGAGTATCAAATAATAGATGCTTGTCTTGAAGATCATATTATTTATTATAAAGAACATGAAAATGCAACAGAATGCCCTGAATGCCATACGAGCAGATATTGAGATGATCAAGTGACAAAAAAGGTGCCTTGCAAGGTTCTTCATCACATCCCCATTATTCCACTTCTGAAATGATTATTCAGGTGCTATAGCTTGGCACAATTTATGGATTACCATGCACGCAACAGGAGTCAAGATAAAATTATTTGAATGCCTGCAGATGGTTCATCATTTATGGACATAGAGTAAAAGTGGCCACACTTTAAAGAGGAACCTCAAAATCTCAGGCTTTCTCTGGCAGTAGACGGTGTCAATCCATATGGAGAGATGAGATCCATTTTCTCAGTGTGGCCTATTTTTGTTATAAACAATAACCTTCCTTCATAGATGTCAATAAAGAGGGAGCACATTATGTTGGAAATGATTGTTCTAGGTATCTTATTATTTTATAGTTATCTACATGTAATTATAAGTCTTGGAGTGAAATGGCCACAATAATTATCTAATGTTGTTGTTAATTCAACTAGGTAAGTACCAAGTGAAAGATATGAATGTATATATTGCACTTCTTATCAACAAGTTGTTAGTGTTATGGAATGGTTTCACTATGTATGACATCTCCCGACCAATTGGATAAAGAGAATTTTAATTCCATGTAATGCTTGTGTGGACAATTCATGATGCTCTAGGGTTGACACATTTCTGTGGTATGTTATGGTGAATTTTAGTTGTATGAGATAATTCAAATTTTAAAAATATACATATTTAATCTAATTTTATCATTATCTTGTAGGTCTTCAAACAAAGGAAAAATTTGCATGTCCAATGTGTGGTCCAAAGATGAAATCTCATCATTCCAAAAGTTTAAGAAAACAAGTGTTTGATGAGTATAGACAGTTCCTCCCCAAAAATCATAAGTATCGAAGTGAAGAAAGTCATCTTTTCAATGAGAAATAAGAGACTACATCAAAGCCCCAAAGAATGACACCTCACCTATGGCAGTTGGAATATAATAGAATTCAAGGTAATATTGTTCCACGTAATGATCAATGTTTGAAAATTATATATTTTGATTGTGTTTTGTTGGCTAATTATGTAGTTGACGATCTTGAAGGTCGTGAAGCCATCACTGACCAGCTTCTAAATGGACTAAAATGTTATCCCAGAGAATTTAGTAGGCTACCCTACTATGAGCATCTAGAAATTGTGCATTTGTTTGATACTATGTATATTGGAAAGAATGTAATAGAGACGCTGTGGAAAATATTAGATGGAAGGCGTGACAAAGAAAAACTTGGCAAAATTTGTAGTGACATTCATGATTCCAATCATGCAATGAAAAATATCATTGAATCAAATAGCAATGGAGACAGGATTAATGCAAGTGCTCTTCCTTGGTTATTAACAGAGCAAAAAAGTAATGCCATAAAAGAAGTGATTTGAAAAATTTGATTTCCTACAAGATTTGTTGTGGATATAAGCAATCTCATATCAAAGAAAAATGATTTTGGGTCAAGGATGAAAACACATGATTGACATACTTTCATCAAGGTAAGTCATAGTCTTTTGTATTTACAATATATTTGTGTAATTGCATTCAATTTTCATTGTATGAAATGATCAGTTAAAAATTGTTGCAGTATTTGCTACCCCTATCTCTCCCTGAGAACTTCGACAATAATATCAAACAAGTGATATATGATCTTGGAAAATAAATGAGGTAAGCAATGATATTTGTTCAATATATCAAACAAGTAATACATTGTAAAGTCTCGCATTTATATATTTATGTCTTGAATCCCTTGTAGGTAGTTGTCATCTAAAGAAATCCATAAAGAAGATATAAAATATTGGAAGAAAAGAATTTGTCGATTAATGTGTGAAATGCAAAAGTGTTTACCTCTAGCTTTTTCAATGCACAAGAACACTACCTCATACACCAAGTTGAGGAGATTGAATTGTGTGGACCTGTACATGCTAGGTCAATGTGGATGGTTGAGAGACACTTGAAATTTTTTAAGGGTTTGGTATGAAAAAGAGCATGTCCCTAGGGTTCTATGGTTGAGGGATATATGGTATACTAAATGATGGTGTACATTACTCAATATCTTCCTAATCTTGCAGAAAAGTCTCATATAGATTGCATTTGGGATCTCAACTCAATTACAAAATTTGAAGGGGAGTACTTGGTGGGCAATGGTAGATTTAGGAAACTGAAAGGTAATAAATTATGAGATGTTATTGTAGTAAATTAATTCTCAATCTTCAAAATAAATCTATTGTAAGTCATCTATTTACTTTTGTACAGCTGTTAAAGAGTGGGATGCAATACATTTATTTATTGCAAATAATCAAGATTGGATGACGGCATGGATTGAACGATGTCAACATGATGGTCATAGATTAACATGGGAATTTGTGTCTTCATTGGTTATACAAACTCATCACAATGGAGATCCCAATGTTACACAAAAGGAAATAGATTTAGCATATGGTTTAAGAGATCACCAGGTACTTATAAATTTGTTAATTAATCAATCGTATGTTTTTCAACTCGTGATGCAATAATTTATACATGCTTGACATTATTGCAGGTGAAACACCACAAGGCTATGTTTTGCAATGGTTATAAATTTCGCATCAAAAAGTTGGATGACACAAAGAGAACTTGTGATTCTGGGATAAGTGCAGTGTTCCAGGTGACTAATATTTCATCTAGAAATGACTTACATCTTCAAGAGTCACAAAATTGATACTATGGTATTTTGGTTGATATACTTGACTGCGACTTCAATTCTTTCAAATTAGTTCTCTTCGTTGTGAAATGGTACAGACTAGGACTCAATAAAAATGATCATGATAGAACTGTTATTGAACATGACAATAGATTTACAATGATTAATACAAGGTTGTTTGAGCCAGTTGGAGAAGAGCCCTATGTTCATCCAAGCCAATGTGAGCAGGTATTTTACTTAGAGGTTCCACATAAACTAGGTTGGTCATTTGTTGTTAGACATGATCCAAGAGGAAGACCGATAAAGTATAATGCGATGGAAGAAGATGCCGAGGAAGATGAAGAAGTGGAAGATGATGTAGAACCAGATCACGATCGAGAGCTAGTCAAAGAAGAATATGAAGAAGAAAATGATGATGATGCTGCTACGGATGATGATGATGTTTCTACTAATGCTGCTACTGATGAGGATGATGTTGCTACTGATGTTGCTACTGATGATGATGATGATGATGATGATGATGATGATGATGATGATGATGATGATGATGATGATGCTGATGGTGATGATGACAATAATGGTAGTGATGATGTCATCGATGATGACGATCTTGATGATGAGATGGATGAAGAAGAATATCAATGACATGAATGAAATGTATAATTATGCAAAATTTTTGGCATGTTCTAACGATTGTTTTATATGTATTACTCTTATTCACCTTGTTTTATATGTCCTACTTATATATCTTTGATCTTTTGTTAAGAGAAATTTCATTCTAAAATAGTGTATTTAATTTCTATATGCTTAAACAACCTCACTAGTTAAGAATGTTCTCATTTGTAGTGGGCATGACAAGAATCAAATCACTTGAAAGACACTAGTATTTAGACATGCAAAAATTAGTGACATGATTAAGCAAATTACCTTTCTTTACAATTGCATGGTTGTCTTTGGTTTGTCATTTTGTTTTGAATGTCTAGTGATTTAAACCAAAGACTTCGACTTAACCAAAAAATGTGCAAGTCTACATTAGTATGTTTCTTTTTATTGTAATTATAATTAGTATGAATGAACAAAGTAATGACAATGCAATATTTTTTATAATGCAATATTTGTCAAAATAGCGTTGATGACTTTGGTCAATGTGCCTATGTGTCAATGTGGTGTTGGCCCATAAATGTTGAAGATGTCACGCACAACAAGTAATCCTGGGCATCAATTTTGGGTTTGCCCAAATAGGAAGAAGGTCTAGATACGTAATTATATTTTATGTTTAAAAATAATGTGACAACTAATCATTTTATGAAGAACTGATGTACATTTGGTATTGTCAGGGAAATAGTGGATGTCAATACTTTTGGTGGGTCAATCAAACCACATTTACATCTACCCCATCTACATCTATACCTGATGTAGGAAATGAGTGCAACTTGTGCAAGGCTCGAGAGACAGCTAGTGCCCCCAAGATTGCTTCAATGGCAAAAGTAGAAATCATATTTTTGCGATGCCTTCTTTGTGTAGTTTGTGCACTACTTTTTTGGGACCATATGTGTAAATGTGGTTAACAGAGGGCTATTGTAGATACCAAATTTTTTTTTAGAATTTCTAGTAGATACACATAAAGAACATGCACATAAACATGACAAATGAGAAACATAAATGTAGATATCACAACAGCTGACAAACATAAATGTAGGCATCATAATCACAATTTTTTGGAGACAAAACATAATTGAATGGTATACCCAGACGATGCAACACAACTATATATCACTCCTCTGGTTCCAAGTTTACATTGCAGTAAACAAAATCCATAGATAAAAAATAAATTTAGAGAGCAGAGGAGAGCAAGAACGACCAAAGTAATATAGGTCCCTATATTATTTTGGTTGTTATCACTCTCCTCCTGCGCTCTCTAAATTTATTCTTCATCTTTGGGTTTTGTTTACGCAGTGTAGACATGGAACTGGAGGAGTAGTTGTGTTGCGTAATTTGGGTATGCCACTCAATTATGTTGTGTTTCCAAAAAATTGTGACCATGATGCCTACAATTATGTTTCTCATTTGTTGTGTCCTAGGACCCCTTATGACCCTTTACGACCATTTATGATCCCTAAGAATACATCTTAGAGATCTTAAAATGTCGTTAAGGGTCATAAGAGGCTCCTAGGAGGGGTCAGATGAGCTTCCACCTTCATGTGGTTGGCCCTGTTAAGTAGAGAATGTTAAAATATTCTCAAAACAAAGAGAAGCTCAATAATTTAAGATCTCAATCCACATACGACAAATATATATTGACTACACTGTGAACCCACACATCAAATTTGGACCAAAGAAGTCAAGAAGTCACTCGAATCAAATCTGAATGCAATCAGGTCCACATATATCCCATGAACACATCAGGAAGAATGCATCTCTGATTGCCACACTAGCTTCTTGTGCTAGAGCAGTCATTGTCACAAGTCTTGATTTGGTAGGATCCATTCCAAATCCAAGTCTCTAGACTTGACTCAATAATCCATGAGCTGCTACCGAATCTACTACAAAGTTATCTCCGAATTATGTTGGAGCAATCGTTGTCACAAGTCTTGATTCGGTAGGATCCATTCGAAATCCAAGTCTCTAGACTCAACTCAATAATCTACGAGCCACTACTGAATCTACTGCAAAGTTATCTTCAAATGATCCATAACCAAATCACAAGTAGGAACCAGATCTGCAAGAACACTATTCTGAATCGATACCAACTCGATCGACAAATATATATATATATATATATATATATATATATATATATATATATATTTTAAAAAACTCATTGTCATTGTAATTACGACAGCTTTAAAATAGTGAGGGTTTTCCGTCGCAAACATCCAACATCGATCTATCATATTAACAACATCATTGTCAAAAAACAACCATAAACGATGGATATCCATCGTAAATGTCCAATGCGTGTCTATTGCATGTACAACATAGTCGTAGTTACAAACCACAAATGATAGATATGCATTTTAAACTTTCGATGGATATCTATTGCAATAAAAACATTTCCATCGGTGAACATGTTACAAATGATGGATACCCGTTGGAAGCTTCTAACGGGTCATTGTCGTTTGGTATTTGTTGCGACGGGTAGGCATCCCAATTGCAATGCCCATAAATAATTTCAACGGCAAGCTTGTTGTGTTGGCACCCCCTTTTAGCGATGGACAACATTATCATAATTACGACGCCTGACAGAACCGTCAATTTTTTTTACTACAAAACTGTGATGATGGGTGGTGTCACTTAAGCGACAGTTTACTATCTAAATTCGGACCCTCGACCGTTGAAAAAAGGTCTCAAATGTACTAGTGTACATATGAACATATATTGTAAACATCATGTTATGTAGATAGATATGATCAAATTACTTAAAACATACCTATATATTTCTTTGATGAGGATCATGTCTAGGATTCCATGCATGAATAATGGAATGAAAATATCTCTCAGCACTTTTTCATTCCTCCTCATTTGACTAGTCAATAGTGTCCATGTTCGGTGCTCCTCCGAGCCATAAAAATCCATGCACATGAGGTGAACCCCTATGTTGCCACTCATATCTACACCAAAAATCTTTGACTTTCATACATTTTTTGAGTATTTCTATCTTGAACATTGTATACCTTAAATGCATGTAATGTGCAACTATATGAGGATAGTCAATGGCATTCTATCTTATCCACTTTTGAGCCTCTCGTGGATCATTTGATGATGTTCCTGACATCAACACATGCAAATCAGGCCATTATATATCCAATGCATTTAAGGTGAATAAAATTGTAGGAGTCCCAATTTGGTGAAGCATGTGTGTTAATTCTTCTCTACATTTACACCAATATGATCTTGGTCCTCTTAGAGTTGTTCCAAATCTCATCAACCTATCTGCCAAATTTTTATATGGCATATTTTTCATATGTTCGCATAGCTCATTGATGGTAATTGGCATGTCTTGAAAACTCCTTTTTACAAATATAACAGATGAATTTTGTGCACGATGTATCATTATCATGTTCATCATGAAATACCTAAACCTTGGATGTTTACCAAATCAATGATCCCTATACCCCAACAAATGCTTGACATATTCATGCAGATGAATTTGCCTCATTCTTGGCTCTAACCAATCACATCTTCCATTAGGAAACAATGTTGGAAATTCCATATCTAACAATCTCGATGTGACATATTGATGGGTGATGCACCTATAGCTGGCCATTCAATTAATGCAGATGGAACTATCTCAGAATTGTTAACCCATGCTTGGATTAATTCCATTTCTCTTTGAGAATTAGGTGGTCTTGAAGCCATAGATGTTGTGTACTGAATTACATTACTTTCATTTGTCTTCATGAGTGGACCCACAAATATGACTTCATTTGCATTAGAATCAAATTCCATGTGGGGTTATGTGCAGGATCATGGTATGCTAAAAAGTGGCAATGTGAAAAAAAATTATTTTCAGTCGTCCAAAAGCACACAAATAAATTTGTTGACTTTTTAGTAGGCCAGGGTGTTAGTACACCTGGCCAAGCCAAAAGCCAAAGCTGAAGGCTTAATTAGATATCTGATAATATCAGATATCCGATATTTTCTAGTAGATATATATCTCTGTACCCAACCGCGTTCAATGTTTTTTCATTGTAAAAATGTGAACGCAGCTAGGGTTTTTGGATATCAGCTCCCAAATCCCCTATCTGATTTTTCCTAAATTGCCAAGTAAGTGAAAGCTTCTAATTTTTATTATTTTTATTGTTTTTAAATACAAATATATAGTTTTTTATATAAAAATTAGGGTAGCAATGAGTTTTTCTATTGTTGTTTAAAATTCATTGTAATTATCTATTTGTTTTTTCATTGTTATCAGACATGGAATCATAAAACCCTCCTAATGATCTCGCAAACAATCCAGAACCACCTCCCAACAATCCCCCATCTCCAGAAGACGTACCTGTCATAAACCCTCTCCATTTAGAAGATCTAATAGGAGATAATCTAAATGAACTTAGAGGATTTTAAACCACATATACCAATATCCCCACATTACACCCCATGTTTACGACATTGAACTTAATTATTGAAAACATGGAGAAACTTACACAACAACATAAAGCTGCACTTCTTTGGTGCGATTCCATGCATGCCCAGTTTGAAGATGGGCTTGATTATGATCAAGTCATGAACCTAAATATAAAAAAATATGACATAGCTATTATTTTTGTGGATCCTAAAACTGGTATAAAAGTAGACCCTAAAAAAACCAAGTTGTCAATTAAATGGTGCACAAATAGTGCAATACGTGACAACTTTTGGGACCATTGGTGGATGGGCACAATAGGTGAAATCCTGCACATATGTTCTCCCTCCCAAGATTTCACCACCTCCCACAGTGCAGCATCCAGACATTATTGTTGAGGCTAGATCACAGACTATTCGAGCCATTCACACCTTGAGTGATATGTTGGTTATGCAGAGCATGACATTGTTTCCTCCTCATCTTGATGCTTATGGTGCTTCCACATCCTCCATGAGCTCACATGTTTGTGTTCCCCACACTTGCATTATATGCAAGAATCTGTGCTTTGGTCCCTTGATTGATAGTGATGCATATAATTTTGGCTTCGATGGGGACGATTCTACATAGCACACTACAGACACTAAAGCAGCTCATGGAGATGTGCATCAGGAGCCTACAGTGCCATGGACTCCCACTGTTATGGTAAGGGTAAACCGTTCACTTTTTACATTGTATTTAAATTTTATTGTTCATATTTTTAGTAGAATTTTTTTATAATAATTTCCCACTTATGTCTTTTTATGTGTTACATTTATGTTCAGTTGATGACAGAGGAGGAGATGGCATAGGTGGAGGGGTCCACGCTTTCGGCCATATCATTTGGTCTTGACTCTTCCATGGTACATATGTTTTAATGTAATCATTGGTTTCCTTTTAAATTATGATAATAGTATATGTACATTGTTTTCTAATTTTTATGATCATCTTTTACATACTAATGTAGGTGTCACTAGTTGCCACCGGGGGGCAATGTGAGGGGGTGCAGGTGTCAACCGTTGATAAAGGAAAGGTAATTAAGTAATTTAGTTTGTTTATGCATACATGTATACTTGTCAGTTGTGCATACTCATTTTTAATTTACATGGTTTATTTGACAGAGAGTGGCATGTGATGATGCTGTGAAACCCTATCATCATGATAGAGTCACAGGCATATCCATTCAGAGTGATAGCCCCACAGTACATACATTTCTAAAGTTATTTGTCTGTATTTTACTATCAAGTATATATAATATGGTCAAGTTATGATAGTATGAAGTATTTGTTTGACTTTTGTATGTCACTCCTAATTTGAGGGAGCCAGAATGCCGAGGGTTTGTATCGTTGATAACTCAGCCAACAATCCCTGAAGAAAGTTCAACACAGGTAAGTTTTAATGTTAATTTAGTTATTTTGTAAACATATATTTGCTACCAAGTTTTTAACATTAAATAGTATAATTTGTAGATCAATCTCATGTTCACAAACACATGCAAGTGGGAGTCAACATTGGTGGCACTATTCCTACGCTACTGAGGACATATATTAGGTTTCCTATTTGTGGGAGGAGATAGAGATGCGAGGTATATGAGAGTTCAATTTTAGTTTAAATTTTATTTATTATTGTTGACTATGATTCTAAATTTTAATCTAACTTAGGGTTTCACTTTTGTGTTTGAATGCAGGATCCATTAGAGACGAAGAGTACTTCAAAGAGGCTCCATTTTGATGATCCACCAATAGAATAGGATGTCCTAAAAATATTTTTATTTGAACTTCTTATTTTGAGATGTTATATGATATATTTTGAGATGGTGTATGCCACATTGTATCTAGATATGTTGACATATAAATATGTACAGAATTATTGTTCATTTTGATATATATATGAAACTTGATATTTGATCCAATTTTTTAATTGTGTATTCATTTATTCATTGTTAGTATGTAAATATGCTTGTGTGTATGTACTCGTGTACAATTTATGCCTTAAGTATATTCATGTATATTCAAGTACATTATTCATAACCTAAATTCACATGTATGGACTATGTGCATGACTTAAGTGAATTCATGTTGTATGCTTTATAATCTATGTGCTACATGTATGCTTCATGACTTAAGAAAATTTATGTGTATGCTTTATGTGCTACGTGTGTTCACACGTGTAATTCATCATTTGAGGTATATAAGGATATCTATTAAAGTGGTTTCAAGGTTTCTAGACTTACCCTTTACTCCCAATGGCTAAAAGACTTCAAAATGGCCTAATTACATAATCAAACACCCTTTTGGCAATAATCAAACACCCTTTTGGCCATATCAAAACATATCTCAAATTTAGGTATTGGTCTTTTGGACAAAATATTAGTACTCTGCTTGTACCCTAGCAAATACACTAGGAACGCCTAAGAAATGCGGTCTTGTAGCATCTCATAGATTGGTGATACCTCTCATAGGATCTGAGTTATGAGCCTCGAAATTTTGCTGACCAATCATGCTTAGTGCACCTTGGGGACACTTTGGTCCGGCGTGGTCCAAAATGTTCTACTGACTTAGTGGTTGAAATGAGGTTTTCCCTAGCATTTACCTACCCAACTAGACCTAATAGCTCAGTCCATTCAGTGCCAAGACAAACGGTTTGGAAGTAATCCATTGGTACAACTTTCAACTAGGCCTCACTACAAGTTTTGGCATCGAGTGAGACTGGCGTGCCAAATTCAAACAAATTTTAATCTCCCAGAATGGAGAGGTTATTGTAGGCCTTAAAAACATAGTCCTGTATCATCTCATGGATCACCAATATCTCTCACGAGGTCTGAGTTACGAGCCTTGAAAGTTCATTGCCCAATCGTGCTTAGTGCACCTTGGGGACACTTTGGTCCGGCATGGCCCAGAATGTTCTACCGACTCAGTGGTCAAAAAAAGGTTGTCCCTAGTGTTTACCCACCCAACCAGAGCTAATGCCGTAGTCCATTCGGTGCCAGGATGAACAGTTTGGAAGAAATCCATTGGTGAAACTTTCAACTAACCCTTACTGCAAGTTTTGGCATTGAGCGAGACTGGCGTGTCAAATTCAAACACATTTGAATCTCCCAAAATGGAGAGATGTTATTGTAGGCCTTGAAAATGTGGGCTTGTATCATCTCATGGATCGTTGATACCTCTCACAAGGTCCGAGTTACAAGCTTCAAAAGTTCGCTGCCCAATCGTGCTTAGTGCACCTTGGAGACACTTTGGTCCAGCGTGGTTCGGAATGTTATACTGACTCAGTGGTCAAAATGGGGTTGTCCCTAGTGTTTACCCACCCAACTAGAGCTAAAGGTGTAGTCCATTTGGTGTCAGGACAAACGGATTGGAAGAAATCCATTGGTGCAACTTTCAACTGACCCTCACTGCAAGTTTTAGCATCAAGCGAGATTGGCGTGCCAAATTCAAACAAATTTGAATCTCCTAGAATGGAGAGATTTTATTTTAGGCCTAAAAACAAGGTCCTATAGCATCTCACAAATCATCGATACCTCTCACAGGGTCCGAGTTACAAGCTTCGAAAGTTCGCTGCCCAATCGTGCTTAGTGCACCTTGGAGACACTTTGGTCTGGCGTGGTCCAGAATGTTCTACTAACTTAGTGGTCGAAATGGGGTTGTCCCTAGAATTTACCCACCCAACCAGAGCTAATGGCATAGTCTATTCAATGCCAGGATAAATGGTTTGGAAGAAATCCATTGGTACAACTTTCAACTAACCCTCACTGCAAGTTTTGGCATCGAGTGAGACTGGCGTTCCAAATTCAAACAAATTTGAATCTCCCAAAATAGAGAGAGGTTATTGTAGGCCTCAGAAACATGGTCTTATAGAATCTCATAGATTTCCAATACCTCTCACGGGGTGCGAGTTATGAGTCTTGAAATTTTGCTGCCCAATCGTGCTTAGTGCACCTTGGGGACACTTTGGTCTAGCGTGGTTCAGAATGTTCTACTAACTCAGTGGTTGAAATGGGGTTGTCCCTAGAATTTACCCACCCAACCGAAGCTAATGGTGTAGTCCATTTAGTGCTAGGATGAACGGTGTGTAAGAAGTCCATTGGTGCAACTTTCAACTGACCCTCACTGCAAGTTTTGGCATCAAGGAAGACTAGCGTGCCAAATTCAAACAAATTTGAATCTCCTAGAATGGAGAGAGGTTATTGTAGGCCTCAGAAATGTAGTCTTGTAGCATCTCATAGATCACTGATACCTCTCATGGGGTTTGAGTTACATGCCTCGAAATTTTTCTGCTTAATCGTGCTTAGTGCACCTTGGGAGACTTTGGTCTGGTGTGGTCCGGAACATTCTACTGACTCAGTGGTCAAAAAAAGGTTGTCCTTAGCATTTACCCACCCAATCAGAGCTAATGGCATAGTCCATTTGGTGCTGAGATGAATGGTTTGGAAGTAATCCATTGGTGCACCTTTCAACTAACCCTCACTACAAGTTTTGGCATTGAGCGAGACTGGCATGCCAAATTCAAACAAATTTGAATCTCCCAAAATGGAGAGAGGTTATTGTAGGCCTCAAAAATTTCATCTTGTAGCATCTCACAAATATTTGATACCTCTCACAGGGTCTAAGTTACGAGCCTCTAAATTTCATTGCCCAATCATGCTTAGTGCACCTTGGGGACACTTTGGTCCGGCATGGTCCGAAATGTTCTACTGACTCAGTGGTTGAAATGGGGTTGTTCCTATCATTTACCCATCCAAACGGAGCTAATGGCCTAGTCCATTCAGTGCTAAGATGCAATCCTTGAACACTATCCCTTCACCCCAGGCAATCATCATTTTACTTTGGACACATTTGACCAATTTTGACTCAATGAATCCAACTATTACATCATTTGACGATACAAATGTAATGGAATTAAGACAATAGAAATGTAAGGATAAAAAATTAAGATGATACAAATTATATAAGGATACAACATTAATAGTAAGGAAACACATTTTTTGCACTTTACATGGCATTAAGATGATACAAATGTGGGCTTTTAATATTTGCAAATCAACCCCATGGGCTCTTTTATATTTCAAATTTTGCATCTAATTTTTTATATACAAAATTTGACATCTAAATATGAACATTACATTCGATTGTTATTTTTATATACAAAATTTGGCATCTAAATATGCACATTACATTCAATTTTTGTTTTTATATACAAAATTTGGTATATAACTATGCACATTACATTCGATTGTTGGTTTTATATACAAAATTTGGAATCTAAATATGCAAATTACATAACTATATATAAAAAATAAGTGTCTTTTTCTCTTGAATCCCTACATTCGGAAGGCATAAGAAAAGTTAATAGAGAATATAAGAAGTGTCCTTTTGGCATCTAAATATGCAAATTACACAACTATATCTAACTTGAGTTGAACTTACCTATTGAAGTGTGCCTGAAGGGTCATCTCTATGCTTGAGAGTATTCATTATTGCTTCATGATCAGCAATACTAATAGTCTAAACTTCCTTTGTCTTTGGTTTTCCTTGATGTTTCAACAACTTAACATTGGCTACTATAACAAGGTGTGAATACATGAGAATGGTTTTGTGCTTCTCATAGTCTTCAAACACAGGAATGCCATTATTTCAAATCATATATGTGCGCAACCATGTTCCCGCAACAACATGTGATCCTATTGGATATGTGAACATATCATCATCTATCGTCGGTTGTGCAAGTTTCTTCTTTCCTCGTACACAACGTGCTAACCAGTTATCTGATCTCTCATCATTCCCTTCTAGTGCAACCAATGCAAAAACATGTCCTGGCTGTAGAAGATCTGAAATATGGTCATACTCAAGTGAACAATCCATGTCATCATTATTATAGAGATTGTGAGAGATAAAGGAGTAAGATAATGTGGAACCCATGTATCAACCCACTCACATAACTCACACTGATCCCAATCACACTAAAGACAACTCAGACAATAACAAGCCAACTCTCATGTCCAAATGGTCCATGTAATAGAATCTGAGCTTCGAAATGAATGCATTTTTGAAGAATCTTTCACAGTTTGACAATCCAACCTATCTCCTATTGTGCCCAACTCAACCAACCAAAATAATCTGTGCACCACTAAATCAAGAGTCCCCCCCTATGACAATGTTGAAGTACACCAATCAACAATAGAATGAGCATCAATGAGTTCTGCACCTGAAATCCTTAGTTGCTCCTTAACTAGAGCTCTCTTTACACATGCACCTGCTCCATCATGCTCCCCTTTTCCATGACCGGCCTCAAAAAAACTCCAAATATTAGGTACACCTCTCTCTACCTACATTCTACATAACCAATAAAACATACGAGCATTTTTAAATTGACCTGTGCAGTTATTTGACCAAATGAGATGTCTATCCATAGCAATATTATTTTCCTACACCCACTCAAAATAATTCTCAAAGAAATGTTGGACAAACTCGGATGAGTGTGATCTATCATCACTCATATAAAAATGGTACTCTCTGATTATCTTCTAGTCATCTTCTGTACTATTAGGGGAATGTCTATATGTTATGTGCACAAAAATAGAAACCTAAATAGAATTGTAATATTGAGCTTGCAACTCATTTTGGGGCTGCAATGTATAGTTCTCTACAAAGTCAACAATCGATATAATAGTGCCAATCAGGAAAGTGTCCTTACACATCCTAAATTATTGATCCAACCACTAAGACCTATGACTATGCCTTGCATACTTGTAAAAAAGATTCTTCTTGAAATCTAAAATAAAATCAGCTACATTGCATTCTTTAGTAACCAACTCACATCTAGAGCCTTCACCTCCACTTTTTAATGTATATTTAACAGTTTCATAAACCTTTTTGTGGACAATTGTCTTTCCAAAATCATGTTCGCAGCTCTCATGAAAACATTCAACAAACTTCACTAGCCCACCACACTCTGAGTACTTGTCATTTAAGCAATCTTTTCTATAAAAGAAACATCCATCATCTCTAGGACATAAAAAATGATCTAGCAAGTCTCTTGATGATTTTAGAAGAGCACTTGCACCACACTCCAACATTTCACTACTATGCAAAGTAGAATGAATGGATCATAACAATTCATGGTGCATTGAAAACTCCACATGATATTTTCAACAACAAGTATTTCAAATCTTAAGAGGCATGCAAAAAAAAGGCTTCAGGGCTTCCAAAGCTCTTTGTGATATTTTCAATGTTGGATGTGTCTCACAAAATTTTTTGAACAACATTGTTTGACTCACCTCCAAATAATGTTTGGGATGCAGGGTGCGGTTTCAAATGCCAATTCTCAACTTCAAGACATCCTTCACATTTGGTGACACTCTTGAGTTAGATTGCCAAAATAGTTGAATTTGATCCTTCACAACATCGGTAAGCTTCTTATCACAACATGAAAGTCTGCCACCATAAGCCCATGTATCATTTTGAAGAGGATCATCAAGTCTTTCTCTTCTTGCAAGTGCTCTATCCAAATTTTTATGATTTAGATTCAATTCAACACAAGTTTGTCTCATCAAACGAGCCTTTCTCAAATGATGACTTACTAAGGAAGTTGTAATAACCCTCCTAGCGGATCTTTTATCTTTTTCATTGGTAGTCTTCCCAATGGAATTGAGAGCACTAAAAAGATTTCTCATAATAATAGCATTCTGCTCCTTTTTCTTGTTCACACTAATCTTCAATTTGACTAGTATACATCTCATCTTCTGCATCTTTAATAATTGCACAAACATTTGACATTGCTCAACCAACGTCTTGTGCCTAAAAATTGATCAAAAAGTTTTGAAACCCACAACCGAATGGTTCTTTCTGATCTCTTGCCATCAAAATTGCTCATTATGTTCTCATCAATTTCAAGTAACCATTTAGTTCTTGAAGGTCTCAATTTTGAAGTTTGTCTTTCTTCCTCTGAAGGGACTTCATTTCTCATATAATTTGGAGATGTGTAATGTTGATTTGGTTGTTCTGCACCATTATCATTGTCAATTCCTTCGTATTCAATCAATGGATTGTCATTGACAATGTCCACACTTGGAACATTCAGGAAAAAAATGTGACTCTCTGGAGGGACCCAGAGAAAATTGTTTTTACTTTTTACCAGTAAAAAGAATTGGATATCCGATAATATCAGATATCTAATATTATTGGATATCCGATATCTCCTGCCAAAATTTTGGGAAAATCTATCTCTCTCGCTCTCTCTCCTTCCCCTTCTCTCTCTCCCTCTCTCCCCGTCCCCTTCTCTCTCTCTCTCTCTCTCTCTCTCTCTCTCTCTCTCTCTCTCTCTCTCTCTCTCTCTCTCTCTCTCTCCCTCCCTCCCTCCCTCCCTCCCTCCCCTTCCCCTTCCCCTCTCTCTCTCTCTCTCTCTCTCTCTCTCTCTCTCTCTCTCTCTCTCTCTCATAGATCTAGAGCCTTCACCTCCACTTTTTAATGTATATTTAAAGGTTTCATATGCCTTTTTGTGGACAGTGTACCTTAAATGTTCTTACAACAATTTTTATGCCACTGTTAGTTTCTACAACAGATGATGAGCGTGCGGTGGTTCTACATCTGTGTGAATTTTTTTTTCAAGAGTTAAAAAATCAATGGATTATATTCAATCGAGGGGAAGTCCATTGACATCTACTTATTCAATATAGTCAAACCACCGAAATTGCAAGGAGTCTATAGAAAAATCCTGTGCTGGATACTTTCAAGAGGATTTGGGTTGAAACTGTCTGTCCTCAAATCAACTGTGCAAGTATTTTTTTGAAATCATTTTGTATATCAAATAATATAATACATACTAATATAAAAATTTATATTATAATATTTGTGCTATGCTACTATTATTTAATATTAATATTTAAAATGAAATTAATATTAACATAGCAAAACTATAATTTAATATGAAACTTGAATTAATATTAACATAAAAAGAATACAACTTAATATAACACAATTAATATTACTATTAAAAAAATACATTTATTATGAAACTTGAATTTGGGAAAAGTGGGGCAATTGAAATTTCAAAATAGGTGGGCATTTTCGGATATTTGAAAATATCTATGTTGGAATTAGGAGAGATAGGTACTGAGAGGGGAGGGGTGAATCAGTGCCTTCAAAAATTTTACTTGTAAACCTTTCTGATATATAATTGTAAACAGTAATAACCGACCAAAACAACTTGAATCTAACTGCATGTATCAATCATTCATTTAACTTATGAAAGTAGACAACATGAAATCAATATGACAATCACATGACACAAGTATTTTGGTAATGTAGCAACCCTTGTTAGAAGGTAAAAACTACGGTGGGGATGACACCCACAAATTCTTCACTACTGCAGATAGAAAAGGTTTGCCTATTAGGGCTACAAGTTTTGATCACTTCTGGTGATCTCACACTGTTAGGAGTGACATGTTAGATCAGCTAGATCTACCTAGTTATAGGATTTTAACAACACTAATGAAGTGTGCACTCGGTTAAGAGATTTACATAAGACTGTTAAGTCTACTCTGTTAAGAGATTTTATCCAAAACTCTATTACAATTGTTAGAAAGAAATAGGTAATTATCTGCAATATGAAAACTCAATTGTCTGATATAGATCTATAAGCTCTGATAAAATATCACCTTACTTGTGAAGAATCTCTGCTCTGAACTGCTCATTAGCCTTTTCTGATTCTACTCAATCTGAATTCCTCTGTACTCGGTTCTGCTCTGTTAACTGATAGACTTAAAGTTAGGCAATTGCTTCAAGTGCTCTATGATTCATATATCAGCTCACACCAAAAATAATGTGAACACAAAAATATATAGTGTTCTATTTTTGCCACTTCAACAAAATTAGGCTACACAAGATAGTCATAACCCTAAGATCTACAGTGTACAAAAATGACCTAGATCAACTATTACAAAAGATATACATTACATTTAATGAATATCATCACATTAAATATTCCTCGATCTTGGTAAAACATTTTATGAACCTTTGTAACCATTTGCATAGAAGTATGTGCCATTTCAGATTACTATGTCATTTTCTGTGATCCTTGGTAAACACTGTATAAACTGCTCAGTGTATACTATGATGCTCGATGTTTACTATCTATCGATGTCTGTTGATGCTTGGTAAACTGTCTGATGCTTGGTGTACTGCTTTACCGACTAGTCTGTCTTGCTTCTAGTTATTGATTAGCTCAATGTAGGTGACCGACTGATATCTTTACAAGCCTTTGATACTAATGGCAACCTTAAATGCTTATTAGAGATAACAATTAGATATCTGGTTAGGCTTGGTATTTACTTGGGCATTACCAAATGTGGTTGGTCAACCCTTTAGGCGTGTTTTAGGAGATAGTTCTTGATACTGAGACTTCGACCATGTAGCTGATGACTATTTTTTCACTTGAAATTGATGAAATGAAAAGGGTTTCTTAAAGACATTATCAGCTTTCCATCAATATAATTGCTGTCAAATTTCAAGTTCAGTAAGTAATTATTACTTATTTTTCAATTGAGTTATCTTTAAAGTCATAATTGACATACTGATTGAAAAACAACTATAACTTTCAAACCGATTAACCACATGCGTCACATTCTATGCTTTGGCTACTATAAGAAAAAAGAAAGTTTTGAATTTGGTAAAATTTTGAATTAGTTAAGGTGGTCAGACACGAGAGTTTTTTTATTCTAAAAAATTTGTAGTAGAAAATTCATAATTAATTATTTATTTGACCAAAAATTACAAAAAAATATGTGTCACATCTGGGCATGAGTCTACTACTTATATCTAGAATCTTGGAAAAATATATCATCATTTGATTGTGATTAAGGTGGTCAGACATACAAGTACTCTTTATCTTTTCCCTAAAATTTTCGTAGTACTACATTGAAATCTAAAATTTTGAACAATTAGACAAAAAAAATTTCAAACAAGGGCTAGTAGTTTAGAAACTACATTCAATTTCCTACAGATTCTACTCTTACAACTTTTTCACATAAGGTTCATAAGATGTTCAAATTTTTACGTCAAGTTGACTAACCCTAATTTTTCATTGCCACTTAAGGCCATAGTTTGGTATACCATGATCCTGCACATACCCGTGGATTGTCCTCAATTTGTTAAAAACATTCTGATCAATATTTCTCAGCAAGTCATTGAGAGCAACTTTATCGATTCTAACATCTGCATAAAACTTGCCATGCACTACTTTATATTTCAATGCTCTGTACACACGATCCATTTTTATAGTAAAGTTATAACGTGTACCACGTTGATCCCTTCTATGAACAATAATAATTGGAAAATGCTCAATTGTATGTGGAAAAACTTTGGATACTTGTTCTACATGTTGAGGGAAACTTATAGTGTGTCCTTTATACTTATATTGACCACCGGTTGCATGTGCAACTTGCACTATAGGGCTGACACATGCAATCAACATCTCTTCAACCTGAGTCAAATTTGCAAGCTCTTCTGGTTGAGAGCCAGGGTCCATATTGTTTGAAGATGAAAACTTATGAGTTTCTCATTCTTATCTACACCTATTGCATATATGATCTTCATAGGTGCGATGTACTTTCATTGCAAGATATGATTCTTGACAAACATGACACCTATTAGGAGTCTTCAAACTATCTATCTGATGCCTAAACTACATTTGGAATCTTCTAAATTTAGTTTCAACGATAACATTTAGGTTTGGCATATTTTCTATAGTACCTTCTACATCAACATTCATTTCAATTTGATTTTCATGTTGTGGTGTTGGTAGAACACGTTCTATGGTCACATATTCTTCATTTTCAACATCCAACTAAATGTTTACATTAGGTGGATTGTTATATATGTGAATTGGTTCAGGATTATCTTGAATCCCTTGACACCCTTCATTTTGAAGCCTTTGATCAGAATTTCATTGATGGTTGTTTCTTTGAACCTTTGTTTCATCTTGATTTTCAATTTCTAATTGTTCCACTGTTACTTCTTCCCTTTTTCTACGAATTATTTGTCTATCAACTTCATTACACCGTACCCTATGTTGTTCTCTTTGACTTTTGGTCAATTGTTCTTGGTGATGTCTACAAAACTCTCTTCTATATTGTCTTTGATATTCTCTTCTTTCTTCCTCTTATTCAAATTTCAACCTTGGTCTCACCATATGTACTATGAAATAATGTAAAATTAGTGACCTAATCAAACTTTATATTCTATATATGTAAAAACATTGTAATATTTAGAAAGAATGGATGTTACTTGTCAATTAATATGTTTTTTTAATATATAGAATTGAAAGGCACATGTCAATTTATAATACATAGCAATTTAGTTTTGATAAATTTTGTATCATGTTTAAATACATATTTATACATATAGACTACGAATTAGGAAAATAAAATAGACAATAACAACACTTTGAGTAAAGAAATCATAAGAATTACAGATACATGGAGTAAATGAGAGCCAAGATATTGTAACAATAAAAAAATCAATATTTATAACAATAATTGATATATAATGACAATTGCAATGGTCTAAAGGGCCATTTTGTGAAAAACATGAGAATACATGATCTCTTATTTGGAATAGTAAACAATGAAACCCAAAAAATATGTGATCCCATTTTCAGAGCTAGCGAATCTCAAACCAAAAAATAATTGTGAACTTTTCAATTCCACTGTGTTTTCCTCCATCTTCCTCTAACTCATTCTTGCTCTGGTCGTAAGTGGGCGCGTGAATATGGTTTTAGAGTGTGAGAGTCAATAAAATATACTTCAAAGAACTCTTCAAGACTAAGTGGCAAAACAAATTTGTTGACAATCACACCTGACCACCAACAGTCATTGGCTAGAACTTCAACTACAAAGCCAAGAGGTACATATCGAGGCAAACTAATGGTAGGTGGAATAGGTCTCATATAGTCTATAAATACCTCCTCAACGAGGGGCTCTCGAGCCCATTCATCGGTTATGAAGTGGTGATATTTCACATAATATTTTGGCATACCAGAATTGTTTACCATGCCTACAATAGTTCCTTCAAACCAAGCCCATTCAAATCCCTCCTCATAAAAGCTAACCTCTACCTTCAGTCCCACATTAAACTCCATTTGTATGCCTAATTTATGATTACAAAAAAAAACCCATTTCAATTTATAGATAAAAAGATATAATACAACCATAATATAATTATGATTATAAAATTTAATTTCATTAAATCAATTTCTAAACCTAATTTTTAAATGAAATTATGTAAATGTAATTTTAAACATCTAATTAATCAATAATATTAATTTCATTGCAATTAACAGAATCAATTTCATTAAATCTAATTTTAAACATTAGGAGACCTAAATATGGCAGCATTGTCATCCATAGTAAAAATAAATGTTATATTTTAAATTAAGTATTAAAATAGCAACAAAATGAATCTACTATTAATTTCATTAATACAATTAACAAAATCAATTAAATTTTAAATCAATTTCTAAATCTAATTTTAGACATTACGAGACCTTAAACATTCATATTAAAAATATGTATACAAATATGGTGGCATTGCCATCCATATGAAAAGGAAATATAATATTTAAATTTTAATAATTAAAATATGTAACAAAATGAATCTAAAAATCTAAAAATACGGCGGCATTGACATCCATATTAAAAGGGAAACAAATATTTAAAGCTACGTATTAAAATACTAATAAATTAAGATTTAAAATACAATCCCTAAAATAGTTTATATAAAAACTAAATCTAATAAAATACAATCCCTCAAATAGTTTATATAAAAACTAAATCTAATAAATCTAAAAATCTAAATCTAAATCTAAAAAAATTATATAAAAAGTAAATCTAATAAAATTATATCAAAACTAGATCTAAATTCTTAAAATATTAAAATTATGGCCGCATTGCCATCCATAATCTAATATTTAAATTACTAATTCTAATATTTGAAACAAATTATCTACCGTTAATATTGAAATTAGTAAATCTAATATTTAAAATAAATGAAATTGATTTCAATTTTTTGTTTTTAGAAATATTATTGACATTCTTGGACTTGATTCTTCTTAAAACCAAAGCTTAATATTTAATAACTATTTAAAATTTTAAAATATTTATAGGAAAAGTAATCAAATTTTCTAAATCTAATAAATGTAATATTGGCATGCAAACTAAATCAATTAAATCAAATAAATCTAATAATCAAATAAACTAAACAAATTATCTAAATCATATAAATGTAATAAAAGTTTTATTAAAAACAAAATCTAATAATCTAATAAATCTAATTATGTAAATCTAATAAATTATCTAAATCTAATAAAGCTAATATTCTAAATCTAAATCTAATAAATTTATATAAAAACTAAATATAATAAATCTAAAAATCTAAATCCCTAAAATATTAAAATTATGACGACATCAACATCCATAATGTAATATTGAAATTACTAATTCTAATATTTAAATCAAATAAATCTAATAAACAGAGAAAGTAAACATATTATCTAAATCAAAAAAATGTAATAAGCGTATTAAAACCCTCTAAAATCTTATATAAAAAAGATTATTAAAAAACCTTAAATTTTAATTTAACAACTATATTAAAAGTATATTTAAGATTTGATATTTAAGATATCAAATCTTAAATATCAAAACTATATAAAATCTTAAATATAAAAAGTCAATTAAATCTATATTAAAATTATATAAAAACTATATTTAAGATTTGACATTTAAGATATCAAATCTTAAATATATAGTTTTTATATATTTAAGAATATCAAATCTTAAATATAGTTTTTATATATTTAAGATTTGATATTTAAGAATATCAAATCTTAAATATATAAACTATATAAAAAACAATAACATAAATTTTAAATACATAAAACTATATGCAATTAAAACAAAACATTTACCTTGAAATGGTGAACTTCCTAATGAGATCCTCCCAAAAACTCTTCAAAAAACTCTCCAAACCTCAAAAAAAAACTCTACAAATCCTCCTCTCAGAAATCCTTGCTCCCTACAAACAAAAAAACAATACAAATGATATGAAGAGCACTCTTTTATAAAATCAGAGTGACTCTTCATTTCCCACAAATGTCTATTCATAATCCCCTTCGTTCGTATTCCCGTATGTTCACATTCCAGTTCTGCATGCAAAAATGATTAATATTCTCGTAAAGGCATTATAATTGCCATTTATGAATTAATAAAAAAAATTTAAATGCCTATTGGTAGACGGGGCCAGCACCCCCTGTCCACCAGCAATAAAGTGGCACGAAGGCCATGCTGCCGATGTCATGGAGCGTTGGCTGGTGGTAGATTGGCAACACCCAGTGTTGTGTGCATTGCACTAGCCATTGCTAGCTTGCCGGCAACGGCAACCGATTGCCACGTGGAGCCCCACGAACCATGCAAATGACACGAGAGTATGTGGCAGGTCCCACTGCGGTCATCGAACCATCTTTTTATTTTTAAATTTTTTTTTATATTTACTGTGCATTTTTTATATATGTCTATATTATGGGGCATTTTCTATATTTTATGATTACATTTTTTTATTTTTTACTTATTGATTGCATTTTTTTATTTTTTCTTTTTTTATTACTAGGTGGCACTTGTTCCTAACCGACCTTCATTCTTTAATATGTACATGACATATTCCTTGGAATATGTCGTGCTGGTATCCTCCCTTCTGCTACGGTTGTATAGGATGCCTCTCAATGTAACTAAAGAAATTGTATCTATTTTTTTTTTGGGCAAAAATTTTATATTTATATTAATAAAACTGGTTCAAAAAAGGGCTCCCAGAGAAAAGAACCAGTAAAGAAAAACTCCCTTTGTTACCCATATTTACAAAGCAGACAAATCTGCAAATCTTTCAGTTTGTGATCCTAGCTACAAAATCCCATCATAAAATCAAATATGCAGCCTTCCTAAACCCCCATCAAGAATAAGGGGTGTATATATGCAATAATCCATGAACCCTACCTTATCACAAAATAAACAATAATTAATTAGGCAGGGGCACCCATCAACCCAAAAACCCTTACAAGATAATAAAGAAATATTTACATATAACCAAAGGCCCCTGCCTAAATGTACATCAAAATTTGCTAGTAGCTGATAAATAGTTATGAAAATGAAGGATCATCATAAATGATACAAAATTATAGCAATCCCCAACGATGAAGCAAACAAAATCATCATCGGCCATAGAGCAACACCCGATAGGAATATAATCCCAGCTGACTGAAAGGACCTGTGACACACCAAAAAGGAGAGATCGAAGCTTCACAACAATAAAAGATAAACAAACAAAGATGCAATGAAATTATTCCTAAGACTGTACAGTGGCATCCACAAGGTGAGGTGGATGAGAAAAAAACAATGAACTCCAAATCCTATCAGCCTCCGCATGAATAAAAGAACCATCAGCAAAGTCTTCCACAGAACACCGAGAAGGAGAAAGATTTCCTCTAGCTGGTTCCAATTCAAGGTTCATCAAAGGAACTGTTCAACTGACCAGAGCCAAAGTAGAGGATCTTCCCTCAACACCAGAGGAGGCATCTTGAGGAGAGAGGTTAGCATGAGAAATTGCCTCTAAATGAGCCAAAAGACCCAAAATGGCATATGTTTTTGAAAATGCCTTTCCCCAATAAGCAACATCAATCGAGTTCCTATGAATAATGAAATCCAGAGGTTTGATAGAGGGGAAGCAATGCAATCTTTAATTGCCCCAAAGATCAAAACAAACTTGTCTGAGGTCAACAATAAGTGACGTGGAAAGATATCACCCATGCATGCTTCTCCTTCCCATAAATTATACCCTTGAACAAAAGCCAACAATTTATCATTCTAAATAAACTTAGGTTTGATAATAGCATTAGCCACATGATCCAATAACAACCAAGATTGAGAAAGATCCAAAAATATAGAACAGAATACAAAGATTATCTGTGAGGGAAATACAATTCTCTTAGAGCTTGGAGACAAAATAGATTCCCCAATTAAACGACGAATGCACCTTCGACATTTTGGACAGTGAACACAAAAAATAGAATCAAGAAATTCATCTGAGACTTTACCTTCAAATGGTAGCTCCAATTCATCAGAGGGTAAGGAAACCCTTAAGTTCAAAGGTTTGAATTCGTTCGCAAATCTTGAAGAAGCCATTACATAAAATAACCAGAGAAAAGACTTACCTAAATATAGTACGTTACATAGAGTAAAGCATAGCAACATAAACATTAATAAATAGGAAGGCACAAAGAAAATGAAAGGAGGGATAAATGCAGAAAAGACCGATGAAGCATGGGATCATACACATCCATTAAACCACACCAGATAGAAGATTTAAAAAATCCACAGCACGTGTAATGGAGCCATCATGAAATAAACATAGCATCAACTGAAGATTTTAAGGCATTGCAAATCATAATAACTAGTCAAATCGAAAGCATTAGTGGCACAGACTAGTTAGGAGAATAATAATGAAACAGACATCCCAATTAATTAGATGACATAAACATATTTCAAAATCAAAGGCACGAACTCAAAATACGAACCTTGCTTACACCATGAAGCCTGCTGCAAAGTACAAAGCATGACCAATGATCATGGCAAAAACATCGTACAAATGCCAAGCACAAATCTCTAGAAAGAGAATATTAAAGAAAACCGAGCCAATCAGTCATAAAAATATGCCAACCAAGTATCAAGTTACAAACAGGGTGAAGAGATCGACTCAAAATCTATAATTTTGAAAATAGAAGGATGAGATTCAGAGGAAACTGACCTGGAGGGGAATAATAAGGTGCATCCCTCTGACCTAAGTTTAGAGAGAGCATCTACTAAGTTGTTCCCATCTCTAAAAATGTGTGATATATAACACTCAAATAAGGAATCTAGCAGGGACCAGCTCTATTCTAGAACATAGAGAATTTTCTGGGAAAAAGCATGCCTAGAGATACAGGCATTAACAATCACTGAAGAATCTCCTTCAATAGGGAGAGAACTGCATTTTAACTTTTTAGCGACAAAGAGACCATACAACAAAGCCAGAGCCTCTGCTAAATTGTTTGTCCTAGGGGGAATAGGACGAGCCTCAAAACAAAGAATAGATCCAGAGGAATCCCGAAGAGCAAAACCAATACTTGAATTTCCCGGATTGCCTTTAGAAGCACCATCAAAATTAAGCTTAATAAAGTCCTGTTGGGGAGGAGTCCACTTGACTTGGGATCTAACAGAAGATATATCCTTAGGACACAAGGGAAAGGGGAGTGGTGGAAACAATAACCCCTTAAAAAAAAATTTCACAAAGTTATCCCAAGATGAGAATATTCGACCACCCTTAAATTTGCAAGAATAAGCATTAAAAACTTCCACAATAGATCTTTCTAAGGACAAGAGAATAGATTCAAAAGATGGAGACTGACTGCGAAAAATCCTCTTATTTCTTTCCCACCACAATGACCACAAAACTAGTGATGGAATAACAATCCAAATACATGAAAACATTGATTTATGACATAAAATAGGCTAGGATTGAAACAAATCCCAGATTCCAAATGGGAGAGGCATAGTAAAATTAAGTTTTTGCAACACAATCTGCCAACAGAGTTGAGCCAATGGAAAATTTAAAAAGAGATGATCAACTAACTCTAACTCTTGGTTGCAAATGACACATTGAAAAGGGGCTGCAATATTAAGTCTAGATAATCTATCACTAGTAAGGACTCTTTTTTTCAAAACTAACCATGAAAAATAACCCACTTTAGGAAGAATGGTAGAATGCCAACAAAAGGAGAAAGCTCTATGTTTAATAGCATTGCTTTGCAGTGATTGTAGTAGCTCATATCCTTGCTTAACAGAATATGATCCATTCTCTGAAGGAGTCCAAAAAAGTTGATCCTGAGCCCTGGATAAAAATACCACCCTTTCTATGAGCAATTGGTTTTCACTAGAAGCCTTCTAATCATCAATTGGGAGTTCATGAAAGTCCTTCCAAATAACAAGCCCAGAATGAAAATGAACTACAGAAACATAATCAATTAAAAAAGGTCCCCAATTAGAAGAAGAAATCTCCCAAACATCACTAAAAAAGTCCAAAGATACTAAAGGAGGACATCCATTCCATGAATCAAGACAAAATCTAACAGATTCTCCATTATGAACTTCCCATGAAACCTGGGATATGATGATGTGCCTAGACTTCATCATAAAATTCCAAATGGCAGACCCCTTGGGGGGATCCAAAGTAGAGATAATCCTAGTAGGATCTGAATTATCTAAATATTTTTGTTGCATCAACTGACACCACTTAATGTCAAGATGAGAATACATCTTCCACACCAATTTACCACCAAAGGCTAGATTCCTGTTAGAGAGGTCATGAAGACCAACCCCACCAGTAGGAGGAGTCAAAGACATGTCAGATAAGGAAATAAGGGGAATCTTCTTTTGTCCTATCATATTAGCAGTCCAAAGGAATTCCCTAATAAGACTTTCAATTTTACTGAGAACTGACTTGGGAGCTTGCAGGACTGAGAAATAATAATTTGGAATAGCTGATAAGACCGATTTAATAGGCAAGATCCTACCTGAGAGAGACAACCATCTAGCCTTCCAGGCAAGAATGCGGGCTTTGATATGATTAATAACTCCCTGTCAAAAGGAAGGTTTATTCTATCCCATAAAAAAGGGAATACCTAGGTATGTAGAAGGAAGTTCATCGCGGGAAAAGCCTAACACATTAACAATCTTATCTGACAGCTTAGGGTCCATATGAAAGGTATAGACTTTTTATTTTTGAGCATTAATTCTCTGACCCGAAGCATGAGTATACATATCAAGTACCTTCTTAACTTGCTTTGCTTCACTAATAGAAGCTGATCCAAACAATAATGTGTCATCAGCAAAGAGGGAATGAGTAACTAAAATAGATGTATTTTGGATTTTTACACCCAACCAGAGATTGGAAACATGATAAGCATTAATAAAATGACTTAGAGCTTCAGCCATTAAGATGAAAAGGCATGGCGAAAGAGGATCACCTTGCCTAACACCTTGGGAAGATGGGAAGTAACCAGTAGGAACCCCATTAATTATGACAAAAAAATGAGCACCAAAAATACAAGCTTCAACCCATTTACACCATTTCTTGGAGAAGCCAAACTTAAGCAGAACCTTAATGAGGAAGGACCAATTCAATTTGTCATAAGATTTCATCATATCTAGCTTAACAATAAAATATGGAGTAGAAAACTCATGAATGGAATGAAGAGTTTCATGAGCCAAAATGGCCCCATCCATAGTTTCTCATCCCGAGACAAAACCCCCCTGCTTAGAAGAAATTATCTTGGGAATAAGATGTTGCAACCTTAAATAGATTGCTTTTGTAACAATTTTATAAATAGTATTACACAGTGAAATGGGTTTGAATTCTACAAAAGATTGGGGGTCATCATTTTTAGGGATTAGGACAATGTTTGTGGCATTAAAACTTTTCAGCATAGCTGTATTCTTTCTAGACTCTTCAAGAATAGTTAGAAGATCGTGGCAGATAACATCCCAAGTTTTTTGGAAGAAAAGAGTCGTAAACCCATCAGGCCCTGGAGCCTTATCTGGTGAAAGGGAGAAAACAACCAACCTAACTTCAAGCAATGTAAATGGAGCCATTAAAGATAGATTATCAATGGGAGTAATCAAGTAAGGAATAACATTAAGAACATAATTAACTTTATCCTCATCAACAAGATAGGAAGAAGAAGGACAAAGGAGATTTGAAAAAAACTGAACACCTTCCTCCTGAATACCTTTTTCATCAGATATTAAATTTCCCAACTCATCCTTAATAGAGAAAATAGATCTGGTCACCTTCCTCTGCTTAGTTGAGGCATGAAAATTTTTTGTGTTATGATCACTTGCTTGCAACCATCATTCTAGAGACTTATGTCTCCAATATTCTTCCTCCCTTGCACACAATTCAGCCCAAGATTCTTGAAGTTGCTTCTGATTGATATAAGTTTGTGGATCTAGGCCATTAGCAAATATTTGCTGATTTATCTCAACTAATTCCTTTTCAACTTTGGATTTCTCTTCAAAAATGTTTTTAAATACATTCACATTCTAGGCTTTAATCAAATTTTTAATGTAAGACAATTTTTTATAAAATTTGAACATCATTGACCCATCCTCTACTGGAGCTGCCAACCACCACTGATTAAGAAGCGAGTGAAATGAGGGATGCCTAAACTAGGCTGATTCAAACTTAAAAGAGGATCTAAAAGAAATGGGGGTAGGATTAGAAGATAGGTCAAAAGAAAGTTGAATTGGAAAATGGTCAGAATCTGGAAAAGGAATGACTTCTACCAACATAGAAGTATGATCTAATTTCCAACTCTGAGAGCAAAGAAATCTATCTAATCTGACAGCTAACTAAGAAAAGCCAGTTCTACGATTAGTCCAAGTAAAAGCACCATTCTCTGGCAAAACATCAAAAAGGGCATTATCCAACACAAAATTATTGAAATCAGTGATTGAACGGATAGGAGGAGAGATTCCCCCTTTTTTATCATTAGCCCCTAAAATGGCATTAAAGTCACCTGCAATGATGAACTTACAATCAGGGTTTTGTTGAATAATAGACGTGAGAGACTCCCATAAATGATACTTACCCAAATTAGGGGTGGATCCATAAACATTCATAAGAAAAAATGATTGATTGAAGAATCTAACATTAACAAATTGCCAATTTGATCCATTCTGCAAGGATTGAATAGATAAGATTATTTTTCAATCATATTTTAGAATAAAAAATAAATAAATTTCAAGTTAAGAAGTATTTAAGATTGAGGTTTCATGTAGAGTTTCAATATCTGTTTTCAAGGAGGAAGGGATGTCATGAAGCCTGTATGTATGTATGTATGTATGTATGTATAGTACATGATTAGTTAGAATTTTTGTCAAATAATAGTAGACAAGCTACATTTTAGCACTAGAGTTTTCAATGGGTAGAATGGGCTGAGGCTAGAAATTGTTCTTATGTAATTTCTTAAGTGCAATTTTTAAGGAATGGAGTGTTCCATGAAAAATTTTAATTAAATGAAAAGGATAAATTTAATTTTTTCTTTATTTTAGTGGCTCAAGAAAATAGGCTTTGAAAAAAAGTGGACTAGGAATAAATATTAGGGAAAATGACAAGTGGCACAAGTTTTTTCTCTCTATTTTATTTTATTTGTTTGTAGCTTTTTGCATATTTTAGACAAAATATTATTAAATATTTGAGTTAAAAATCCAATTTAAGATAAATAAGCTACAAAAAATAAATTAAATAGTCTTTTTCTTTTGTCTTTTTTATAACAAAAGGCAAAAGCCTATATATATATTAATATAAGAGAGAATAGATAATTGCATATAAAAGGGCAAAATAATGGCTTTGTTAGCCAAGTAGTCCAACTATGAAGCTCCAAGTTTGGCATATAAATCTCAAAAATATTAATTCAACGTACGAAATGCCAACCCAAAATGGCGTATCAAGACATCTAAGGACTCCCTTCCCAAATTTTACAACATTTTCTAATACATCAATAAGATGTTACAAGGAAAAGTTATACTTTGTAAATAATTACTAAAATACCCCTAAATTGACATGCCATTTGCATCATATTCAAACACTCTTGATTACAGTTTCTTGTGGCAAAATGATACACTAAAAAGATGTATATTGTTTTCGATTTCTGATAGTGTCATCATTGCAGAACGCCAAATCCTCCCATTATCATATCAATCAGGGAGAATGAGGTTGTGAAAAGTTGAATGGAGCAAAATTATTAAGGAGACTGATGCTTTCATTCCTCCATCAACACAGGGTCTGTGAGTGGAATGTTTGTTGCTAAATTATTGGTTGCATCTTCATTAAGGGAAACATTCACAAAGGAAGGAAGTGAAGCCCAATTGCTTTGATCATTTATTTCCCTTAGATCTTGAAAACCTACATACACTTCCTCTTACATCCCTGGAACAAAATCCTCATGAGTAATTTCTCCACTAGCATGTTGTGGATCTTCACCCACAAACACTGATGGAACCAGGACAAAATTCTTTGACGGACCAGGGTTTATTGTTGTTGGGGGATGAGTGTCATTCTCAAGAAACTTGAGCAGGGCATTGACTTTGTTCTTTATCAAGCCCACCATATCCTCACCGAGAGCCCTGCCATAAACTTAAAAATCTTGCCTAAGATGCCAATAGTTTTGTTTCTCCACTATTTTTTTAATGCTATCGTATGCCATAAGGAAATCATGGCCATTATAGAGTAACTGTCTTGGAAATAGCCCTCCTACGAAGGCTTGGTCATTTGAAAATTCATACATTTGAGTATCTTTTAGAAGTTTATTTCCCCCCAACAAATGTGAAAGGCCATGTGAAAATTGGAGATTAAAATGCATTAATTCCACTAGAAGTATAAAAATTAAATCTTACGATTCTTGACTAAAGACATTAAACTCCAATGCCCTTAATCACATCAACTAGATCAAGTATAATTTATTTGTGGCACTTGCTCTGTGAATCATACAGTTTCCCATCGTGTCAGAGTAATTGACAAAGTCTACCTATCTGTTGAATCCACTTCACTGCATTGAGCTTCTATAACATGCCTTTCCACTTGCCACGAAAATCATTTTGAATTTGAATCCACGACTCCATAATGCAATATGAAAAAGTGATGGTAGTTGTATATACTGCAACATGGCATCCCAAATACCCACATACTCCTTATGTAAACCAATCACAATAACCCCATCCAAACCCATACTATCTTAGCCTCGGAGGTCCATGTGACGTGGAAAAAATGAATTGAACGGGCCAAAAGTATTTGAAAATGAAAATTCTCGTTACCCCTAAGTCAAAGAGACTTTCACCATATCCACACCTTATGCTTTGCCCTGCATACTCAAATCAAAACATTACTAGGTCAATAGTGTTTCCATTACCTTGTCCTGCCTATCTGACCACGCCACATCACTTGACTGAGTAAGACTAACAACCTAAAGTGACATGTCCTAGAGTGAGCACTATCTAAAGTTACATTTATCCCTAATCAATCCTTCTTGTAAATCTTTAGCAAAGATTAAACTAATACCTTTAGATTTTCAACTTGAAATCATTAACATCTTTCACTTTCGACGATCAAAGAAATTTGGGGTATTCCTAAATTCTTTCCTTATCTCTAATGAGTTCTACCTTACCAATATAACACACTAGATTGGCAAGGCAATCTTCCAATCTACTACCCTCTCTATATGTGTGTGAAATAAAAAAGGACTGGAAGGCATCCAAAATTACCCAAGCTTGTTGCAATATATATTTGGTCCTCCAATTTTGACATTTTTGCATTTTGGTAGCCTCAATTATTATTTGGGAATCTCCCTCCACTTGTAAGTGTGCAATACCCATTTTTTGGGCCAATATTAAGCCATTTAGCAGAGCAAAGGATTCTGCATAATTATTAGTCCCATGACCAATCAGGAGTGCTTAAGAAGCAATGAGATCACCTGAAGTACTCCTGAGGCATACACCTACACCTGAGACCCCAAAATTATCCCTAGAGGCACCATCAAAATTGACCTTCACATTCAGATTAGAAGGCGCAAGCCATCTAATATTTTTCTTGTTGATCTTGTTCTTTGGGTATACTATTATGAACCTTGGGAGTGGAAATTTGATGTTTGGCCATGTATGAAGCACCTCAGTATCCCATAATGAGAAGAAGGATGAGATAGTTTTCCCTTTTTGAGAATGAGCCATAACAACCTTAGCAACCGAATCTACAATCTTAGCTTGAACATCTTGAATGGAAATTGTCTCTTTTCAGAAGATATGCTTATTCATTTCCCACCTTATGGACCAAACAACTACATATGATATATTAATTATCCATATGCTTGCAAAAAATAATCTCTATAAAGCAAGGGCCATGCCTGGAAAAGTTTCCATAGTGTATGTGGGAAAGGCATATGCAGATGAATGGTAGTCTTTTTCTTTGTCTAAAGATTTTTTGCATTTTTTCTACAGAACATATTATTAAATATTTTAATTAAAAATATAATTTAAGATATTTATTAAAAAAATAGAATTTAAGATAAATAAGCTAGCCAAAATAAGCTAAGTAGCCACATGAGGATCTAGCTTCCTTCTATTTTAGAGCTTAAACTTTTAAGTTGAACTACACTTCTAAATTCATGAGACCAAGCTTTAAAATATTCCTTAAAAATATCAACATGAATTTAGAAGTTGATTCCTCCTTATATACAATTTTGCTTAAATTCAAGTAGTTAGCATTTTCTCATGTAAATTTTTAATTAGGGGAAAATAATAAATTGGAATCTTTGCCTATTTTAGTGGAGTAAAAATTGAAAGTAAGCTTTGAAAAAAAGATGTTTTTTCCTCTCCTTTTTGTTTGTCTTTATTTTTGCCTTCAAATTTTGTTAGCAAGAATGTTATTAAGAATCTCATTTAGAAATATCATTTAAAGGATACTCAAGAAAATAAGTAGTACATTTTACTATCTATGGGGCCAACTTCACAAATTGGTCCTCAAAACGTTGAGCAATAGTTGCTAGCAAAAATAAGCCAAGTGATCACATAAGGACCTTCCCTTAAAGTTGGATCTAACTATTTATTCTAGGAAGTCCTCAACTAGGAGACTCTAGCCTAAGAATAAAAAAGAAGTGGTACAAAGAATTAATGTAAACACACGTGCATCGATTTAAATCTTGACTAGATAAAATGGAAAAAATGAAATTTGGATTGCATTTCAAAATATATCAAAAATAGGATTTCATTACATCCATAGCTATTGTGCATATATGTTGTTCTCAATTTTTAAGTATAGGTATTTGAAGATATTTATAATGTTTATTAATATCAATAATATATTTATTATAAAATATTAATTGTTTGATATGTAAACGCTTGTCAAATTTAAGGGTTTTTATTTGTATAGTCACAACATGATACTCCATGCCTTACTAAAACTATGGAATGTCTTTGACATTAATTATGTAAGAAATATTAAAATTAATATAGAAATTTAAAATAGGTTCTTTAATTTTAAATTTGATATGTATTTTGATTAGGTTGAAAGTTGCTAAATGATTTGTAATATAGTAAATATTAGGGTATATTAAAAGTGTTACAAAACTATAAAAAAATTATTATACAAATATTTGGGTAAATTCCACAAGAGTAATAATAAATTTGGAGTCGTCATAAATTTAGATTCAATTTGGGGCTTGTGCATTTTGTAGTACCCACCCATAGTTTTCTTTCAGTTTGTATTGCCAAACTCTTTTAGGCCACTTTATGTGTGCATTGGTTATTTTTGTGATACGTGAGGTTTTGGATGTATGGCTTTACATTAGATTTGATATATGAGTCATTGGATAGTGTTTGATATCACATGTTTACAGTTAGATTTATGGTTATTTAAATGTTATGATGTCATTTATGATTATGGGATACTGACAATATAAACACTACATCTGTACACACATGAATCAAATGTATATTTTATTTTTCTATTGATATGTTTGATATGGTATGGGATGGAATCGTAGTTACTTGCATGTGAAATCCACACGATGTACCATTCCCAACCATATATATATATATATATATATATATATATATATATATATATATATATATATATATATATATATACATACATACATACATACATACATACATACATACATACATACATATGTGTGTGTATATATATGTATATGTATGTATATATGTATATGTATATGTCTATATATCTATATATCTATATATATTTATATGTATGTAGGTACATACATATATATATATATGTATGTATGTATGTATGTATGTGTATTGTTGGCAAAATGGTCAGCACTCCCCTCAGGATTCGTGACATGGCTTAAATGCCTCATGTGTCTTCTATAAGTCTAGTGGTTGTATTGGCAATTAATAGGTTGATCTTTGGGTGCAATGACAACTACTACTTGTAACAAGTGATATCAGAGCTTGGTCACAGGTTCGAATCCCCTCAAGTAATGTTGAGGGGGAGATTGTTGGAAAAATGGTCAGCACTCCCCTCGGGATTTGTGACATGGCTTAACCACCTCCTGTGTCTTCTATAAGTCTAGAGGTTGTATCGGGCATTAACAAGTCAATCTTTTAGTGCAACGACAACTACTACTTGTAACATGTATATGTATATGTATATGTATATGTCACTAGTAAATTTTAACTTATTTTTCGATGAGGTTTAGTCGATTATTAGACACCCATTGGTCAACTAATTGACCATAACGGTCATCAGAGTTTTTTAGTCGATAATACGACACATGAAATGTCTATCAAAATTGTGACATCAACAGTGGTTGAATTATCGATGGAAATGACATCGAAATCATTGCTTCAACCTGGAAGAATTATCAACTATAAAGTTTATCTCTGCGACCAATGTTGGTCGAAATTGCGATGTAAAATCGTTGAAATAAACGTCAAATGTATAGGTTTCTCGTCAATATGTCTATTCTTTGTTGGTCGAAAAAGTGACAGAAAATTTAATTTTTTAATATATATATATATATAATCAAATTAAGCACAACAATATTATGTCGTTGTTGTTTACTATTTACAAACAGTCACACATTTTCTATCTTATTTCACACAAACATGTTCTTTCTCGAGGTCATTAACCTTTCCATAAAACTTTCCACTTCTAAAGACAAAAAGAATAAGCCTCACAATATTTCAATGACATTCATAGGAGATGACTAAGCAATCTATAGCTATGCCAAAAATAATACTTAAAGATTATATCTAAAACCAATCTCCCAATTTATTAGCCAGCTAGCTATTTGCCACCTTCTTGTTTGTGGGGTTGATTTGTCGAGCAATGAGAAAGAGGGGGATGCTTTGAGGATTGAAAGGGTTGTGGGAGAGTTTGGGGAAGGCTTTTTCAGACTACCACTCTCCACCACCCGCCATTTCCACCTTAGCATTCCCATTTCTTGGGGATACTTCTCACCGCGTATGACAAGGTAGAGCTCCTTGTCCATTTCTAGCTCTACATCTTCTTTCCTCAATACTACATGCAATACATATTTAGTTCCACCAAACTTACTTTGAAATTACAACCTTTTAAGTATATGCAAATTTCATTATTTAATAATAAAAATCTATTAAAATGTTTGCAGTTGCCTCATTTAACTTGAGGTCCATCCTGTATTATTTTGGTCATTATAGCCCTCCTCCACTCTATAAATTTATTCCTTATCTATGGTCTTTGGATCCCGTAGTGTCAACTTGGAATCAAAGGTGCAGAAGTTTCTCTCCATCACTTGGGTATACAACTCAATTATGTTGTCTCCAAAAAATTGTGACCATGATGCCTACAATTATGTTTCGTAGCTATTGTGAAATCTACATTTATGTTTCTCAACTGTCATGTTTATGTGCATGTTTATTATGTGTTTGGGAAGACATCTTTCTAGCTTGGGCCTGAATCCTTCGGCAATTAGCTTCATAATAATGTAGATGACAGATGAGAAATTAGTTTCCCAAGAAAAATCCCAAGATCAAGCTAATTTAATTTTTTTGTGGACTGAGACCTTAAATTATTGAGCTTCTCTTTGTTTCAAGAAGAGTATAACATTCTCTACTTAACAGGGCCAACCACGTGAAGGTGGAAGCTCATCTGGCCCCTCCTAGGAGCCTCTTATGACCCTTTATGACATTTTAAGACCTCTAAGATGTATTCTTAGGGATCTTAAATGGTCGTAAAGGGTCATAAGGGGTCCTGGGACACAACAGCTAAGAAACATAATTATAGGCATCATGGTCACAATTTTTTGGAGATAACGTAATTTAGTTGTATATCCAGATGATGGAGAGCAACTCCTGCCCTCTGATTCCAAGTTGACTACATCTATTGCTCATGAATACAAGGTCCTCCAAAAGATGTATTCAATTTGGAATTGGAGGTGCAGAAGTTGCTCTCCATCTCTTGGTTATACATGTAGTACCCCACCCATAGTTTGCTTTATGTTTTAGTTGTTTGACCGAATTCTTTTAGGTCACTTTTGGTGTGATCAATTAGTATTTTAATAAATGAAGATTATGGATTATTGTTCATTTTATGTATATCATGTGATTGCATAGATTAGACGTTGATATCTTTATGATGTTATGTTTATGTTTTATATTGATTTATGGTACTAACCCCATACTAGCATGTGTATGGTTATCATGTGAGTGTATTTATTTGGCATGTTTGTGTGGTAGAGGATGGAGGCGTAGTTACTTGCATAGTCGAGATCCACACGACTGACCGTACCCTATCATTGTCTGCTATATATTATTGTATGTACATGCTTTGTCTGGTGATGATAGGATTACAGGTACAGGGCATCGTCTTCCCTAAATTGGCAGGAGTGAGTGTGCCCACAAACATTCATCACAATGGTAAAGAGGGGAGATAATACACAGACCCAAAACCCTATTCTAAGCCTATTTATCCTAAGTGTTGGATAAGTATCTATTGACTACCCTATCTAAATTTTTCAGGTTGACAAAGTTTGTGGATCCCTTCTTTGAGCTTGTATGTTTTATTTGATGATCTTGATTTATTGCTTTTTGAGTATGTGATTTTCTATAGTTATGGTAATTAATATTATAGTTGGAAAATAATATTAAAATTATTTTCTATGTTTTGTATGATTATTAATTAATTAAAAATAAAATATTAGGATATTTGGTTTTAATTAATTAATTATGTGAAAATAGGATTAATATTGTCTATTAGATATTAAATTATTAAATTGTCTGATTTAATGGTGTTTGGAATATTAAATTATTTAATAAGGAAATATAATAATAACATGTGCTTTATGAGATTTGTTTCAAAAAGGTGACAACTTGTCTTTAGGAGTCTAAGTTGAGTTGTGCACAATTAAAAGATATTTTTAATTATTAATTAGTAATTTCTTTCAACTTAAGAGTGGGAGTTTGAATGGGAGTTGTCTTATGAGTCATCTAGGGTTTGCATGAATGGTGGAGTTGAATCCCTAATAGGGGGAATTTTCCTTCATTTGGATTCAATCAAGTTTTTGGAGATTGGTGGAGAGAGCTTTTAGAGAATTTTAGACATTTTTGTTATTCTTGAGCTTTTGTGTGTGCTTGAGTTTTCTGGGTGAGGATTGCTTGCATCTAGAATTGGGCTTTGCATACACTATGATTTAGATCTGCAGGGTTGAGTTCTTTTGTTGTCAGATCTAGGAGTTTCAGCATTCTACAGGCATTCTTTTACAGTTCTAGCATTGGAATTGAGGTAGGGTTTGAATAAACCTTCCTGTGTTTTCATCTATAAAATTTTCAGTATTTTACCATGCTTGATTTGATTTATAGTTATAGATCTATTTTTAATTATGCTTTCAATTTGGGTGATTAGAGAACCCTTAGAATTATAGTTTTTAGTTTATATTATGACTTAGCATAGTAGGGTTATGCTGTCAAAATTTCAAGAGAAAATTCAATACAAAACCCTTAGAAAATGAAAAAATTAAACTGGCTATAGTTCAAACTATTGTATAGAGGAAATAAATAAATGGGTAGTGGAGAAAAATCAATTTTGGTTTGAGAAAATGCAATCTGGGTGAAAAACCCAATCTTTGTCAAAAAAATGACAGTCAAAAATAAAAATTGCCATAATAGAAAATAATTACTTGTAAATGGTAGAAAATTACATTAGCAATTAGAAATGAATTTGCAAACAATAGTGGAAAAAGATAGTTTAAGGAAAAAGACAAATTTCCTTGTATTTTGCAAAAATAGCTTACATTTCCTTTTCTGGTAAATTTACTGCAGGCTTTGTTATTTCCATTTTCAAAAATATTTGATTTATAAAAAAAAAAATTTGGTCAAATGAAATGTATATATATATGTGTTTTATTGTTATTGAAAATTTACAATAAAAAAATAATAATATAATATTTCATATTGGCATATTGTATAACTTGCAAATTGAAAAAGTTAAAAGAAAAATATATATTAATAAATTTGTATTGGGATTTGAGAAAATAAAAATATATATAAGAAGTACATTTTTGAAAAAAAAAAATTTAAAAAAAGTATTATAAAAAAATTGGAAAGTTGAATTTCGAATGGAAAATTACTATAAAATTATTATTTTTTAAAGTTTATTTGGGAGTGGGGGCCACCACCTCACCCCACCCCTCCAAGGCTCCACCGATGACAGAGAAGGTATTGTTGACGGCAGTACCGACTCTGCCACGCATAGAGGAAGTACTGTCGAAGGCAGTACCACCCTGCGCAAGCAGCGCATGGGGCATGGGGCGATGGGGGCCAGTGTCCCTCCCCCCATATTATATTTACTTCTTTTTTAGTTTCGTCAAATTTTTCTTTTAAATTTAGTTTTATTAGATGTTATATACAATTTAGTAAATTTTTAAGTTAGATAAATTATGTTAAATTGAAAGTCAATTTATTTTATTTATCAATAGTTATTTTAATGTTGGATAAATTTATAAGATGTTCCTTTTAGATTTTATCTTTTCATATTAAACATTAACTTATATGTTCTACAACTATTGTTTAGATTAGTTCTTTTCATATATATATATAAACATACCTATATGTAAATTGTTAATGGATAAATTAGTTAGACCTATGTTTACTAGATGTTATTAATCAAATTATGGAATATATATATACTTCTTTTACAATAGGTTGTATAGGCTTTCCTACATCATTTAAGCTAATTTTGTTCTAGTGATTGAGTATTGGAAATGGATGTGTATCTACTGAAATTGGGCGTTTTTGCCCTATTGGGTCTGTAGAACAACATTAGAGAATATTTTATATTTAGGGCTTTATTGTAATGATTTTGTTCAGATTCTCCTAGTAGGTTTACTTGTTCTCATGCTTGGATTCAATTATGTGTGATGTGGAAATTAAATGCTTATAGATCATTTTCAGTATTCAATAATGTGAGTGTTGTATTCTTCGTGCCCGATGTGTCTTCTGGTATAATTTTTATGGGTTATCAGGTACTAGAAGACCTAAGGGAAAACAGAGGCCGGAGTATGTGTCAAATGATTCAGTTTTCAGCTATGTTTTGATGTGTGTGTATGATTTGATTTTTATCCCTGACTAGACCTTATGGGCTCATGATGTATTATATTTTGTTATGGTATCTTTGTAATCATATCTAGTTCTTTTGTGTGAGTCTGGATTGGGATTACCTAGTTGTATACCTGATTAGATCTAGGAGAGATCTATGAGCCTAGGGTAGTTTACCTGGACATGTAGTAGGAGGTGGCTTGCAATAAGTGTCGGGGCCCACAAGTGGTTGCCAAGATCACTTATTGTAAGTATTAGTAATCAAGTGATAACATAATATAATTAAGGGGTATTTAAATGAACCTAATAAGATATGAGTCCTCACCCATGCTTGAGTGCTAGTACAGACTAAGATGGTGTTGAGAAGATGACTAGCCCCCTTTTAAGGGATGAGTTGGCATAGTTGATGACTTCGTCTGTACGAGAAGTCATTGATACTGTGTATGGTGACTTGGGTGCTGAGATCCAGAGAGATTACCAAGACAAAACTCATGGGTTAGACATACATGATGACACCTTCCTATGCATAGTTTGGTTATTCTACATGTGTCGGTTGCCTCTGGATTAGTAAGTTGTACCTATTACTTTATTCTTGTACACCTTGGGTTAGAATGCTTTCAAGATCCTACTACTTAGAGTTTAATCCTTATTTTTGTATTGGTTACCCGATTGGGGTTTGTTGTTATCTCCTCAGCACGGTGGGGTAGGCCTTTGTGGTTCTACATGGACGGGTGGTAGTGACTTCTTTACCATTTGAGATTCGACGTCTTGGTGTCAATGCTTGTTGGTGATTCTGCAGTTGGTTTCCTTATGTTCTTCTTTGATGTTTTATCTTATCTTCATTATTTGTAATCTTGTATTAGAGTATTGCATGTGATACCTAATCTGGACATTGTACTATTATAGTTAGATTGATTACTACATACCCTGTGACATGTGCAGTGGATGTTAGTTTATTCAGATATCATGGATGTCCATGAGAATTGTATTTATTTTTATCATGTAATTGTAATTTATATGTATTGGAATCTTTTGTTATCATTCTTTAGTTGTGTTTTGTTCTTAGTAATTCTATGTAATGGGACCCTCAAGATTTGTAATCTATGTTGGATGTTGTTTTAATGTGAGTAAATGGTAATTGCTTCCACACTGTTGTTTATCTTGTATGTTAACTTTAGAAAAAAAAATTATTCACCAAACTTAGTAGCATGTTTTAGGTTAACTTCTCTTGGGTTCCCTAGCGGGGCATTACAATACAACTCAATTACATTGTCTCCAAAAAATTGTGACTATGATGCCTACAATTATGTTTCTCAGCTATTGTGAAATCTACATTTATGTTTCTCAGCTGTCGTGTTTATGTGCATTTTTTTATGTGTTTGGGAAGACATCTTTCTAGCTTGGGCCTGGATCCTTTGGCAATTAGCTTCATAATAATGTAGATGACAGATGAGAAATTAGCTTTCCAAGAAAAATCCCATAAATGAACTATGCGTACCCCAATTCTTGTGCCCTATGTCCATACCCAAATGATATATTTGAAACAACAAGGGTAAGGCTTAAAGAAGTTAATTTTGCATCACTAGACAGATCTGTATATTTTATCCACAATGACCAAACTTCATAAAACATAAAGACTTGTCTAGTGATCATATTGTGTTGAAAGTGGTGCCTAATGCTCTGCTGCACTGCAACAACTATGTAAATATAAGTAGGCACCACCTTCAGCACAATATGATCACTAGACAGGTCTGTATGTTTTATGAATTTTGGTTGTTGTGGATAAAACATACAAATCTGTCTAGCGATGCAAAATTAACTTCTTTATGCCTTACCCTTGTTGTTTCAAATATGTCATTTAGATACGTGTAGAAGGCACATGAATTGGAGTACATAGTTCATTTACGAGATTTTTCTTGGGAAACTAATTGCTCAGCTCTCATCTACTTCATTTATTATCAAGCTAATTATCGAAGGATCCAAGTGCAGGCTAGAAAGATGTCTTGTCATTCTATTTAAGCCATATTCCTTGTTCTTGTCAAACTTACTCGGTACGGTAGGCCTGCTCTCTGCAGTACTCTTCTTCAATCTGTGTTCGACGATAAGCATCTTCTTCTTCCTAATTGTAGCCAGAGCTTCCTTTTCATCAAGATTCAACTCCACTTCCCACATCTCATCATCCTTATCCACTCATCCCAATTGATTGATCTCTCAAGGACCTTGTATTCAGCAAATGTTGGCAAGCGATCATTCTTAGCTGATGTTGTTTTATAAGGTTAGTTAGTAGTTACAGTCAGTTTATTAGAGTTAGGAGTTTATTTCAAAGACATCCACATGAAGTGGAGTGGGTGTGGTCGAATTGATGTATCAAGGAACAAATGGAATAACCAAGAAAATACTATACGTTAAATCATGTGATTGATAGTAGATTGGGGCTCACCTGAGCCATAAACATGAATAATTATTGTAAAAAAAGATGTAAACCATATATATGTGCACTTGAGGCAAAGAGAAGTTACACCATATCCATATTAAAATATTAGTTACAAATTGACAAATTCCTGAGCTCATCTCTGCATATGGTCGCAACAAAGATATGCGATTATAATACAGAGAAGGCATCGTAAAAATATGATTTCAGCATTTGCCCTAGCCTGACACATTTTGTGCTCAAATCCTTCATCGTGGATAAGTGGAGATGGGTGAATAGATGCAGATGAGTTGTCATCAACCCAACTAAAGTATCTGCAGCCATTATTTCCCTGTGATGCCCAGTCTACATTAGTTCTTATAATATAATGAATAGTATTTACATTAGAAATATTAAATATATACACATTAGCAACCTTTTTTCTATTTGGGTAGCACCAAAATTATCGTCTAGGGTTGTTCGGTGTCCGTGAAGTCTTCAACACACATTGTCCACCACCACATTGACAGTTTGGCACATTGACAAGAGTCATCGAGCCTATATCAATAATGCATCGCACCATCGTTACTACATTTATTATTTTTATATGATTATTTTTATATGGAATACACCAAGGAGTACCATTAGAAATATTAACCATTTACAATAATGAAAAGTAATCCTAAATTAAATAGTTCATTTTTTTATCAGCATGTGTAGTCTCTGTGTATATGAAAAATGAAAGAAATATCAAGCTGAAATAAAATAGTGAACAAAATAGTATTCCACATAGAGTGAATGAAATATACCATCAAAATAAGGTGACAAAATCCTATCACGAAGCACAAACATAGGAAATCAAAAAGGGACAAAAGATAAGAAATAAGAAAAATCATTACGACTATAGAAAAATCATTTATACTATAATAAAAAAAAGAAATACTCTTTGTCAACAATTTTCAAAATCATTAGTACTATAGAAAAGTAATTAATACTATACAAAATCAAATTTTAGAAATGGACGGTTCTGATGCTTTGCCATTACAACAATTGAGCATTCATCATTTGGTATTGTGTATTCCATTTAAGTATGTCAACAATGTTCAAAATCCTATCACCAAGCATAGACAAGAAATAAGAAAAATCATTAGGACTATAGAAAAATCAAGTTCTAGAAATGGACGGTTCTGATATTTCTTTTCCATTACAACAATTGAGCATTCGTTATTTGGTACTTCTTGGTGTATTCAAGAATTTTGTTGTTTTTGTTGTTTGTGCAAGAACTTTGTTGTTTTTGTTTTTTGTGCAAGAACTTTGTTGTTTTTGTTGTTTGTGATACCAAAGGAGTAACTGGTATTGTGTAGACATTGACTGGCCAAATTGTTCCTAAAAAAAAATTACAAAACTGAACCAATGGTCCTTTTCTTTCTCATGATTTGGTCCTAGGTTAGGGGATTGAGAAATGACCAATAATGGTTTTAAATGATGTGTTGCTGGGTAAGCTCCCAATGATATGATTTTCACAATAGTGCATGTGTTGTTGGGTGCACATAAATACAATCAAGATTTTATGAGCTGATTTTGGTTAGAATTCTTTGAGGTCTGAAACAAAGGATAATTGTCATTGAAATAAGACTTGTCCATTACCAATCTAAAATATTTTTGTTGATGGAAGCTAAGATCTAACACACTTAATGCCAATGGAATTTTGTGTTTGAAAGAGGTATAAATTAAAGTAGTCTTAATGAGACCTAAACCTTTAACAATGTATTAGGGGTTAGATTAAAGATTGGAGTCTAGTTGTTAGCAAATGCACAAAACTAATGGGCAACTAGTTTGAAAGTCATTTATAGGCATTTGCACCTATAGAAAACTATGCCCCCATGTACCATGGGATGCCATGCCTCCTCCAATGTTTATGTCATACACCCTACGGTAGTCAGACTGTGTGTCGTGCCTGTGTAGAGAGTATTTATTACATAATTTTCAAAGATGATATAAAGATATTATATTTTATACTTAGCAAGATTTTAATATTAATATGCTTATCAAGATCTTGCTAAGTATAAAATATAATCTTGATTATACATAATCTTGCTAAGTAAAAAAAAAAGGTGAATTTCATTTCTCATTTCATTATTTCATTTGCGAAAAAAAGAAGGGCAGCGCGCACACGAAGGAGATTTTTAGGGTTAGTAGTTGAAGGAAATTTGATGATAGCAATCAATGGAATTGTGAAAACTTCATGTCGAAATTGGTGTTTTACCTTTATGTAGAGGAGGTTCAAGCCTTGAAAATGTATTTTACCATAATAAGCTCTTTAATTTTCAATGGCTATTGAATTTAGATGCTAATTATTAGAAAATTAAGGTTTTTTACAAGAGTTTTCAGTGGTTGCATACTTAACTCCTTGAAGAACCTTGAAATTTTTATTTTTTTTGGGTCGTTTATATATGGTTGGTTGGAATATTATGTATTTTTATGTTCGTGTAAAAAATTTAGTTTCATGTTAGATTATTTTAGATGAATCACATAGACATATCAATATCAAAGCATAGAATTTACTGTTTAGGCTTGTCATACATAAACAAATCAAAACATAGAATTTACTATTCAGGCTTGCCCAGTTTTCAACTGAATAACTTACCAATCAAAACATAATACACTATTTAAACTTGTTTGATCTATTTTAAACCTTCTCAATTTCTTTTTAATAGTTCTTTTAATCTATTTATGACAAGATCTATCAGATTTGCACAATTCATAGGTATAATAAATACTTCTAAATATGATTGTGCGCGAAATTTTTTCTTCATCAATATTTCTGATTGTGATCCATTTATAACAGTCAATAATGGTTTTATGGCAACATGTCAAGTGAATACTTTAGATTAATACTTTATGATTAGAATGTTCAACATAAGATTGGAGAAGTCTACAAATTTGATTTAGATGTACTAATTTTTTTTAAATGATAGGAAGACCTCAAAGAATCACTATGATCATATCATTGACTAGCTATAAAAAAGAGAAAATAAGAGCTTATCAACACTCATAAAATTGATGGTTATTCAATAGTAACCATTTTCAAATAACAAAAAAGATAATCAGTTGAGAATTGATGAATAATTTCAAACATAATTTTTCAATCTCAAATGATTCGCCACCAAATTTAACTTCTACATAAATGCAAGAAATTGATATTAACTTAAAGAGATTTTCAATATCATTACTCTAGGAAGGATTAATTTTTAGAGGTGAAAGAGGGAAAGCGAGTGGAGATAATATTTATAAATTCTTTTAAGCTATTTATAATCTTAGATGTATAAGAGTGATGATGCTTGGTTGGATTTTAACTACATAGGCGATTGTATTCTTTGAGGTTGGCATGTCAGTTTGTAGTTTCAATTGGAGATTTGAAGTTGGGTGAATTGGAGCATCTCTTGATATCACCCACTTCTTCAAGACTATGTTGATTTTTTTCCTAGTGATACTATTGATTTACTTAAAATTACTCTCATTACTTTCTTTTCATAGTCAATACCACTTCATTTTTTGTGTATCCTAATACAATCAATTTTTTGTTGTCAAGGCTTCCATTATCATTCATACTTGGGACTGGTTTTGTGACTTATTCACTATCTTTATCAAGAGTGTTTTTTCTATGTTGATAACTATATTTTAACTATAAGAAGGATCTTAACACAACCATTTTCTACATTTTCCTTATAGGGCTGTCCTTTGACTAGAATTAGGTATTTGTGACCAACATAAATGATCTTAGATGACTTCTCTTATCTTTAATGAACATAATCACTTCCTTCTCTGTTATCAATTATTATGTTTTCATACTTTCAATATCCCCATAATTATATAGATACCTCATTTATTTTCCTTGTCAATTTTTTTGACAAGAGATTACCACAGGATGATTCTTCCAACTATCAATCTCCTTGAATGGAACTTGCAAAATATTTAAGTAACATTATTTCTCTCTCTCACCAATATCAATAGCATACCTTTCTTTAATCAATTCCTAACTTCTAACAAGTATTACAATCTTGTTTATACTTCCTAGGTTGTACAGTCTCACAAACCTGTAAGGCACTTCCAACTGCCAAACATATAATACTCTAAATTTTATTACTTCTTGGTTAGTCTACAACAGTAGTCTTCCGTGCAAATCTATTGATAGATTTAGTCATAATTACTTAGCATGGGTTTCCTACTGATCTTTGTTTCTATCTTGGATCCATAAGGCAATAGCAGTCAATCTTATCCAGTGCCTTCAACCGGTCTCAGGACACTCTAACCTAGTTGATCAAGTTAGGTTAGGGTCGACTGGAATGGCTCGAAGGTGGGTGTTGAGACTGATGTTATTGTCTTCAATGATTGTCAAGGACCCCGAATCAGATAGTCTTCAAAACTAATACACTTTCAAACCGCTGCTACAAACATTCATTTCTTCCACTGGCTAAATACATAAATTGTATTTTTCTTAGGGCATCAGCCTTGAAGCATTGGAATAGTCTTCCAGATTCTGAGTGTTTTGAATCTTTATGTACATCACCTTAACTTGCTTTCCATCCAATGGCATTGAATTCCCATGGAGGAGTCACAAGTTAAGGTCTAAACTCCATAATAGAGCCAAGTGGAGATTTCTTCAAACTTGGTCTGTCAGGGAATAGACTATCCCGCATAGAACTAAACAAACTCTAATCAAAATGAAACTCTAAAATGTAAATACATAAAAGTGAACTTACTTTGAAATCTAATTCATCTATTCCCTTCGCAGTAGACTATGTACAATGGAAATACAAAAACTAATCAAATGAACACCAGACATTGTGGATGCATCGAAAATGAACTTCAATACCCGTAAATGCATAAATGAATTTGCAGAGATATTAAGTCTATTTATTCATTACAAGACCGACTGTGCTTATTCATTACAAGACTGAATGTGCTTATTCATTACAAGCCTATTTATTTATGCTTCCAAGGTAATCTCTTATTCAAAATAATGCTATCCGTCAGGTATTAAATCTATTGACAGGTTCCATGGGCAACAACTAATCCGATTCAGACCAAGGATAAAAGGATTAGTTGTTGCCCATGGAATAGAGATTTACTATTATTCTTTCCTGTAAGTCTATTGACAGAGATTTGCTTAGGGCATCGGCCTTGAAGCAGTGGAACCGTCTTCCAAATTCTGAGTGTTGGATGTATTAAAATACATTACCCTAATTTTATTTTCATCCAGCGGCATTGGGAATCCTGTGGAGAAGATGCAAATTAGGGTCGTGACTTCATGACAGAGCCGAGAACAAGGGTTTTGAATCTATTTTTGAACATAACGGAACTTGCTATAATATTCAAAAGCTACTTATTCATTTCATGTTCGACTGTGTAAAGCCAAATGCCACAATCCTATGCATAAACCCGCAGATAGACACAGGATCTCAAACCCTTCATTATTTTTAACACCTAGAAATAAGAACATTTAAGGAAGCCCTTGTTCTTGATACATAGAAAAGAAAACAAGAATGCACGAATTAATAATCCTCTGCCACATACCTTATGTAAAGATTGAGCTCAAGCTCCTGCTACTACCCCATGATGTCAAGTCGGGACGTATCTCCTTCGCGCGCACGTTGCCCTTCTTTTTTTCGCAAATGAAATAATGAAATGAGAAATGAAATTCACCTTTTTTTTAACTTATGCCTGTGTTTGTCACAATTTTGACCACCATGGAATTTGTTGCTATTTTGACAAACACAAGCATAAATTAAAAAAAAAAACAAAGTTTTCCTTCTATAATCCGACCAAGCAAAACCTTCTTATTTTTTGGTCAAAAATTTTGGTAGAAAAACTAGGTCAAATGTACTAGTGTGTATATGTATATGTATGTATATGTATATGTATATATGTATATGTTTATGTATATGTATATGTATATGTATATGTATATGTATATGTATGTATATGTATATGTATATATGTATATGTATATATGTATATGTATATGTATATATGTATATGTGTATATATGTATGTATATATATATATAGATGTATATATGTGTGTGTGTGTGTACATGTTCATCTTTGTGAGGGCAAGATTGCAGGTATCGAGCATCATCTTCCCTAAATTGATAGGAGTGAGCGTGCCATATTTTAATGTCTCAATGGTAAGAGAGGGGAGATAACAAACAAGTCCAAATCCTAACTTGCCATTTATTCTCCTGAAATAGTGGACAAGTTTATGATTATTTACCCTTCTGAATTCATCAATGTGGCATGAATTTGTGAACCCTATTTTGTACTTGATTATTGTGTTTTTGATGTAGTCATTTTTCTTCAGGTTTGCATGCATGTGGTTTGAGGTGATATTTTTGTTAAAATACAAAATGAATTTAATCAAGGATAATTAAATGATTGAATAATTAATCTTATTAAAGATTGAAATATTAAATATGAGAGTATTTATAATTTACTAGGAATTAATTAAATACTTATGTTTATTAAAAATATTTAAATTTAAAATAATATAATTATGGAGTTAGAGGATTTAATTAATTATTAAATCTAAAATAAAAATTTTAAGGTATAATTACTTAATTGATATTTAATTATCAATTTGCATATAATTAATATGTTATTATTAATTTAAATATTATTATGCAACTTAGTTGTACATTCAGTTCAAATAAAATTAAAATATAATTTAAAATAAAAGTTGAGTGAAATGCTTAAAGTGAGAATTATTAATTAAAATAACTCTTTTTTAGTTGAGTTGGTTTTTAGGTTTTGCATGAGTTTTAGAAACCCTAGGTTGAGTAGGTTTTTTTTATTAGGACTTTTTTTTGTCATAATTCCACACACAGGGTACAGGTTTTTGGTCTGATTTTGGAGTTTAAAGATTTATTTTGAAAGCTTGGAGCATTTTGGAAATTCAATTTTTTTTTTATTCTAGATCAACCGGTGGAATTAAGGTGGGGTTTGAAACCTATGTGATCTTCCTTTTGAAAGATTATTTGCTTCATGTTTTCCAGTTTCTTGAAGGGTTTGGAATTGAATATTTCATGAATTTATTGTTTGACGGTTTTGAATTTGAAAGGCTTTGGGTTTTGTTGTGTAAAGAGGAATTTTGGTATTTTATTATGCATATGAGAATACGGGTTTTAATTTTCATATGAGCATAATTATTTTATAGTATTTTAAAAAAATGTGTTTGGTTGTCTAAAGCTAGCGGACATATTTCAAAATAGAAAATGTGAATTTCTTCCTTTTTAAAAAATTAAAAAATTAGAAAATAAAACCATGTTGAATGTTTTGGAAAAAACCCTATCAAAGGTTCTTGAAGAAAAACTCTTTTTCTAAAAAAATAAATATTAAAAAAATAATTAAAAAATGGCGGGGGTTTGTATCCCCCCACCCACAATAGTTTTACTGTTAGCGGCAGCTAGGCTATCGGATGGCAGTTGCTACTATCATAATGATAGGGCTACCGAAGGCAGCGTGGGGGTGGGCCCCATGCCTCCCCCACTTCCTTTATTTAAATTAACTTTTAATTTTATTTTTTTTAAAATATTTTGTAAACTTATTAACATGTTTTAGGTTAATTTCTCCTAGGTTCCCTAGCAGGGCATTATACATTTCCTATTCATATGTGACCAATAATAGCTGACTAAAAATGTTTACAAATATTAAATATTTTATTAGTGACGATGTTTTCCTTTCATCAAACCATTAGGTGCTTCAATTTAATTATCATTTAAACAAGGACGAAGACAACAAACAACCACACAATATGTTCCAAGATGCTAATTTCACAATGTTTTAACTTTTAGTGCATGTGCATACTAGATTCTCTTAATTCTAGATTAGTCAAATTGATCAGTCTTAGTCCAAATAAATATCTCAATCTAGCATACAATTTAGAATAATTTCCTCTTTAATAAAATCATATTGATTAGTAAAGGAAGCAAGGTGGGTCTAATTTAAGCCAATTTGATTTTAAAAATTTAGTTTCAAAAATGCAACTATACAATGATTTTGATCAATTCCAACCTCATAGATTTACATTAGGGTTAGCAAGTGATTTTAGACTCTTGAGCTTTGTGAAGATGGAATATGGTTGATATAAGACTATTTAGAAATTCCCACACAAAAATTTATGCTTACACATTAGTCAATACATAAGGGAAACATAATTGTTAAGGCTCAAAACATAAGAAAGAATCTTATGTGTGTCCAATTTATTTTAAGGGTAAAAAATATTAAGGCTCTACCTAAGAAAAAATATGAAAGGAATTTGATAAGTAGAAAAGGTTTGAAAGGACCTTGACCATGTAAGAAATATTTTGACTCTATAGAAAGAGTGGTAAGAAATTTGATTGGACGTGAAAATATATTATGTCAAAAAAGATGATGAAACTCTATTTGGTACTAGAAAAGTCTCATAAATTTATAAATTCACAAATATGAACACAATCATGAAGCATCATTATGGTGATAAATCTCCCTCCCCCCAACTAGTTTTTTATGCAAGGAATTGTAAGGGGAAAGCATCATTAGATCAAGCATGTGATAGATGTCTATAATGGCATCACATGATAATAAAAAAACATGTATAAATAAACATGCAAAAAAAAAGCATTTAAACACCAAAAAAAATAAAGGATCGTATGTTGTCCCTAATATTCCCCTAATGGTAGACCCTAGTGGTAAGGTAACTTCTTGGCGTGTGTCCTACTTCTACCCTTCTCCTGATGGTCTTGTAGAAATTTGTAGATAACATGATCCTCTTAGGTATTGTGTCAGTGCTTGCAATTAGAAGATGAAAATATCTTCTTAGTCAATATACCTTGGTGTCAGGGAAAAGTATCAATTATGTCAAAAGAAAAGTCTATTATTTTAATATACATCACTCCCTATAAAATAGACTTAGAAACATTCTTGGATTTTAGTCTATAGATCTTCCTGATACTTACTTAGGGTTGACACTCACAGTCAAGGAGACATCAAAATCTTTCAAGATACAATTCTAAAAATAATGAAATGTAAGCTAGCTAATTGGAAGGGCAAACTTGATGCATAGCCCTTGCTTCTCCCCTCTTTATAGATATGATAGGTTCCTCAATCCAAGAACCAAGCCAAGGACCCTAGCATCCCAAATCTGACTCCAAATGGTGTAAATTAATAAATTCATTAGGTTCCATATCCCCCTTACTTCAATTGCTTTTGAAACAAAATCAAACACCTAGGTTTATCTTAGAGACTCCAAGTGACCCTTAAGGATTCAATGGTTTTTTTAGGTTTGGTACATTATTCCCAAGACCAAAGGGACCTAAAGGAATCTAATATGGTGTTATCTATGCCAACATGACATGAATCAACCATTTTTTTTGTTCTTCCCAACCATTGGTGTACACTTGCTTCACAAAATCTCCCAATCCTTGTAGCCCTTCCTTCACTATTTTTCCCAATTTACTCCTTGTTTCTCGAAAGGAAAAAACAAACCAATAGGTGATTCTGACACCCTTTATAGAGTTAAAAAACAACCCAAAGAGAATTGGTCACATCATAAGCCAAGGGTCTCCACCCTTACTTTGACTAGGAGGCCTAATTATCCTAATTAGGTTTGGTTTCCAAAGGAAGTGCTCCACACCAGTGTTTCCCCAAAATTCCAACCACTTGGATGTCTTATGAACATGAAGAAACCTCAAAATCAAAAGTTATATCCTTTCCATTCAATCACCCAACTCAAGATATGGAACCTTTGTTGAAAGTCTTCTCAGTGGACACATGGAGATGTCCACCTAGGGTGTCAACTTTCTCCCTACTCCCAATTGGAACCTATAAAACCCCACTAGAATATTAAATTAAATTGACCATACTTTCATTTCCTATAGGGCCATTAAGAACCAAGGGTGTATTTTCAATTTATGGCCATTTTCTTTCCAAGCCATAGGAATTGTTGTCTAAACAGACCAGCAGTGGGTAAAATGGCATTTTCTCCCTCTACACAAAGAATCAAGACCTAAGACTTATTTCATTTAAAATTTAAAAGAAAACAATTCAATCCCCAATTTAAATTAGAACATTTTCACACCATACAGGGTTGTACACGATTACTAAACACGGAAAATGAGGGAAATTATCAATTTTTATTCAACTTCAAGATGAAAAATCATTACATTGTACTCTCCCCTCCTTGGAGAGATTTGATTCATCATTTTTATGTCTTCCTCAATGGTTCCTAACCACCTTTTGAATTTTGGTGACCATTAGGTGCAAAATGCAGCTTTTGGTAAAAAGTTGTTATAGCAAATTTTACAACTTTTACAAAAAGTTGTCAACCATGACATTTTTGCAACTTGATGACTTTGAGTCATCTTATACTTGCTATAAATCTCATAAGAAACATCCTAAATACTTATATGAATCTCCTAAGTACCACTAAGCCCATATGTCTATGGTGGCTTATAGACTTTCCAAATCCATGTCATTGGGTTACAAGGTGGGGTCTTTATTGAAAACAAAACAAACTTATTACAAGAAAATTAAGGATCAAGTCCTTATGAATTTTTTGTCATGTGACCTTATTTATCTTTCTCTTGTAGTGTCCCTACACCATACTCTCCAAATGAATTAATCTCAAGTCCACTTGAAATGAGTTGTTGTAGAGTAGTTCCATGTGTCTTGAGCTAATTCACATCCATCCAAATAGCTTCAGAGTCTAGTTTTCCTTTCCATTTGACCAGATATTGTTTGTACTCTCTTCTCCTTGTATTTTTCACATTTGGTGTCCAATACTTTTTCAAGTTTGGTTGGCTCATGTTTGGGAAGATTTAAATCTATTACATATTATAGGACATGTTGTGAGTCACTTGCAGTCACATCACCTTTGAAAAGGGTTAGATCACAAACATTAAAAATTGGAGATATACCAAGATCTGGTGGGAGTTGAATTACATAGGCATTGTTGCCAAATCTCTTCAAGATTTCACATGGACCCACTTTCATTTACATTAACTTTGTGTGTTTCCCCTTTGGTAGTCTTTCCTTTTTCATATTTTCCCATACCAAGTCTCCTAAATAAAAATGTACTTCTCTCTTCCTTTTATATACATGTTCCTTTTACTTGTCTAAAAACTTTTGTAGTTGTTCTTTTACTAGTTCATGTACTTATCCGATTTCCTCTACAAACATTTCTCCATCTGCACTTATTGGATCAGTTTGAGATAGTTCTCTCAACTCAAGCACTCCTCTTGGATGTAATCCATACATAATCTGAAAAGGTGACTTCCCTTTGCTTCTATTCATAGTGTCATTGTAGGTGAATTCCAATTGGGGTAATATTGATTCCCACTTCTCACCATGCTATCTTGTAAGGCATCTCAACAAGTTACCGAAAGATCTATTTGCAACCTTTGTTTTCCCATCTATTTGTGGATGATAGGCTGATGAAAAGGACATATTTGTACCAAGTTTCCTCGATGGAGTCCTCTAGAAGTGTCCCATAGATTTGACATTTGTATTAGACACTATGTTTTAAAAAATCCCATGGATTCTTGCTACTTCTTTGAAAAATAAATCTGTTATGTAGGATGCATCACTAGTGGATTTACATGGCAAAAGTGAGCCATTTTACTAAATCTGTCCACTATAAAAAATACACTATCAAACCCCTTTTGTGTTCTAGGTAAACCCATCACAAAATCCATAGATACACTCTCCCAAGGTCTTGAAGGAATGGGTAAGGGATGATAGAGACTTGCATTTGTAGTTCTTCCCTTTTCTTTTTCACTAATAGTACATAGATCAAGAAATATTCTTACTTCAACTTGTAACTTAGGCCAAAAATAGTGTGTTCTTACCAATTCTAGTGTCTTGTCCAATCCAAAGTTACCTACCATATCCCCATTGTGTTTTTCTTTGATGATATTAGTCCTCATTGAGAACTTTGGTATGCACAATTGTCCTCCTTTGAAGAGAAATCCATAATGAATCAAAAAATCAAAAAAATCTACATGATATATGTCATAAAATTAGTACACGCATTGTAAATTTCCTTTAAGTATTCATTTGTAGCATACATGTCCTTTAATGCACCAATCCCAACACTTTCTAACTAAATTTATAATATGGTCGACACCCTCCTACTTAGTGCATCCTCTACTTTATTTGCCACTCATTTCTTGTGTTTGATGGAGAATGTGTAGGATTACATGGATTCTACTCATTTCATATTCCTATGGCTTAATTTCTCTTGAATATTCATGAAACTTAGTGCTTGATTATCTATATAAACCACAAACTCTTTTATCAAGAAATAGTGTCTCCATTTTTTCAAAGACTACACTAATGCATACATTTCTAAGTCATAGGATGAGTACTTTATTTTGACTTCTTTTATTTTTTCACTAAATAATGCTATAGGTCCATCTTCTTGGCTTATAACTGCTCCTATTGTAATATGACTAGCATCACATTCAATCTAAAATACCTTGTTAAAATCAAGTAATGCAAGGACTGCTTGTTGTGCTACCTTCTTCTTAAGTGCTTCAAATGACTCATCTGCCTCTTTTTTCCTAGAGAACCTTCACTTTTGGCCACCTTTTATAGTATCCAACATTGGGGCACATATTTGACTGAAACCTCTTATAAATTTCCTATAAAATGTAGACAATCCATGAAAATGTCTAACTTCTCCAATAGTCCTAGGAGTAAGCCAAGAGAGGATTTCATTTACCTTATCCTAATCCATTTTAAAATCACCTTTGGAGATTACAAATCCAAGGTAGGTGAGTTCTTCCTACATAAATAAACACTTGCTCATATTAATCATCAACTTTTCTTCATTCAATTTCTTCAAAACCATGTCTAGGTGCCTCAAATATTCTTCCTTTTTCCTACTAAAGATTAGTATATCATCCAAGTATACTATCACAAAATTTCCTATGAAATATTTCAATACTTCATTCATGATTCTCATGAATGTACTAGGGGCATTAGATAGCCCAAATGGCATAACTTTCCATTCATATAGCCCTTCATTTTTTTTGAAGGTTGTCTTCCACTCATCCCCTGGTCTGATTCTAATTCGGTGGTAGCCACTCTTTAAATCAATTTTAGAAAACCATTTTTCACTCCCCAAAAAATCAAGTAAATCTTATATCCTAGGCATTGGAAAACTATACCTTATAGTGATTTTGTTGAGGGCCCTTGAACCAGTGCAAAGTCTCCATGTACCTTCTTTCTTTTGTGCCAAAATGGCATGGACTGCACACAAACTAAGACTTTTTCCAATCAGACCAAACTCAAGAAATTCTTGAATTTTCTTTTCCATCTCTTCATTTTTTGTGGTGTGATTTTTTATGCAGGCTTATTAGGTAATGTATCCCCTGGGATGAATTCAATACAATGGTTGATCTCCATCATTGTTGGAAAACTCCTTGGTATTCCATCAACAACTATTGTTTGCAATTTGGCTAAGTAGGATATCAATTTTTTGTCATTATGGCAACATATAATCACTATGATGATCACACTATAGAAGACAATAGTTTTGTATGAGCACAAGTAAAAATTGTCTAAGTATAGCAGTATTTACCAATCTAATCAGAGATATTTTTGGTTAGGGATGTTCATAGAAGTAGGTTCAGTGCATGCACACTTGAACATGGATAATTCTATGTATAACAAAGTCACATATGAAAGCACAAGTCTCTACGACATGTATAGAAGGAGATATTGAAGAATAACAGAGACAATGCTAAAGCCAACCTGAACAGAGCAAGAAGACACAATGAGATTATTAGTTAAGGGATTATTTTGTTTATCAAAATAATGAATTAACCATATAAGGGATGACATCCTAGATGTTAACCCTTAGGCAGCATGAATTAGTTTTTTATTTTGGAAAGAGTTTATGCTTAGTAAAGCCGACTGGAAGTTATTATTCTTAATAACTTGTATATATGTAAGAAGCATGTAATGCAAAGACACATGATGCAATAATTTTTTGTAATGTTATGATGCGAAGTTTTATATTGTAAGAATAAAAGGAAGCAGACTTTGCATACCCTTTGTGAGCCAAAACACCTTATAAGGGTATGGATGGGGTACCCTTCTTAGTTTCAACTTTTCTACCATTTCTAGTGACACAAAAAATTTAGTAGACCCTAAATCAACCAAAACTTTGCATACCTTCCCTCTTGATTTTCAAGTGGTATGAAAGATAGCCTTTCTTTGAGGTGGCTCCTTGGGTGTTGGTACTTTCAGAAAAGTCCTCCTTATCATGAGTGCCTCTCCTTTTTCTATATACCCATATGATTTAGGGGTGTTCACACTTTGACAATCTAATTCTTGTGCTAAATGAGTTCTCCTTTCTCCATGAGAACTAGTTCATGCCTTCTCTAAGAATATACTCACAATGTGTCCCTCCTGATTGTAGTTAAAACACCTTATGGTTCCTTCTCCTCATCCTGGAGATCTACCTCTAAAATTGGGCCTTCTCCCTCTAAAATTTCCACTATTGTTGTTATCACTCCTTGAGTGGTATTGACTGGTCTCTCCTTGGAACCAACCCAATCCCCTTCCTCTAAAATTTCCTCTTCCTCTTGACTATCTACCTATTCTCATGTTGTTCTTCTCTTGTGTTTTCTTCCACTTTTAATGCTAATTGATAGCATTTATGCATAGTGGCAAGGCTTAAGAGATTCAAATCTTCTTGAATATTCCATCCAAGACCATTGAGATATCTTACTACCCTTATACTCTTGTCTTCCCTTTATTTAGACTTCATACTCAATCTTTATAATTATTTAGTATAGGCACACACATCCATCTCCTTTTGTTTGAGATCATATCTTCTTTTATGCACTTGGACTCCATAGTCCTCAGGTACATATACTTCTTTCACTTTTGAAACCATCTTTTTCCAAGAGTTTATCATTCCTCTCCCTTCCTTTACTCTTTCTCCTTGGAAAAAATTCCACCATGTCAACGTTTCTCCCTTCATTTTTGACATTGCAATATTCACTTTTTGATTGTCAACAATGTCTTCACATTCAAAGAAGTTATTCAAGGACTCAATCCAGTCCATTACTCCATCAACATCCATCTTCCCACTGAACATGGGAAGGTTTGACTTCTAGTCCATGGTTCTTCTTTCCATAGACTTCAGGGCACTCACTAGGTACCTATGCTTTGCAAGAATTTCCTCCTCTTCTTCTTGCTCTTGGGAGTTCTCCTCTTCTCCCTCTTTCATTCTCTCTGAGCCTCTAGGTTCTTCTCTTCCTATTCTTCCCTCCAATATTTCTACCAACTATCTAAACTGACAGTTTTCTTCTATGTTTTCTTGCACCACTTTGGCAAGCTCTACATTTGTCAAATTTGGAGGCATGTTCCTAGCCTCACCTTATGTTTCCTCTACTAACATGTACAATTATTCTTCCAAAAAGAACTCTCCTATGCTCTGTACCAATCTGATACAAAGCACTTTCTTCTCCCCTCTTTATAAATATGATAGGTTCCTCAATCCAAGAACCAAGCCAAGGACCCTAGCATCCAAAATCTAACTCCATAGGGTGTAAAGTAGTAAATTTTTAAGGTTACATATCCCCCTTACTTCAATTTATTTAAACAAAAATCAAATCCCTAGGGTTGTCTTAGAGACTCCAAGTGACCCTTAAGGATTCAATGGATATTGTAGGCTTGATGTTCTTCCCAAGACCCAAGAGACCTAAAGGATTTTGAAATGGTGTTACCTAGGCCAACATGACATGAACCAGCCATTGGTTTTGTTCTTCCCAACCATTGGTGTAAACTTTCTTGACAAAAGCTCCTAATCCTTGTAGTCCTTCCTGGATTGTTTTTCCCAACTTATTCCTTGTTTCTCCAAAGGACCCAACCAGCCAATAGGTGATTCTAACAACCTTTACAGAGTTAAAAAATAACCCAAAGAGGATTGGTTTGGATCACAAGCCAAGAGTCTCAACCCTTACTTTGACTAGGAGGCCTAATTGTCCTAATTAGTCTCGGTTTCCAAAGGAAGTGCTCCACACCATTTTTTCCCCACAATTATATGTTGGATATTTCTAATGCATTGGGGAGATGGTTGATACATTTAATATGTTTAATCACTATGTTGAGTGATGTTGGAGCTGCTTTTATTGTCATTAATGTTTTGTCACTAATGTCAACATATGTTTCTATGAAGAGAACAGGCTTGTTACTACAATGTATGGACATTGTACAGATGTTTCAAGACGTGTAAAGTTAGATGAGAGTATAGGAAGATGTTGTGATCTTATATCCAAGATTGCATCATGTAATAATGCATATTGAATGAGTTACAGATGTTTTGGTGAAGACTGATTATTGGACTGTGACAATGGAAGTTGACAGAGTGAGTCTCCATGTTTCTGGTATACCTTACAAAAGGTATGGATTCAGTGTATGCAATCTTAAGGGATGACAAAAAAGGTACTAAAGAATGTTCTTTGGTCAACGCAAGTCATGGAAGGAAGGATGATGTTAGTTGTGGTGTATGTTCTAGACAAGACTTTTGGGAGTCGACTTCAGAAGATGTAGTGTGCATTTTGGTTGGGGAATGTAAATTAAGGATGTCGGTCCTTAATTTTTGTAATGTAATCATTGTATACATGTTTTTTATACCATGTGTATCTTAGCAAGGGTTTATGTAATTATTTTTATATTAGGAAAGCCTAATCGGCCGACCTGATCATGTAGAATGTAATAGGGTATATATGTAAGATCTTTTCTTTGGAAAAGATATGGATGAGATGTATGTGATGTGAAAGAGGATTGTGAAAGTTGCGAGCTTGTACTTGCTAGATGTAAAGTAGAGAATTGTATGTACTTCATTGGAATTGATCAAGTAGAGAAAGTTGTTGTCAGAAAGTTCACAAGCATTGTGTATTTCTTCATATACACTTGTGTTGTGAACTATGTGTTCTGAAGGTGTACTTAACCTTCTTTGGGCAGTTAGCCTAGGTAGTGAGCCTACCCTCTTTTCTTGAATCCTAATAGGGTCTATCCTTGAATAAGGACTATGTACTGTAATGCTTTAATCAGCTCCTAATGGGGCTAGATCTTCTAACAAGGATACTATACTCTCATTACATCATTTGTGGGTGCCGATTCCCACAGGGATTTTTAACTTTAATAGGGTTTCCCCGACACCAAAATATTGTGTTATTGTGTTGGCATTCATTGTGTTCATTGGATTTGATATTGTTGCTATTCAAAGCTTAAAGTTTAATATTTTTTCATACAATTGATTCACCCCCCCCCCTCTCAGTTTTATTTTGGTTTATTATTCCTAACAATTCATATCAGAGCTTCTGGCCCTTAGAGAGAAAGCTTAACATCTTGAGGTGATATTGGAGATGACGTTCTATAGGAAGGATTGTCTGAAATTTGATCCTAAAAACTTTAACAGTTGGAAGAAAAAGATGCGAAATCATTTGCTATGTTTGGGCATCGACTATTGGCTGATTACGAAGAATCGGGTTGCTATGAAAGCTGAGGATGAATTGTCAAAAGATACTGATAATGAAAAGAAGGTATTTTCATATAACATGGTCACAAGGGAAGCATTGATCAGTGCACTCTTTGAAGGAGAATTTAATGAGGTTAAATATATGGATTTGGCACACAAGATTTAGGAAAGATTAGAAGCACTATATGAAGGAGACAAGTATACCAAGCAAGAAAAGTTACAGAACTGGAAAACAAAAATGGAGAAGCTGAAAATGAAGGATGATGAAAGAATTAGGGCTTATGTTCAAAGGGTTATAGAGGTTGTGGTTGGAATCAAAAATTGTGGAGGCACTTATGATGAAGAAGAAGTCATTATGAAGATCCTTAGATCATTGACACCTGTTTACAAGACTAAGTCTATATCTATACAAGAAACTATACCTTTGACTCCGAACTTTAGCAGAGAGATGTTGATTGCAAAGCTAACTACCTTCAAAGCTACTGAAATGGGAGATTCTGTACCTAATTTTGAATCTACATTCAAAGAATCTGCACACAAGAGGATAATGTCTGCTCTTCCAAGAACTAGCAGTGAGAACCTAAAAGAAGAGCTTGGTGAATATGTTGAGGAATGGGAACAGATACAAGTAGAGGAAAGAAAGATGGATGAACTTGTTGAACTGATTGCTAGAAAAGAAAAGAGAGGTAAGGGTGAATTTGAAGGAAAGTTACCTTTGAAATTTTTTTCATGTAATAAGGTAGGTTATTTTGGATCTAGATGTCCTACAAGAGTTCCTAATTACAAGCCTAAGTTTTTCAAGTCTAAGTATTCAAAGGATAAGGAATTTTATTATGCTAGTGAAGGTATTTATGATGATGACGATTTAGATTATGAGGAGATTGGATTTGTTATTAAAGATGAACTAGTATATGAGGAAAAGGCTTTAGTATCATATGTTAATAAGAAATCTGAATGGATTATAGACAGTGGTTTTTCACATCATATGACTGGATACAAAAACAATTTTTTTAATTTAGTGAAGTATGATGGTGATGTTGTAAGATTCAGAGACAATCTTCCTAAACCTATCATAGGAGTAGGATCTATTACTTTAGATGGAAAGACTAATACTAATAATGTACTACTTGTTGATGGACTTAAGCATAACTTATTGAGTGTTGGATAGCTGATGGACAAAGAGTTTTAGTTACAATTCAATGATGGTAAATGTTTTATCATAAGTAAGGCAAGAAACATGATTGCAACCAGTACTAAATCTAGAGGTAATGTATTTGAATTAAATACATCTGGAGCCTCTTGTTTTGTTGCAAAGGTAGATGATAGTTAGTTATGGCACATAAGGTTTTTTCATGTTAATTTTGATAACATTGTGAAGGAAAATTTGACTAATGTAGTAAGAGATCTGCCGAAGATTGTGAAACCATCTAACACTGTATGTAGAGAATGTGTCATGGGAAAGAAGACTAGAAGCAGTTATAAAAGTAAAGCATATACATCAAAAGGAAAGTTGGATCTGGTACATACAAACCTATGTGGACCTACAAGGACAACTTCATACTATGGTGAAAGGTATTTTATACTTTTTGTTGATGAATTTTCTAGAATGATGTGGGTTACTTACTTGAAAGAGAAATCAGAAGCATTTGATAAATTTAAGATATTCAGAGAAAAAGTAGAGAATGAATCAGGATTAAAGATAAAATGTTTGAGATCAGACAAAGTTGGAGAGTTTACTTTAGACTTATTCAATTCATACTGTGAAGAGCATGGAATAAAAAGACATACATCTTCTCCTAGGACTCCACAACAGAATGGGATAATAAAGTGAAGGAATAGAATAATACTGGATGCTGCTAGAACTATGTTGCTTGAAGGAAATATATCTCATGTGCATTGGAGAGAGGTTGTTGGGAAAATAGTTTACACATTGAACAAAGTTCAAATTAGAGAAGGTACAAGTAAGACTCCTTATTAATTATGGTTTAATCATACTCCTACTGTAAAATATTTTAGAATATTTGGTAGTAAGTGCTATATCAAGAGAGATGATGAGATAGGAAAGTTTGATGCTAGAAGTGATGAAGGAATTTTCCTTGGTAATTCTACTAAGAGAAAGGCTTACAAATGTTTTAATCTAAGATTAAGGAAGATGATTGAAAGTAACAATGTGAAGATAGATGAAAGGTTTTAGATACAAGAAAGAATGTATGATTGTAATCAGGATACAAAGATCAAAGAGGCTGCTGCTACAGAAGAAGAACTTGTTGAGACTGAATGCAAAAATGAGACTTGTGATGATGATACAAATGAGGCTAATGAGGTTCCTAAGACTCTAACATATGTAAAGATGAATCATCCTGATAAGAAAATTATTGGTAATACAAATCAAGGAGCAATGACTAAATTAAAGGATAGAGAAGAATTTTGTTTGATTTCTCAAGTTGAACCATAGACTATAGACGAAGCTTGTAGAGATAAATCTTGGATAAATTATATGAAGGAAGAATTAGATCAAATAAAGAAAAATAAAACTTTGGAATTGGTTCCTATACCTAAAGACAAAAATGTAATACGAACTAAATGGGTATTTAGAAACAAAATGAATGAAGAAGTAGTTGTTGTAAGAAACAAAGCAAGATTGGTATGTAAAGGTTATTCACAACAAGAAGGCATAGATTTTGAAGAGACATTTTCTCCTATTGCTAGAATAGAGGCTTTGAGATTATTCTTGGCTTATGTTGCACATAAAGACTTCAAGGTATATCAGATGGATGTGAAATCTACATTCTTGAATGGGGATCTTGAAGAAGAAGTGTATATAGAAGAACCTGATGGATTTCCTCTATCCGAAGATGGAGACATTGTATGAAAGTTAAAGAAGGCATTATATGGACTGAAGAAAGCTCCAAGGGCTTGGTATGCAAGGTTAGACAAATACTTACTTTGCCTTGGATTCTAGAAAAGGTAATGCTAACAATAATTTATATTTGAGAACTAGTGAAGATGGAGTTTTGATAATAGAAGTTTTTGTTGATGATATTATCTTTGGAGGGAATGATGAATTGTGTAAGAAGTTTTCTAAAGAGATATAAAATGAATTTGAGATGTCCATGATAGGTGAAATGAAATTCTTTCTAGGACTACAAATAATTTAGAACAAGAATCGCACTTTTATTTCTCAGACTAAGTATCTTAAAGAAATGTTAAAGAAGTTTGGAATGGAAGATTGTAAACTAGTTGGTACACCCATGGTGACTGGTAATAAACTATCAAGTAATGATGAGACTCAACATGTTTTTCAAACCAAGTACAGATCAATGGTTGGTTGATTACAATATCTAACTCACACTAGACCAGATATTGCTAATGCTATTGGGATTGTGGCTAGATATTAGGCAGAACCTAAAGAGACACACCTATCTATTGTGAAAAGGATATTTAGATACTTGAAAGGGACAATTGAATATGTCTTATGGTATAATAGGACTGATAGCTTTGAACTTCATGCTTATACTAATGTTGATTGGGCAGGAAATATTGATGATAGGAAAAGTACTAGTGGTGGTGCATTTTTCCTTGGGAAAAAGTTGGTTTCATGGCTAAGTAAGAAGCAAGATTGTATAGCTCAATCTACTACGAAATCAGAGTATGTTTCTGCTTCTATTAACTACACTCAAATTGTTTGGATGAAACAAATGCTGAAGGACATTGGAATAACTTTTCATGAGCCAGTGGTTATCCATTGTGATAACACCATTATAGTGAATATGTCAAAAAATCCAGTGATGCACTCTAAAACTAAACATATTTATATCTAGTATCACTTCTTGATAGACAAGGTGGCAGAGAAGGAAATAAATTTGGAGTATACTAGCAAAAAGGAAAATATTGCATACATCTTTACAAAGCTATTGCCAAAAGATACCTTTGAATATCTCAGAGGTATTCTTGGGGTTCAAGCCCCTCCTAGTCAAAATTAAATGATGTGGGGATGCATCAGTCTAGAGGTTATCAAATCCTTATCATATTCTAGACTTGATGTAGGGATCTACTCCTCAAGGGGAGTGATCATTGAAGAAAGTTGAGAAGAACAATTGATGACTTATGGCATCCTTTTCCATTGTTTTCAAAGGGGGGGTGTTGATATGAGAAAATCCCTACTTTATGGGGAGATTGTATGGAGGTGTACTATGAGAGTATTCTTTGGTTACAAAACTTTGGATTGATAAAACTTTGGGTTAATGGATTTTCCCATATGTTGACATCAATCCCAAAGGGGGAGATTGTTAGATATTGCTAATGCATTGGGGAGATGGTTGATACATTTAATATGTTTAATCACTATGTTGAGTTATGATGGAGTTGTTGTTATTGTCAATAGTGTTTTGTCACTGATGTCAACATATGTTTTTGTAAAGAGAACATGTCGATTACTACAATGTACAGATATTGTACAGATGTTTTAGGATGTGTGAAGTCAGATGAGAGTATAGGAAGATGTTGTGATCTTATATCCAAGATTGCATCATGTAATGATGCATATTGAATGAGTTACAAATGTTTTGGTGAAGACTGGTTACTGGACTATGACAGTGGAAGTTGATAGAGTGAGTCTCCATGTTTCTGGTATATCTTATAGAAGTGTATGTGAGCTTAAGAGAAGACATAAAAGGTACTGAATAATTTTTTTTGGTTAGCGCAAGTCACGTAAGGCAGGATGACATCAGCTGTGGTGTGTGTTCTAGAGAAGACTTTTGGGAGCTAACTTCAAAAGATGTAGCGTGCATTTTGGTTGTGGTATGTAAATTAAGGATGTTGGTCCTTAATTTTTGTAATGTAATCATTGTATAATTTTTTTGATACCATGTGTATCTTAGCAAGGGTTTATGTAATTGTTTGTATATTAAGAAAACCTAATCAGCTGACCTGATCATGTAGAATGTAATAGGGTATATATGTAAGATTTTTTCTTTGTAAAAGATATGGATGAGATGTATGTGATGTGAAAGAGGATTTTGAAAGCTGTGAGCTTATACTTACTGGATGTAGAGTAGATAATTGTATGTAATTCAATGGAACTAATCAAGCAAAGAGATTTTTTGTCAGATATTTCACAAGGATTGTGTATTTCCTCATATACACTTGTGTTGCAAATAGTGTGTTCTAAAGGTGGACTTAACCTTCTTTGGGCAATGAGCCTAGGTAGTGAGCCTACCCTCTTTTATTGACTCCTAATAGGGTATGTCCTCTAACAAGGACTATGTATTGTAATACTTTAATCGGCTCCTAATAGGGCTAATTAAATCTTCTAACAAGGATTCTATACTCTCATTACATCATTTGTGGGTGCTAATTCCCACCGGGGTTTTTACCTTTAACAGGGTTCCCCCGACACCAAAATATTGTGTTATTGTGTTGGCATTCATTGTGTTCATTGGATTTGATATTGTTGTTATTCAAAGTTTAAAGTTTAATATTATTTCATACAACTGATTCAGCCCCCCTCTTAGTTACATTGTGGTTTATTATTCCTAACATTATAACCACTTGGATATCTTTTGAACATGAAGAAAACTCAAAATCCAAAGTTATAGCCTTTTGTCAATCACCCAACTCAAGATATGGAACCTTTGTTTCAAGTCTTCTTGGTGGCCACATGGAGATGTCCACCTAGGATGCCAACTTTCTCCCTTCTCCCAATTGGAACCTACAAAACCCCACTACAATCTTAAACTACATTGACCATACTTTCATTTCTTCTAGGGCCATTAAGAACCAAGGGTGGATTCAAGTTATGGCCATTTGTTTGCCAAGCCCTAGGAATTGTTGTTTGTACAGACCAACAATGGATAAAATGGCATTTTATCCCTCTACACAAAGAATAAAGACCTAATACTTGTTGCATTTAAAAGGTAAAATACAACACTTCAATCCCCAATTGAAAATAGAACATAACCACACCGTACAGGGCCGTACATAATTATTAAACACGAAACATGTGGGAAATTCTCAATTTTTATTCAACTTCAAGATGCAAAATTATTACAATGTACTCTCCCCTCCTTGGAGAGCTTTGATTCATAATTTTTATTTCTTTCTCAATGGTTCCTAACCACTTTTTAAACTGTGGTGACCATTGGGTGCAACATGCAACTTTTGGTAACAAGTTGTCATTAGAAACTTTTATAAAAATTTGTTAACCATGACATTTGTGCAACTCGATGACTTTGAGTCATCTTAGAATTTCTATAAACCTCCTCAGAAAAATCCTAAAAACTTATATGACTCTCCTAAATACCCCTAAGCCCATATATCTACGGTGTCTTATAGACTTAACAAATCCATGTCATTGGGTTACAAGGTGGGGTCTTTATTATAAAAAAAAACTTATTACAAGAAAATTAAGGACCAAGTCCTTATGCATTTGTGGTCTTGTGACCTTATTTTTCTTCCTCTTGTAGTGCCCCTACACCAAAACTCCCAAGTAGAATGAGGAAGCTACAACTCCTCAAATATTCTTTGTAAGGGATCCCTGTCTACTTTCTCTCACTTTTAGAATATCTAACAATTGGGTTGATAAAATGCAGAGAATCAAGAGAAACTTCCTTTGGTATAAAATGGAAGATAAGAATCGGATGGCTTTGGTTAAATGGGATTTTATTTTCCAGCTAAAATCTATGGGAGGTTTGGGTGTTAGGAGAATCTCTCACTTCAACAAGGATCTTCTCACTAAGGTTGGATGGAATCTTTCCAAACATAAAGAAAAATGTTGTGATATTATGTCTTCTAAGTATTTGAAAAAGGAGAAATTTCATCGCTTGTTCAATATGGATGGACTCCTCATTTTAATCTCCCTAAAATGGGCTAATAGAGATAAAGGCCCTGCTTGCCCTAACTCAAGACCAATTCCTTAATAATGCTAGTCTCATTATTGATAAATTGGCATAAATAATCAAAATCACAAATTGCATTAATAATTAAAATCACAAATTGTATTAATTGATCAAAAATCCTATTAATTATCCTTGACGTGAATTAATTAAATTTAACTCAGTAAATACATGGCTAAGGAAATTAAATAAAAGCAATCAATAAAGGACTCCAAATTACATGTCACCTCTCAAGGGGACAACAAAGACAAATACAACCAATCAGGAGTCAGTCACATGGATGAAGTGAGAGTGAACAGAAACCCTCCATCTCAAATTGATCTCCACTGTTGGATTCTTCACACTTTCTATAAAATAAAGGTTTTTAATCTCACAAGAGAGATAAATTGCATTTTCACACTTATGTACTATAGATTTCAATTCTTAATTGTGCATCTTCATTCATAGCTTAAATTAACTTTCAATTTGATAATGGAATTCACTAGTTTTCAATTCTATGCTCATGTTTAGTTAATTAAATGCATTCAAATCTATCATTTTAAAATTGTAATGTCACTTATTAGGATCTAATTCTAAGAGCTATCTTGATCTTAATCAAACTCTTTCTAGCTAGAGAGTAATAGGACACTCTTTTAGTTCATTTATGTTATTTAATTTGTTAATTGATTGCTAATGAACTAACAAATTAACATTCTATTGAAGTGTTGTATTGTAGCTTGCCGGTACCATATCCACACACACATTTTTGGTGCCCACAATGGGGCTCAGCCTTGGATTTCTCACCATTTTTGAGCAATTTAACTCTATTTTCAAGTCAGAAATTGTATTTAGTAACTAGGGATCGCATCCAAGAAGAATAATCACATTTGGTTGAAACATAGTCACATCTTGGATTTCCTCAATCTCGTTCAGTAAAGCTCGCATATGGTAAATTATTAATCATATTTGGGATCCTTTATTGCATTTTGGAAAGCTCGCATTTGGAATTCTTAATCACATTAAATAAATTATTAATCGCATCTGATATTTAAAATTGAAGAATTAATATTTATAATGACTAATGGCTTAATTTGATGCATTTTGATGATTTCAACAACCTAGTTAGTGACTGTAGGTTGAATTGTCCAAGATTAAGATTCAACAAGAGACTACTAATGGATTGTGTGCAAGTTTCCTTTGAAAAGGAATAAAAAATTGTGTCTTCTTAAATTTTATTAGGTATTAAGTTAGAAGTTCAATTTAGCCTCAAATTGATGAGAGGATTATGCTCTTTCTTCCAAGTGGAGAAATCAAAAACTCAAAAGTTAATTTGAGTGGTTATCAAATTTGAACTTCTTGGGAAAGAATTTTCTTGATGTGTTTGAGAGAATTGAAGAGGTAGAGAAGTATCCTCTTCTCTCTTTGAGAGAATCAAAACCTCGGATCATTGGATCTGATCTATGTCATTGCTTTAACTTTTAGAGGGCCTTCTGGTTGAGGTAAATAGATCCCAGGAATGACCCAAGTGAGAATGAGTAGACGCTAACTCATCCACCTCACTATAATCAATATGTTTCCTTGAGATTAAAGTCTCAAAATAATTAATCATTTTTATCCTTGGAATATGGATTTTATCTTTCCTTGTATATGCTTGGGTGTTGTGTAGAGCGGAGCCTCCTGAATCGCGCTTGTGAGACTACACACATCTAGGTACTCATAGGCATATAAACCTCAATATTTCCTTGTGCAAGACTATGGTAGATGGTTATGAACGGATGCCCTAATTAGACACTTTATTCTAGTGACAACCTGAAATACCCATGAAAATTTGGTTATGATTTTTCAAGGGAAATACTAATTCCCCCAAGAAAATCACTATATCGAGCCCCCATTGATGTTACTACTCATGTAATATGGCTTCCATCATCCATTGTATGTTTATTGGCTTTTCATATTCTGAGGAGTCCTTTAGCATGTTCTTAAATCAATTATCAAGTATTTCCAATCTCTACCAAGTCTATAGGATAATTAGGTGTGCATGGTGTCTAAACAACCTATTTGAAGTGTTTGAATTAACAACTAAGATAAACTATATCAAATAGTAACCTATCAGACAGATATTGTAGGCACCCTAAAATGGTCGACTAGACTTTGGGCCCCATTTATTCAATTTGTCAAAATCAATTCCTGAATCAATGATTGCCATATATTCAAATCAATCTTTTTGATCAAATCATAATTATTTCAATTCTCCCTAAGGTTTGAATATTTCATTAAATTTTATTTAATTAAAAGAAATAAATCCCTTTTTAAATAAATAAAATAATGTTATTTAATTGAAATTAATATTCCTTAAATGAAATAATGTTATTTAATTAAAATCCATTTTTAATTAAATGATTTTATTTTATTTAATTAATATTCATCTTTAAATTATATAATCTTATTTTATTTTATTACAAGAGAATTATTCTTTTAAAATAAATAAAATCCTCTCAAAAGATCTTTTGTGATGAAAAAAAGAAATAAGTGAAATAAAAATAAATAAAATAAAGAGATTTCCTTTTCTCTCCATACTTTCTAAAAATGAGATTTCTTTCCTCCTTTTGCATTAATCCCACATTGATCTTGGAGATGCAATATCTTCCACATTTTCTTATATAAGGAGCCCTCTCCTTCTCAATTAAAAATCTAGAATTTTCATATTATCATTATGCTGAAATTTTTTTTGAAAACATTAGAGCTTTAGAAATCATCATTTTAGATTGCACATTTAGTTTAATTTTCATATAGATTAATTAGTGAAGTAGTTTATTTCTTGTATTGCATATAGATTAATTTCAATAAAATAGTTTATTTCTTGCAATCATATAGTTTAATCTTCATTTCAATAAATTAGTTTATTTTCTTACATTTGCAATCATATAGATTAGTTTTATTTGCATGCAAGAACTCGATTCAATGGAGATTAGCATTCTTGCTTCTCCTCCTTGAATCTCTTGTTCTGCGGTGTACTTGCATGGGTTCAATCTGAGGGCCCCTCATAATAATTCATGCACTCCACAAATAGAGAGTTGTGAATCAATATTTGAGAGCTCATTATTGGGTATTCTTGAATTCAAGGATTCATAAAAGTGTGACCATTTTCTATCACACATTTTTGGCCCCCACCGTGGGGCAGAAAAGATTAATTTTTGGCCTCATTCTTGATTGGTTTTTCAGTTTTAGTGTTGGTTCCGGGCCTTGTACGGCCATGTACATACTAGAAACCCTATAATATAGTAATGAATGGATAGAATGATGAATCCTCTTTCTTATTCTTTTGGTTTGGTTCATTTTTATAAAGAAATGAATAAGTTATGATCATTTTGGTGAAAGTGGGTATTTGCAGATTTGAGATTCTCTAAATACAATCAGATTGAAACATCTGATACAGACAAATTATGAAGAATAAGGACCTATAATAATATTCATTGGAAATATACATGAATTATCTTTCATTTTCTTTTTATTTGAGTCATTTTTATGTAGATTTTTGAAAGTTACAGGCATTTGAGTGAAAACTGGTTTTTAACAATTTGCATTGGAGTTGCAGGCAATGATTTGCTCTTAGAAAATAATTTATGAATGGGAAAAATAAATGGCTTACATATTTGGAAATTAGATTCATTAATATTTTCTTTGAAATTAGTTTGGTTTCATTTGGATTCTTTTTGAGAAAGATATGTGATTCCCTAGGCAGGGATTGGTGTTTTAAATCTGATTTATGACAAAAAAATTGTAGTCTGAAAAGGTTATTGGTTGAGGAACCAAATGGAATCATAAGACCTTGTAATTTTGGGAAATGGTATTTCTTGATGTTGGCTAAAAACATCATTCTTTCCATAAATTTTAATATTGTGATTTTATGGGTCAAATAAATCAATCTTTAAAGACTGTCTTGAAGACAGCAATGTTAAATCAAACTCCTAACAATTGATTTTTATATCTAACCATCTTAGGGTTTTTTTTCAGATGTGTGCTAAATGCTGGATTGTAGATCTTTGGACCTAAGGTGAGTTCTTAAAATCTCTATAACACTTGGTTTGGGCATAAAATTAATCTCTCATGTGTTTGGCTTGAGTGTTACACGCTTTCATAGAACACATTTTTTATGCTCTTAATGGGAAATGAATGAACATAGATTTTCTTTTATACAAGTTTGTGTTTAAGTGAATGTTTGTGTTTAAACATTAAGTAATTCTTGGTTCCAATATCAAAAAAATCTCATTAAGTAATCTAGGGAATGGATTCATTCCTTGTTTACATGAAGAGTTAAATGTACCACTTTGTGGACTCACTTCATGTTTACTTGGAAAGTTAAATATTCCATTATTCAAACCCTCTTGCACTTATGAGTAGTATTGATTAGCAGTCTTAGATTACTTATGATTGATCTAGATTTCTATCTTAAGTTATTGGAATCACTCATTTTCCAGCCTCTCGTTCCACCCCATGGTTGTGAGGTCAGCGCCACATTAAAGGGGAGGGGTCTACATAGAAAGAAGTGTTAATTGTTCCACCAGGCAACCCTTTTGTGCTTTTTAGGACTCACTAGTTTTCTAGGGTGTGGACTCACTTTGAGTTTGTGTGAGGAATTAAATGCACCACTTTGTGGACTCACCTCACATTTACTTGAAGGGTTAAATGTACCACCTTTAGTGCTTTCCAATACTTTTTGATAGTGAATTACTTACCTTTTCATTTTTTAGAAAGCCTGCTTGGGGATTTCATCACCTCAAGGGATGACCTTAACTCCCGTGTTTTGGTAGAGTATAAATATCAGGAGGTGAATCCAAAGACACCTCTCTTGGGAATGAGTTAGATTTCACTCTTGGCTAAGCCTCAAAGAACTTTATACCTTTGAGAAGTGAAGGAGGAGATTTGGGTTACCATCTCCCCCCAGCTATGTGATTCATGATTCTTCTCATCTACAGATTTGTGCCTCATGTACCTTGCGTATATCAAGGACACCCTTTAGAAAATCCATGTATATCCTTGTAGACAGCTTACTAGGATGTTGTTGTGTTTTACGTTCCTGCTAAAACATTTTCAAGAACATACACAAGTAGAATCTTTAAGGAGTAGCATACTAAGTCACTTGATTGTTCATGTGCAAGGTTGCTTTGCCCCTTGTTCATTGTTTGAAGACAATTGCTTGCTTGAACTCCTTGATTTTTGTCTTATGTGCTTGATCAATGATAAAAATCTATTGATGTACTTGATCTTTTAAAACGAACACAAAAACTGAGTTCTTGAGTTGAAGCACCAACCTTTTTACAACTTGCTTGATTTTCTATCTTGTCATTAGAGACCTGTCTTTGTCCTCTAGGGATAGCATCATTTGGTTTACAAAGTCACCTTGGAAATAATTGTCAAGTTGAAAGACTATTCTTGGTGAGAGTTTATCTCTAGAATTGTTAGCCACATTCTTGGAGAATTTTAGTAGTCTTTTTGTCCAAACCATTTCTATCAAATTCAATTTCAATTATATTTTGGCCTAGTCCAACCTCCTAATTCAAAAGTGCAAGGGTAGTCACCCTTTGATTTGAGGCACCTCTTTGATAGTGTTGGTAACACCTTTTTCAATTTCTATCTTACCATCTCCCTTTGGACATTAGATAACTTTGATTATCCTAGTTTGGTGTTGACATTTTGTGAGGCCATCTTATCACCAAGCGTCTTTAATTCTCAGTCTTCCTTGGTTAGTCTAGGTTAGATCCTAGGTGTTGTCATGTTGCTCAACATCCAGAAAAATGTTAATGGTATCAATTACACAAGATGACTCTTGGTCTTCTTCTTTCTTCTTCCCTTCCCATGTTTTTCTTCTAAAGTCTTCTCTTCACATGGGATATTCTTCTCATCTTCCTAATTCTTTTCCTCTTACTATCTAGTCTATTTTCTTCTATTTCATCTCTTCTGTCGCTTCCATGCTTGATTCTTCTTCTTCCAGAACCATGAATTACAAATATCTTTCTATGGAACCTCTTTTAAAAATGGATGATCTTGAACTCATTGCTGAATTCGAAGAGTTTTGTTCCTCTAACAGTCCTTCTAGATATGGAAAAGGTGATAAACTTAAGATAAAAATAGAAAAAAGATTGAAGGAATCAGACACCTTTGCTAGAATTATCAACATGATCCTGTCACAACCTCCTTCTTCCAAAATTATTTCATCTTCTAAATCATTCAAGTCATACCATGATTCTTCTAAACATTCTTCATATTCTAAGTCTTCTCATCATTCTTCATCTCCCAAATCTTATCATGACTATTCTAAACATTATACAAATTCCTCATTATCTAAGTCTTCTTCTTCCACTAGGTCTTCACCTTCCTCTTCTTCACGATCTCGTTCCTCTTCTACTTCTCCCAAGAGTCTTACTTCTCTTCATGAGACATACCATAATGAGCAATGGGATAATACTTGTGATACCTCTTCCATGAAGAGTGCCACACCCACATATGATGACTATGATGACTATTATGATGGCTATGATGATGAACCCTATAGTCATACCTATGATGCTTCTATTCATAATAGTCCTCCTAGCCATGTGCTTGTGCTTACTGGAAATGGGTCATCTCATTGGATAGATTGAGATGGTGATCCATATGACTCTAATTTTGAGAGAAATTATGATATTTTTTGTGACCAATACGATACATCTACTTCTATTGAGGAAGATAAATTTTTCTGTGCTGATTATAAACGTAGATACTATGAGCATGTCTCCTCTAAAAATCCTCCTGCTGAAAATAAAGATTTTACTCTCAAGCAAGATCATGTTAATGCTAGACCTTTGTCTTGTGATGGTTCCATTCCATCCCCTACTTCTTCCAATACTCCTACATCTCCTAAAGTCACCAAGTCTTCCAAATCTTTCACAAATCTTGCATCCAACATAAATTCTAATGCTTTCCATGCAGTTCCCTATAGTTATCCTCAAGGGCCATCTCTTAAAGATACTCAAGCTAACCTTCACTTGGCTGTAAATACTTCTGATAATGCTAAATCTAAAGATCCTAAGCCTTTATGCACTATAATGCCTACTTCAGCTATTCCTTCACCATCTCTACTAAAGTCTTCCATACAACTCCAACCTGTTTCCTTGTCCTTAGAAGTGGCTTCATGTTAAGAGGACTCTAAAACTGATACAGAAAAGAATATAAAGAAAGATCAAGATCAAGAACCCTCCATGTCATCCACTCCTTTTCATGATGTTCTCTATCTGCATCATGGTTCTTTTGATCCTTTACGCCCTTCCTCATTTATTCCACCATGTCTTAAGTCTTCTCCGAAGCAAGAGCAAGCTACTACCCACACCGTTGAGCTTATTGATAATGAAAATAACCTTACCATGCTTTCATTTTCCAAAGATGATACTTCCATTAAGGTTATTAAAAATGGTGTTGTTACTTCCGATGTTAAGCCTATTCAAGAGACAAATTATGCACTTGTGCTATCCAAAGATCCTTGTCAAGATCAAAGTCTTCCATCTTCTTGTTCTACCATTCCATGTTCACTTCTACTTTCTACTCTTCCTAAGTCTTCGCAAGCTTTGAATGATCCTATCAAAGAAAATGCTTTTATTCAAGATTTCTAGGATCCTATTGAAAATTCTAATGCTCACTCTGAAGATGTTGATATCCTTGGTTGTCATATAGATGCTGATGAACTTATTGATTATCCTTTTGCATCTTCCACTTCCATCCTTGGACCTCTTCCACCACTACTAAGGACTTCACATCTTCCTTCCATATTGGGTCCTTATGTCCCTTCACTTTCCCCTCCTAATTCTCCTAATTCATCATCCATTTTGAGTCCTTACGTCCCTCCATCTCCTATCTTTCCTCAAGATCAACATAGATGCATACCTTTGAATCCTTTTCATCCATCCACCCATCTACACCAATCATATTATCCTTCTTCTTCCACACGTCCCAAGTCTTTTGGAAGTAACTTGAATGTTCAATATAAGAAAAAGAAACAATACAAGAATCCATCAAAGAAAGAAAATCACCATGTCTCCTCTAATCGACATGGGGGCATAAAGTCAAAAGAGATATCTAAGAAGAAAACTACAAGACAAGTATGGGTTCCAAAATCCATCATTCAAGATATTCTCTCTAAGTCATCAAAAGGAAATAAAAATCCTAAGGCTATATGGATTCCAAAGTCTCTCTTGAGAGAGTCTAATGTTGAACAAAAAGTGAAGTTGACATTCAAGCTTCCAAAGGCTTCCACTTCATCTTCCTCCAAAAACATTTTTTCATTCCATGTACCTGAACCACAACCTCTGCTAGACATTCACCATATTCCTTCACATATTCCTTCATTCAAGTTTCCTCCATCCTCTCGCCACCCTCCAAGGTGTGCGTCGATGTTGATCTTGCCTTCCTTTCCATCTACTCTTTCACAATTCTTCCATTCATTATTCTCTTGCCTTCTATCATTTTTCTTCATTTGCATATTCCTCCTATCTTCCAACTCCACTCGTTTTACATAAAACCGTATCCTCCATTTTTCTCTTCCATCTTCTTTTCCCTATCAGCATCTTTGAGCATATAATTTTGAATCCTTGGCATATCATAGTTTATCCTTTCAAGGAGCATTATCTAAAAGCTTGCCTTCTTCCAAAAATTATAAAATTAAAAAAAAAAAGAAAAAAGAGAAAAAATGAAAAAATTGAAAAATGTGCCTTGGTGAAAACCTGGAAATAGGTGCCTTGGTAGCAAAAGTAAACAGAAATAAATTCATCCTATGGTGAAAACCACTCCCTTGTGGCGCCTTAGATAATTACCATGATGAAAACCTGGCAATCAAGCATCATGCGTAATTCTTCTACATATTTCATCCATTCCATCTTCTCTCTTTGATCTTGACAACGTTGACCTATACACGAACATTTGGCTATCTTGTGAGCTATCTTACGATAATCTTGTTTTCCTTCCATTCATGTTTAGCCTTCATATCTATCTTCCTCCATTCATTTTCACCTATCACTATCATTTTTCCCTTTGGTCTTGATCTAATAAAAAAGAGTAAAACACAAAGTTATGAAGCTTCTTGACTTGTCTACTCCTTTGGATTGCATCCTTTCCTTCTTTTGTATTCTATTTCTATTACTTATCCTATGCTAACCTTTCATTGCTTGTCCAAATGCGCTTTACATGACAATTTTTCTCTAGCTTGGGTACTCTTGAGGAGTTTTCCTTTGAGGATTTCTTCCATTCATTCTCCTTCATTCTCTTATCTTTCACCAGCTTGCTAATCCCTCTTGTTCTCCACCTTGCTAGACATTGGGACTACACAATATGATCTTGCTTGGCAATTTGATGCCCATTCTGTGTGGGGGCATCCTTTGTACATATTTATTGATCCTAAAAAAATACCAAAAAAAATTCATATATGATGCTGAAAAAAATTCTAAAAATTAGAAAATGTCCTGAAAAAATGATCATCTTAGTGAAAACCTAGCAATAGGTGCTTTGATGTATCTCCAAAAAAATTATATATTCCAAAAATACAAAAAAATTCAAAAAAAAAAAAAAAAAAAAAAAATTGCCTTGGTGAAAACTTGGAAATAGGTGCCTTGGTAGAAAAAATACAATAAAATTATAAAAAGTCCTGAAAAAATTCTTCCAGTGGTGAAAACTTGGAAACGGGTGCTACTTGAGGCCTTCGCACCCCTATTTCTTAGCATGCATCCTCGACACTTAGCCTTTCTCCATCATGCCTTGTCCTTGTCGCCTTGGTTTAGAATTGGTCTTTGTCTTTGTCTAGGGGGCATCACTATGTTAGCTTTGGTCTCTGGGATATGCTTGTCTTTAGGATACCTCACAAATAGTGTTTTTCAACACCAACCCAACTGTGTTTTTCAACACAACCCCTGACATCGAGTTTTTTTCAACACTTATCAGTTTGGTCTTATCCAGTTTGGTCATGTGATCTTACCTGCTAGCAAGCATTTGATCCTTATCCGTAGAACTCAGTATCAATTTACACACTTAAATTTTTAAATGCAACACTTAATGCTTGAGATATGTCATGATCTTTTATTTGTGTGCTGACTGTTATTGATTTTCATTGAGTGTCCATGTCTAATAAGTCTCTCTGTGATGCATAGCTAGAAGACTTGGGGCATGGGGCATGTTTTTATTTGCTTTTTGCTTGTGGGTGTTGTCTTGAACCTCTTCAGTGTCTCTTGTTGTCTCCTTGACACACTCAGGAGATTAAGGCATCATCCTTGACTTTTTTTTTTGCACAACCATTCTCATGGTCATCTTGGTGTTTATGCCTTGATGCGAGCATGGTTTTGCTACATTAAATTGGGTAAGCTAACATTGCAGTCATCTTGACCTTTATGTCTTTGATGCTCATGTTAGAATCTTTCGACATTCCAATCCGATATCAATCACATTCATATCTCCATAGTTTCATTTGTGACTAGTGATGATTGTGTGATCGTCTGATGTCTGGTAATAATGGCCCTATGATGAAAATAAGTTCTTTTACATTCTCTAATGAATGATGAACACAAAAATTTGATGTTACCCCATGCAAGTACACCTTTGCATTTTCATGTAGCTTGCATTATTTAGACTTCACGTTAAATTTGCACTTTTAGGCTGCATTATGAGTTTGAGAGGGTTTTCCTTCATCTTTCTTGTGGACTTTTAATCAACTGTGATCACGTTCTGATCTTCATTTCCTTATCTTCTTTCGTGATCTCAATCAAAATTTCCCATCTTAAACAGTTGATTGATTTTGATGCATCCTCTTTCTTGAGGCAAATTCTCTTTCTTCTCTCCATTTCTTTCCATTTCTTCCAAACTTCTATCTTCCATTCACTTTCACCCCACTTCTTTTCTTCTAATTCAACCTTGGGGCATAATCTTTCTTGCTAATCTACCTTGGTTCTGTGATTCTTATATTTTTCATCTTACATCAAGAACCTTATCTTTAGTTCAATTTGATCAAATTTATCAATTTACTGTTTCTCCTTTATCTCATTTCAATTTCGATCACGAGGGGGTAGTACCTACCAAACTTCAATGCTTGATTCAGCTTTATCAAATTTATCAATTGCTTCTCTTGGGGCAACCTTGCTTGAGATTCTTACCTCTTATTTTAGACTTGACAATTACCTATTCATAGGTGTTGGCCTTGTCTTTTTCAGTTTGCTTATCTATGTCCTAATGTGTTCCCATCCGTCGAACACACATCTAGGTTGTTTTGTGATCCCAAATCGATCTCACACTTCAATTCCATTCTTTGACTACATGTGATCCCTAGTCGACCTCACATTAGTCAAAGAGGGGCAAATGTATGCACCCTAAAATGGTCACCTAGACTTTGTGCCCCATTTATTCAATTTGTCAAAATCAATTCCTGAATCAATGATTGCCATATATTCAAATCAATCTTTTTTATCAAATCATAATTATTTCAATTATTTCAATTCTCCCTAAGGTTTGAATATTTCATTAAATTTTATTTAATTAAAAGAAATAAATCCCTTTTTAAATAAATAAAATAATGTTATTTAATTAAAATTAATATTCCTTAAATGAAATAATGTTATTTAATTAAAATCCATTTTTAATTAAATGATTTTATTTTATTTAATTAATATTCATCTTTAAATTATATAATCTTATTTTATTTTATTACAAGAGAATTATTCTTTTAAAATAAATAAAATCTTCTCAAAAGATCTTTTGTGATGAAAAAAAGAAATAAGTGAAATAAAAATAAATAAAATAAAAAGATTTCCTTTTCTCTCCACACTTTCTAAAAATGAGATTTCTTTCCTCCTTTTGCATTAATCCCACATTGATCTTGGAGATGCATTCTTTTCATCAGTTTCTTATATAAGGAGCCCTCTCCTTCTCAATTAAAAATCTAGAATTTTCATATTATCATTATGCTGAAGATTTTTTTGACAACATTAGAGCTTTAGAAATCATCATTTTAGATTGCACATTTAGTTTAATTTTCATATAGATTAATTAGTGAAGTAGTTTATTTCTTGTATCGCATATAGATTAATTTCAATAAAATAGTTTATTTCTTGCAATCATATAGTTTAATCTTCATTTCAATAAATTAGTTTATTTTCTTGCATTTGCAATCATATAGATTAGTTTTATTTGCATGCAAGAACTCGATTCAATGGAGATTAGCATTCTTGCTTCTCCTCCTTGAATCTCTCATTCTATGGTGTACTTGCATGGGTTCAATCTGAGGGCCCCTCATAATAATTCATGCACTCCATAGATAGAGAGTTGTGAATCGATATTCAAGAGCTCATTATTGGGTATTGTTGCATGCAAGGATTCACAGAAGTGTGACCATTTTCTATCACACAGATATAAGCAGCAATCGGATAATCAGACCCACTAGAAGTTGACAAGGCAACCCCTGGCAGTTGGAAAAATTTATCAAAATATAGAAAAAACTTACAAAGATATAAACAAACCTATAGAATATAACATCTAGTATAAATAATCATTTTTTTTAAACATTGTTACATCTAGTAACTCTAGGGTCACATCTAGTTAATTCTAAATCACATCTAGGAGAAATATCACATCTAGCCAATCTTTGGTTGCATTTGGTAAAAACTCTAAAGTGTTGCATTTGGAGTGTCACATCTAGGATAGTGGATACTTGCACACATTCTGCATTTTTGGATACCCTTTTGGTCTCTCTATCAAAATCAATCAAAATAGTCACTATACCTATCAGTTTGTAACAGTCAATTATGAAGTGTACCTACAATCAAAATTGGTCTTCAAAGTGTCAAGTCATGTTATCTCATCACTTTCAATCCTCTTTGGTTCCCAACTCAATATCATGGCACTCTAATCCTCTGATACTGGAACGTATCAATCATATTACCTTATCAAACTCACAATTATAATTCTTTAGACAAACACACTTGGACTTTATCATACCTTTTGACACATTGGGATACTTTGATAATTATCATATCACACTTTCATGGTTAATACTAGACACAAAACATATAATATGAAACAAATTCCTTTTAATCAAATATCAGACGAGATCCCAAGATTGATTACTTTTGAACAAAGAGAAACATGAAGGAAGAATCCTTTATTTGGAACAAATACACCTAATCAAAGTGCTACTAATATTGCCAACATTCCAAACCTCAACTATGACTAGGAGAAACAAAATAATAATCAAGACGGTCAATAGAGTCAAGAGAATCAAGAAAATCAAAGAAATGAAGATAATCATAGACATCATTATAACTTCGATAGTGATGAAGAACCAATGGAAGAAGATTATAAAAAATGCCAAAGGACTAAGAGGTTATAAAAACTACTTGAAAGAACCATAGAAGAGAACAAATAAAAATATTTCTTGGACTTGGCATCCCTAGGAGTCAAGCTACCTAAATATTGATGTAAATCAACAAAGAAAAAGAGAAGTTGACACACCTATATCCATATTGACTAGACAATTTCTTGCTATGAAATCGGAATTAAAAGAGTTAAAGAAATAAAAGGACAAACCCTTGAAACAATACTCATTGGAACACATATGTCCTTTTCCATGTGATAAAGACTTGTACATGGTTCCATTTCCTCCTAGTGTTCAAATACCCAAGTCTAAAAAATATAATGGAATTTCAAATCCTTAAAGAACATGTGAGAGAATTTTGCACTTTAAGGATGGATTTTATGCACAAGAAAACCTACTTGATAAGGTTATTTCCTAGAAGTTTGGGAGGACCATCAATAGAATGGTTCTTAAAGTTACCTATAGGAATTAGAATGTTTGAAGAGCTTGTTAAGAATTTTATTCAACAATACTCTTATAACATGCAACATATAGTGACCATGCTTTATTTATGTAACAAAAAATAGAGAAGTGGAGAATCCTTCTTGTCATTTCTATAGAGATGGAAGAGAATATTTGCAAGATATCCAAGAGACTTACCTGAGAATGAGATGATGGATATCTTTGTTAATAACTAAATTTTTGAATTAAATTATTCAATAAAACTTCAAGGTCCTTTAAGCTTTGATAAGATTGTCAAGAGTGTAATTAAAATTGAGGAGGTCATGGTAAACAAGGGGAAAATTACTATCTACAAAGACAACAAGGATAAGTACAATCCCAATAATGGAAAAGATAAGTATAAAGACTAGAAAAAGAACAATAATTTGGTAAATGATGGAGTTTTGGATATTCCTAACATGAAGTTAAAATAAGAAGTATTCAATATTACCACATGTCTACAAGTGAACAAAGGTTCTAATAACACAACAACAACACCTAGAGGTTATAAAAATAATAGATCCAACAATCAAAATGAGCCTTAATGGTTATATAAACCTAAGTGTACTTTTACCCCATTGGGAGATACACTTGAATTAGTCTTGAAATCACTATTGGACAATAAAATCATCACACTTTTGGAATCAAAACCATGGGAGACAGAAGTAAAATTGAAGTGGTGGAATGATGATGAATATTATGAGTTTCATCAGAATAAAGGACACAAGAATAATAATTGTATGAAGTTGAGACAAGTTATTCAAGATTTAATTGAAGATGGTAAAGTAAAAGTGGATGGACATCATGTTAACAGTGACCAAAATGAATTATAACAACCATTGCCTAACTATGAGAAAGGTGAATTATACAGCAATAAAGGCAACAAGATCTACTATATGTACACCAACAATGATAATGTGATCAATATGTTGGAACCATGGGAAAAATATATCAATGTGATTATTCTTAAAGGAGTACAAGAAAAATTGGAATCTTATAATACCATGATGAGGAGTCAAGTTAAACTCACACTTAAAGGAACTTCTACTTCAAAACCAATATCCAAACAACTTGTTGGCATTGTGATGAGTTGACATGGTTGTAATAATTAGAAGAAATTGGTTTGGTTTTCATTGATGGAAACTAAGTCAAATTAGTAATCAATGAAGTACATGATGTAATCGATGTGAAGGATAAGTAATTGGTTATACATGAAATTGGTTAAGTTCAAAAGATCGGTAGACAAAAAGATCAACACCTTGGTAGTAATCATGACAAATGAAGGATTATGAGGTGTCGTTACAGCTATAGTATCAACATGGTCAGATTAAAGTGTGGTTCTGACCATAACTCATTTGGTTTATTTGTGAATTGTAAGGTGGTGAATTGGAGAAGTCAAAACATGTTTGAATATTTTGGATAAATATAATGCAAATCTTATTGTAAGCCAATGCAGTCATAGGAAATTGTGTTTTTCATTGAGATTGTCGATTTGAAGGGAAAGTATTTATTTTTCATGTAGTTGGTGCTAGAAATGTATATAAGTGGTACTGGTCATATGTTGAATAATGTTGATGTTGTGAAGGTTGTTATGGTTGATTGTGAAATCAATTAGGGTTTCAACTAGAGATCTGATAGAGTCAAATTCATGAGAAGTTACAAAGAGAAAGAAATAGATTGGATCTATAAATAATTCAATGCTATATTCATATCATTCGACTTGTTGTTCCCTAGTACTCACAATAGTAAAATCCCTTAACCGAGTGAACTTTAATAGGTTCTCATTGTAAATCCCTTAACCTGGTGAGATCTTAATAGAGTCTTGAAATCCTCTAGTGAGGTAGATCTTAGCAAATTTGATTGTACTTATAACAAGGTACTAATCACTCCTAGCAGAGTGAACTCTCAAAAAAGGGTAAATGTAAGCTCCTAACAGGGAAAATTCATTTACTGCAGTAGTGGGCTTGTGGGTTTCATCCTCGCAATGGTTTTTCCCTCTAACCAAGGGTTTCCACATAAAAATTATTATGTCATGTGTGATGATTTTGTGGATGTTTGATGTTTTTATGTTTTATTTGTTTACTTCAGTTATATTTTTACTATTTAGAAGGTATTATTAAGGTTAATTAGATCAGTGGTTGAACTAGTTCTAAGTTTTTTTGTACTAGTTCACCCCCCCTCTTAGTGCCTAAGAATTATAACACAACTTACATCACCTTAAATAGAAAATTATAGCTTGGTAGATCAGTTACAATGTACCCATGCTCAAATTTCCATTTTGGAATTGCTAAAAATTTCTTTGGTTCATAGAGAGATTCTTGATCAAGCCTTACTTAAGACCAATGTTCTTAAAGACCTAGATGTGGACATATTCCAAGCTATGGTTGGTCATTTGAATTCCCCACACTATTTTTATTTTTTTTAATATTATGATAAATCATTGAATCATCCACATAATCAACCCTTACACATAGAAGTTTTAATTCATAAACATTGAGTTAAGTGTATCTTGATAGATGGAGGTGTTGGTTTGAACATATGCACATTTAATATTGTGAAACAATTGGGATTTTTAGAACATGTTATTGACCTGAGAAGAAAGGTCACAATCAAATCTTATGATGAAGAGGAAAGATCTTCCAAAGGATTAGTGGTTTTACCTATTAGAATGGGACCTATGGAAAGAGATGTTGTGTTTTAAGTTCTTGATTTACCACTTTCTTATAATATTCTTCTTGGAAGGCCATGGATTCATACAATGCAAGTGGTGCCTTCTACATACCATTAGTGTATAAAATTCCCTCATAATGGAGTAGAGGTAACAATTCTAACTGACACAACTTATCATTGCAATTAACTCAAACAAGGGGATGACATGATTCTACACAATAAAGAAATTTCTAAAGTAGTTGAAACTTCCAAGGAGATGGTCTTATGGAGCTTTGCAAAGAAGTTGAATATCCAAGACATAGGAATGGGAGAGTATAAAATTGACTCATCAATATCCATGATAGATTTACCTTTATCTCCTAGATCTCAGGGAAGACCCTCATCAATCTTCACACCATACAATGGTAAAACATTAATGATTCATGAAGGAATAGGGATGGTCAAAGCCAAGATGTCTCTATTAGAGTAAAATAAAAAACAAATTGTCTTGCAATGGTTATACAAAGAATAATAGAATGAAAATGTTTAAAATGTTGATATATCACCAAACAAATATGGAAAAGGATATGACATTATGAAGAAAATGGGTTAAAAATGTAAAGGACCAATTGGAAAAAATAAAAGGACTTGTAGAACCAATTCATATGGACTTCTTCAACCCTAAAGATAAAATAGGTTTAGGCTTTAGAGAAGAAGCATATCATCCTATCTCTAGAGATGGTCCTATATTTGATAGAGTATATGATTCACCTGATGAAGAAGAAATGGAAGGAGAACACATCTCATATGAAAAATTACTACTCTTGCAAGGAGATCCATTATCAAACATAAGTAACATTCCTATCATTCTTGAATCTAAATAAGAATTAGAAGATGAACAACAAGAGATCCATCCTAACTGGGGACAACTGGTTACTATTATCCATATTCTTGATATACCTCATTTTGAAAATCAATAGGATACATCCCTTTTTTCACAAACTGATGTAGTGCAAAAATATGCTCGTAGAGATCATTTTGAAGAAGGTGAAATTTATAATGATAGGTTAATTGGGTCAAACTCATATAACACTAATGATGACTCTAATAATGATGATCATGACTTTAACATTCTTAATAATTCTTTAGAAATTAACTCGATAGAAATCATCTTGTCAGCTAGTAACATTGATAATAATGTAATGTTGTCTCTTAAGCCTTGTGAATCCCTCTTCCTAGTGAATCCTAAACTCATTGATTAGACAGAACTTGAATACACAAACCTTTAACCTTCAACAATGACTACACTTAAGCATGCTATCTTAACACTTGTGAACCCTTCACCTCTTCAATCAGTGCAAGGAGCGTAAACATGATGAAAGAGGCTATCAAGTTTCTTAGTCTAAAAAAAAACAAGATATGATGGTAAAAATCACTTAGTGGAAGTATCAGATCATAAAATAGTAAAAATAAAAGACATATCCAATGGTGAAAATCTCTCAGAGGTGCCAAATGATGAGACTCTTGATATCCTTTCCAAGCATTTTTAGGGAAGATCTTTAGTTTTGATTGAACCTACTCAACCAATAAAACTTGGCACAGTGGAAAGTCCTCAATTGATCCATATTTCTCAATCACTATAAGATGAATAAAAAGAAAATTTTAAACTATTTTTTAGAGAAAAGTAGATAAAATTTTCTTGGTCATATTTTGATATGTGAGGAATTGACACAGATTTAATAATGTGTCATCTATCCATTTCTCTGAGTGTGAAACCAATTAAACAAAAACTCAAAAAAATACATCCTCATGTTGCATTTCTAGTAAAGGATGAACTTGAGAAATTGTTGAAAGATAGATTTATATAAGAAATTGATTACACTAATGGATTTTAAATATTGTTCTAGTTTCTAAGCCTAAAAAATCAATAAGAGTAGGTATTGATTTCAAAGATCTAAACAAAGATTGTCCTAAAGTTGATTTCTTGCTTCCAAATATTGGCATGATTATTGACCTTACAGAGGGTTATGAGATGTATTCACTAATGGATGGATTCTCTAGGTACAACCAAATTAAAATTATTCCAGAAGATCAAGAAAAAATAGAATTCACATGTGCTTGGGGTACATACTGTTAGAATGTCATGTCATTCAGTCTCAAGAATGCTAGAGAAACACACCAGAGAGCAATGACAACAATCTTTCATGACATGATGCACAAGAACATGGAATAATATATATATAATACACTCGTCAAGTCAAAAGTAAGGACTACCCACATAAAGGACTTAAGAAAAATATTTGACAAGATGGAACAATTCAACTCAAGATTAAATCCTAAAAAGTGCGCATTTGGTGTGTCATCAGGTAAATTGTTAGGCTTTATTATCTTGTCAAAGGGCATTGAAGTTGATCTAGCCAAAGTGAAAGAAATACTAGAAATGCAACCACCAAAGAACCTAAGTCAATGAGGACATTACAAGAAAACCTTCAATGAATTAGAATATTTATTTCTCAACTAGTTGATAAAGCTCAACCTTTTACCAAAATTGATGCAGTCAAGGTAGGTGGATCCAATGAAGGATAGTCCAAACCTTGCATCCAATAGAATTACACAATGGATTACTCAACAATGCAACACAAATTAATTTTTTAACACTGATTTTCATTAACATGCCCAGTTGTAAGGCCTTCCGGGTTGGGGCCAATTACAATCAGAAAACAATTCTACAAGATCCACAACCAAATCTAATACAATCTCAGCTAGCCTAGCTCTAAAGAAAATCAAAAGCTAATGGAAACCCTAAGGTAGATCTAAACTTGAGCTCGCAAGCCTCCAAGAAATCTCCTTGTCTCCAAGTATGCAAACCCCTAGCTCTACTACAATCAACTATCAGATTACAATCTGATCTACAAGATCATCAAGAAATTTTCCACAACTTCACTCTCAAGCTTCACACCTAACATTCAAATCTTCTTTGTTGTCTAAGTTCTCCAAGTCTACCAAATTCTATCCCTAAACATATACCCAAGTATCCTATAAATACTAGTCATCAGCCACAAGTCGGCAAGATGAAACCCTTAACAAAATAATTAAATTACATACAAGTCAGCTTACAAATGTATATAAACATTTAATTTAGCATGTCGGCCCATAACAATGGCTACCAACAATAAATGCACCAAGTCAGTTCAACAAATCACAAAGAACTCCAATCGGTAAGCCAAAACTACCGAGCGATAGTAAAACTACCTCCAGGCATCACCGAGCACTAGTGTCAACTAAGCACCGTAGGCATGACCGAGTAACACTTTCACCGAGCATCAGAGACTATCAATTTCCTTTAGTGACCGAGCTTTCTTCAATGACCGAGACCGTCGGTCAAGGTTGCAACCAAGTAACATCGGCCAAAATATAAAACACTCCATATAGTTTCACCAAGGACACAGAATACACTTGTCTTAACCTTGGATTCCCCTACATAAGACACCACAAGTTCCAAAAGATGTTCATATGTGAGAAGAACATCTTTCAAGATTCAACACATAAATCCCGAACTAGTTCGTCACATAAAAGTCCTCCACCTTTTCTACCTGCAAATTCTTCCACTTTAGTTTCCTCTGTCTCTTCAAGTATTTCCTTGAAAATGTACAGGTCGATTCTCCATATTGATCATTCATTTTCTCTGGATCCATAATCTCCACTTGGCTACCAATACCTAGGCTTCTCCTACCAAGTGTTGTATCCAACAAAGGCATCAGTGAAAACTTATTTTCATTCTTCTCAACAATAAACATATTCTGGACATAGTCATAAATAGCTTTGCAATCATATTGCCAAGGTCTACCAAGAAATATATCACAACTATTCATCTTCACAATGTCATAAAGCACAAGATCCTTGTACTAGCCAATCTAAACATCAATGAAGCATTGTTCTCTAACTTCCAAAGCATGAACATCTTGTAACCAGCCAAGCCTATAAGGACAAGGATGTTTCATTCTACTCAAACCAAGTTTCTAAACTAGGTCCTCAGCAACAAGGTTATCAATACTACCACTATCAACAATAACATCAAAGATTTTACCTCCAGTCTTGCATCGAGTCCTAAATAAGTTACTCCTCTGACAAGGTTCATCCTTTGTATCAAGCAATGTTCACTAAAGCAGCAAGTTCTCTGATTCAAGTTCATTCTGAATGTTCTCATTCATCACAGTAGTTCATCAGTCAACCTTCTTCTGTGTACACTCAAAATAATAGTGTCCTTCCTCCCCATAGTTATAGCAAGTATCCTTAAAGATAACTCTACCTATCTTGTTCTTTAGTTCCATAGGTTTTTGTTCATCTTCTGCATCAGTCGGTTTATCCTTCACCAAGTGATCAATCTTTTCTTTCCCTCGGGGATTACTAGGTTGTTTCCTCTTCAACTTATCTTCTACCTTCAGAGCATATTGATAACAATCTTCAGTATACCAAGCTCATCCTAAATATTGAATCTCAGACCATTCAAATACCGAGCTACCTTTTCCTTACCAAGCTCTTGGTGTCTAGACCGAATAGTTAGTTTGTAGAACTCCTCAGTATAATCTTCAATAGACAAATCCTTCTATTTCAGATTATGCAACTTATTAAACAAGTCAAGCTCATAGTCAGTTGGTATGAACTTATCTTTCAACTTAGTCACCATCAATCTCCACCGATTTATCTTTTTTTCACCTTCATCTTCTCGGTCTCTTTGTAGTTCTTTCCACCAAAGAGCAGCATGTCCTTTCAACTTCATCTATGCTAATCTCACTCGAAGAGGATCTTCAATTTCTTCTAGCTCAAAGAAATCTTCAAGTTCACCAATCCAATCAATCAGATTGTCGGGCTTCAAAGTACCAAAGAAAGTAGAAACTTTCATTCAGTAATTACTAAACCGAGCAGTAGATCTAGGCAACCGAGTAGTTCTATCTTCACTGGATTTGTTCCTTCTATCATCACCAATAGATCCATCAGTTTCAAATTCTTTAGCAGCTTCTTCATAGCCATCCTCAGTACCAACATTCCAAGGTATACCAACAATAGTTCTCATGATCTTAGTGACCATGTCATTCTTCATCAATTCCATCTCAGATCTGAAATATGATTTCACTTTCTCTGTGATCTAGGATTCAACAGTATCACAAAGATCAGAAATAACTCTAGGGTCCAATCTTCTTAGAGGCATCCTTAAAGATAAGAGAAAACCCTCTGCAACAAACCCTCACCGACCACCTTGTGACAATTTCCAAGTTGAAACAAGTCAGATCTCAACCTGCAATCTTGCAAACAACTAGGGCACAATTTCACAAGTTCAATGCTTCAGATTAGCAATCCAGATTGCACATAATCTTTTCGCCAACAAGATCAACTTTGAAAGATCAACCTTGCTAGGTCAACCTTCTACTTCAACAAGATCAAACCTCTCTCTGATACCACTTGATGTAGTCAAGGTAGGTGGATCCAATGAAGGATAGTTGAAACCTTGCAGCCAATAGAATTACATAGTGGATTACTCAACAATGCAACACAAATTAATTGTTTAACACTGATTTTCATTAACATGTCTGGCTGTAAGGCCTTTCAGGTTGGGGCCAATTACAATTAGAAAATAATTCTGCAAGATCCACAACCAAATCCAATACAATCTTAGCTAGCCTAGCTCTGAAGACAATCAGAAGCTGATGGAAACCCTAAGGCAGATCTAAACTTGAGCTCACAAGCCTCCAAGCAATCTCCTTGTCTCCAAGTATGCAAACCCCTAGCTCTACTACAATCAACTATAAGATTACAATCTGATCTACAAGATCATCAAAAACTTTTCCACAACTTCTCTCTCAAGCTTCACACCTGACATTCAAATCTGCTCTATTGTCTAAGTTCTCCAAGTCTACCAAATTCTATCCCTAAATATCTACCCAAGCATCCTATAAATACTAGTCATCAACCACAAGTTGGCAAGATGAAACCCTTAACTCCCCAAAACAAAATAATTAAATGTCATAAAAGTCGGCTTACAAATTTGTACAAACAGTTAATTCAGAATGTCAGCCCATAACAATGGCTACCAACAATAAATGCACCAAGTCGGCTCAACAAATCACATAGAACTCTAGTCGGTAAGCCATAACTATCAAGCAACAGTAAAACTACCGATCACGCTAGGCATCACCGAGCACTAGTGTTGACCGAGCACCATAGGCATGACTGAGTAACACTTTCACCAAGCATCAGAGACTACCAAGTTCCTTTAGTGACCAAGATTTCTTCAATGACTGAGACTGTCGGTCAAGGCTACAACTGAGTAACACCGGCCAAAATACAAAACACTCCATGTAGTTTCACCGAGGACACAGAATGCCCTTGTCTTAACCTTGGATACCCCTACATCAAAAATGTTGCATAAGAGGGTAACCTTCACATGGAATGAGGATTGTGATAAGAATTTCAATCAGATCAATAAATATCTCTCAAGTCCTCTAGTTTTAATAGATCCTCTCCATGGAAAACCATTACTCTTGTATATCTAAACAAATAATACTTCTCTAGGAATCCTACTTGCACAAGATGATGAAACAAACAAAGAACAAGAAATTTATTATATCAGCAGAACTCTTGTGCCATATGAATTTAATTATTCAATAATTGAGAAAGTATGCTTAAAATTTTCCTTTGCATCCCAAAAATTGAAACATTACATGGTTTTACATAAAGTAAAGTTGATTGATAAGATTGATCCATTGAAGTATGTTTTGAATAAAACAACCTTGACAGAAAGACTAGCAAAATGGGTCTTAATCCTAAGTGAATTTGACATTGAATATGTAGACATGAAATCTATTAAGGGATAAATAATAGCAGACCAGCTAGCTGAAGCACCAATGCAAGATGACAAACCTCTATACATTGAGTTTCTAGATACAGTAATCATTCATTTAACAGAACATCCATGGAAAATGTACTTTGATGGTTCCTTCACATAACAAGGATCAGGAGTCAGTTGTCTTTTTATCACTCCCCAAGGATACAAGATACCTAATGCATACAAGATGATATTCCCTTGTACTAACAACATAGAAAAATATGAAGCCTTAGTAAATGGACTCAAAATTGCCATTGAATGGAAGATAGTGGAATTGCATATCGATGGAGAATCACAACTAATTATTAACCAAGTAAATGATGATTATCAAACTAAGGATGACAAGCTTATACCTTACAAGAAAATGGTTGATGATCTAAAGAAATATTTTGTACACATCACATTTGAACAGATTCCAAGATCATAAAATAGAGAAGTTGATGCAATGGCTACCTTAGCATCAATGTTATAATTAGAAGATCATTATTTTCTCTATGAATTCCTAGTGGGAGATATCCCCTTTCCTTCCTATGATTCACCAAATTTCTAGATAATTTGTGCTACAAAACCCCAAGAACCATCTAGATATTACCATATCTATAATTATCTAAAAGACCAAACTATTCCAAAATTGAAAAAAGATGCATAATAAGAACATCGTCCCTTTATTTAATAATTACAAATGACTTATATAGATGTGATCTTGATGGTGTGTTACTTATATGTTTATGATGTGAACATTTTAATCATGTATTAAAGGAAGTCCATGAAGGCATTTTTGGGTCTCACTCAAGTGGATTTTCATTGGCAAAGAAACTTCTAAGAGTGGGATATTACTACCTCAAAATGGAAAAAGATGCTATTCATTATGCCAAAACATGAAAGAAGTGTCAAGTTTATGGAAACCTGATACATGCTTTAGCTAGGGAGTTAATTCTTTTTATCACACATTGGCCATTTCAATAATGGGCCTTTGATCTAGTAGGATAGATTCACCTAGATTCTTCTAACGAGCATAAGTATATCATCACGACCACTGAGTATTTTACGAAGTGGGTCAAAGTAGTTCCTCTTTCCACTATTATAGGAAAGTAAGTCTCAATGTTTATCCTCAACTACATCATCTGTAGGTATGGGGTACCCTCATCAATTGTAACTGACAATGGATGGAAATTAAAAAATAAAGATATGGATGACTTATGTATGCAATTCAAGATCACACAAAATTTCTCCTCAATCTATTACCCTCACGATAATGGACAAGTTGAAGCCTCAAACAAGAAAATCCTAAAGATCCTACACAAAACAATAACAAATCAGGAAGAGACTGACACTTAAAAATCAATCTAGCATTATGGGCATGCCACACAAGCATCAGAACTCCAACAAGAGCAACTCCTTTTGCACTTGTCTATGGGTTAGAGGAAGTTCTACCAATTGAAATTGAGATTCCATCGTTGAGAGCCTCATTAAAATATTTAGTCACTAATGAGGACTATTGAGTCTCATGCTTACAAGAACTATAATTTTTAGATGAGAATAGGCAACATGTGTTTGATCATATCAAAGTATACCAGAAAAGAATGTCTAGATGATACAATAAGAAAGTGAAACCAAGAACATTTTAGGTAGGGGACTTGGTTTTAAGAGAGAATCCAAAAACCCTCTACACAAAGAAAAAAGGGAATTTTGAACCCATCTACCTAGGTCACTTTGTTGTTACAAGTTCTTATGGATTGCGGGCTTATCAAATGGCTACACCTAAAGGAGATTTCCTATTATACCCAATCAACACTCTCCACCTCAAATGCCTTTACGCCTAACATTCTTGAGGCAACATTTGTACAACAAATATTGATCTTGAAGAAATACAAAAATAGTAAAAAAATGATCCTGAAGAAAACAAAAAATAGTGGAAATAAAGAAAATACAAAAATATTGGAAAAAGTCCTTTAAAAAATATTATCTCGATGAAAACCTGGAAAATGGGTGCCTTCATGAATCAAAGAAAAAAATAAAAAGTACAAAAAAAATGAAAAAGAGAAAAAAATGCCTCAGTGAAAACCTAGAAAATAGGCAGCTTGGTAAAAAAAATTATAAAAAATTTGGAAGTGGTGAAAACTTGGTAAACAGACGCTATTTGTAATCAACATTCCATCTATCAATACATCACTTACACTCTTGGTTAGCCTAAAATTTCAGCTTGTGCAAATCTTTTAGTCACCTTAGTGACAATCAAAATCTTGAACCAAGGTATCAGAAATGTCTTATTATCCTAGAGTGGAATATGTATGTACCGAAGTCATAGGAAAATCATATTCTCTAGGGGGCATTATTCATATTCATACTAGCAACAAGGTCAATTGGTCATCATTAGAACTTTCTGCTAGGTTTGCAAGTCATCATAAGTCCACACTTCAAATTAAAACTAGACAACTAAAGATATTTCTTAATGCCACCAACCTAAAAAAAAATAGTACTCCTTAAATACTCAAACCCAATAGTGTTCCTAAACACTAGTAATGGAAAATGAACCTAATCACTAGTGTTTCTTAAACATTCCATACCCATACAACGCACAAGACATAAGCTCCAATCAAAGTGAATCTGTGATTGATAATATTTTCTAAGTGACTGCAAAATAATCAAAAGTGTTCCTTAAACACTAAAAAATAACAAAAAAAAGCTTCATGACTTAATCTGATCATATATTTCAAAACTATCTCAAAGATTTCCACGGACTAGAGAAATAAACAAGGGAAAAACATGAATATTCTTATTTTTTTGTGACTTATTATCAATTTACGCTTGTTGTGTTATGTAAGTGACTCAAATATGTCTAAAAATGACTAGATAAATAAGGACTAGGGGCATAACATTTTCTTTGTCTTCTATTTGTGGTAATAATTCCAATGATCCAAAGTGATCATAGGAACTGGGTGTCTATGGTAAGAGCCTCCATCAAGATTGGAATGCTACATATACCTCGACATGTTTCCTCTAAAAACTTTGGGGAGGTTGGATTTGTCTTCTTTCTTGTTTAATCTAAGTGAAACAAACTTCCTATTAAGGTGCACGCAACATCATATCGTTAGAAATAGGAAATACTAAGAGGGCGGGGTGAATCACTATTTCATAAACTTTTGCTTTTTCTCACATATGGATATATGTAATTAACTTGTAACTTGCATAAGAAACTAAACTAAATAAAATGAATAACAAACACAACCATAAAATAAAGGAACTCATAACACCATGTTTTTTCTCAAGGAAACCCTAAGCAAGTGAAAACCCTAGTGGGAATGATATCCACAAGTGATCCACTAATCAAAAGTATCTGGTTAAAGATATTGACCCTGTTAGGAGTCTATTACATCTGTATAGTGTCATGGTCCTTGTTAGAGGGCTTTAGGCCTTGTTAGAAGCCTCAACCCTATTAGGAGTTGGTATAACAAAATATGAATGTATGCAAGATGATCCCACTACCAAAACAAGCAATATAAAATAATAATGGTCAGTACAAAAGATACAATATTTTGATCTATCAAGTAGGCTATTCAAAAAACTTGATATTAGTTCACACTAATCTGATCTTATATCAAATTTCTCATAATACAACATCAATACATTAATACAAAATCTTTTTACAACTTTGCATAAACCTCTTACTTCTTTGCATTACATAATACTTTTCCTTTATACCAGTTGTCTCAAATATAGCTTACCAGCCGGCTTCCATGTTATCAAATCATAAAATTAACTCTTGATGCCTTAGGTTTAACATCTAGGATGTTGTCCCTAATTATTTAAGTCATTATTTTGATAAAAATAATAATCCATTAACTCAAATAATCATTTAATAATTGCTGCCATGTTCTGGTCAGCACAACATTATTTCTGTAAAACATTAATATCTCTCTATGTACACGTCGTGCAGTCTTGCACTCTTAGATGTAGCTTCAACATACCTTATATAATTTGTGCTCAAGTTCACATACACTAAAATTACTTCTATGAACTTCACTGATCAAAATAGTATCTATGTAGATAGATAAACTTTGTTATAGTTAGACAATTTTCTTAAGTTCTCATCCAGAACTTCCTCCTTGGATCATGTTGTCTTAACATTGAATATATGTTTCCATAATGACAACATCATGATATCCTACTCAACCAAATTTCCAAAAATTTCCCCCTTTGTCATTAGTGGCAACATATGGGAAAATTGGCTAAGTCCCAAAAACTTAGAACAAAATTTCAAAAACAAACTTGTAACATTCTGCAACATTGTGTTACATGGCCATTACAAGATTTACAAAATTATGTGGATCATATGTGTCTACTTAACTTATTCCTCCATAGGGATATTCTCCCTTTGATTATACTATATCCTTCTCTGCATATATCTATACCTTATATATACAAGCATTTTTCTCATACTATACTACTCCCCCTTTGACAAAAATGACAAAGGTGTTAGAATATGTGTATATAGAGGTCAAAATTTGTGATATACCTTTTGTCTTCAATTCTATAAAGATGGAAGACTTGAAATGCAATCTCTAAAGTTTACCTTCAAGTTTTCAATCTCCTTATCTCATGTATTCTTAACAAAATCTGATACACTAAGTAGTTCACATAGATCATAAGATGCTATCTTAGCCACTCTAAGATTTGGATAGGAAAATTTACCATATGATGTCTTTGAGGAAATACATTCTTCCAGTTGATTCTGCACATTACTAAACTTCAAGGTTAATTTCTCTCTAAGTAGTGAAAACCTCTTCAACTTTCTTTCCTTTCATTCTCTAATAGTCTTATCTCATCATGTATTTTTATAACTTTCTTCTCGGTATTAGTGATCTTCATGCTAGGATTTTATAGCTCATTCACTGTGACTTGTAATTATTCTTCTTTAGTCTTCATCTTCTCTAAAATATCTGAGATATGATTGTATGACAAGGTACACTGACTATACAATGCTCTTCCTCTCTCCAAACATTTCCTCAACTACTTAATGCAAGCATCAAGGTTATCTAAATCATTCTTGATATTTTGACAAGCGGATTGAAATAACTATGCATCATGAAGTGTTTGTGCTTTCACTGATGCAATGTCAGATAAAGTAGTGAACTCACTGTCAAAAGATTTGATTAATTCTCTTTCTTTAACTTGTCGATCAACTTCACTAACCTGAGTAGATATAACATTTTGAATTTTATTTGTTACCTCAAGTAGTGATCCCTCCAAACTCTTTCCTTTCTTGTTCTTTCCAATTATCTTATTCAAGGATGAAATCAACTCTATTTGATCATCATCATCACCTTTAGCTCCCAAAATTGTTAATACTAACTCAATAGGTGAATTGAATGAACTTTCTTCTATGACTTTCTATGGTGTGACTATAAGAATATGCTGAGGTATTATCTCTATAGGCTTTACCTATTTTCCTTTAACTCGTTCCTCTTGCACTACTTATTCTATGACTTCATCTTGTGTCTCCTATGATGCCTTTGATTCTTCTTTCTTATCCTCCCCCTTTTCTTCTTATGAATCTTCTTCCTCATCTTCTTGTTCATTCACCATTTCTCCCAAATTTCCAATATCCTCTCCTTGATCTTCAAAAGGATCCTCTTCTTTGTTAATGGTGATGCTAGTGTCTTCCACATGCATGGTTTCATCATCAATTAGTATGGTAGGTGGTGTAATTATGGTTTCTTGTAGATGTGGAGTAACTTTCATTTGTGAAGTTGCTTATGTTATTTGAATGTCCTATTCTGATTCACTTAATGCTTCTCCCAATACTGAAGTCATCACTTTTATAACTGCTTCGTTGGTTTCCTTATTAAATTTCTCATAGTTACCTCCCATAATTATATTTTTTCTTCTTTTTCATCTTAGATGGGTGTTGAGACTCTTCATTATCTCTTTGAAATGTTCTTCATCTTTGATTACATAGATTTTTCTCACAAACCTTTCTCTTATACCTTTATCTTCTTTTATTTCTCTTGTATTCTTGTTAATCAATTTCTCATAAAGATCACTTGGTATCTTATCTTTGATGTTCTCAAATTTCTTGTCAGGATGGATCATGTGCCTGAAAACTGCATTCTCAAGATTCAGTTTCTCAAAATTGTTGTACATATGATAGTAGTTATTTAACTATGTAAAGTCACCATCATTTATGATCAAAGGATTTACTTTCTCAATATTAGGTTTCCACTGTTTATTTTTGTTTCTTCCTGCTTCTTCTTCTCCTTGAGATTAACTTGAAACTTGACCTCTCATTTTCTTAATGGGTGTGGATTCTTCTTCTCATGTCCTTTTTCTTTCCATAGGAGAAAATATAGTTTTCTACCTCTTTCCTAGTCCACTAGCCATTTCTTTTACTCTTTTAGCTGGTGCAGTGGAGGTAGATCTTGTATATTTTCTAGTGGCTGCAATTGGTGGCTTTTCTAGTGATATACTCATCTCACTAGGCTTAGTGACATCATCATCATCAATGTTTTGAATATCTGGTATAGGGGTTTCTTTGGATGCCAAAGGTGGTACAGTTAACACTCCCTTCTGTCCAATATCTCTTATAGTTGTTGTTGTCTTCTTTGCAATGTTAAACTCATCTTCAATCATACATGTTTCCTTTAATATCTTCTTAATAGATGTGTCAACTCTTTTCTTAGCTGACTTCTGCAACTGTGATTGATGCATTGTGCTGAAAAATTTCTTCAAATGTTCCAAATCTAAGACTTTTGGAATCTAGTCTACATTTTAGAATTTTTCTCACATATCCTTCAATTGCCTCTTCAGACACTTCATAATCTACAGGGTCTATGAATTCTCTTCTTAGTTATACCACTTCAATATATGTAAATTCAGTATCAACCAAAAAGCATATCTTCCTTTTGTATTTTTCAACCATTGAGGGTGGAATTCTTGACCTTTTCTTGATCTCATTCTGAAAATTCTTAATTACAAGTGTGGCACTCTCATTTACTTTATCAATTGAGTATCTAAGATACACCTTGTTGATTATTTCCATTTAACTTCTTTCATCATTCCAATCAGCTCCTATAGTGTAAGGAAATCTTCTCAAAAGGTGGAAAAACATATAGGTGATTAAGGATGAAAATCTGAATTGTGAATTATTTGTCTTCTTAATCTTCTCAAGATTATCAATCAATTGGATCCTCAGAATTTCACTCATGTCAACATCAAATTTATCAACACACATAAGATAAGTTGCTTGCACCATACCTGTTGCTATATCATCTTCTCTAGAACTGGCACATAACTTGGTAGTCATTATTTACACACAAACCTAACATCATTATGCTCAATTTTACTTATTACAATACATTTTCCATTATATGAAGACTTAGTGTTGTCTACAACTATTTTCTTCACAATCTTCTCATTTAGAGGAAATACACCTTTGTTAGATAAACATGTCACCTCATGTATCAAATCAAATGTGATATCTATTACTCTATCATCCAACCAAAACTTTCCATCATGAATTCTACTTAAAATCATCTCAGTCCATTCATAATTCTAAAATTTATAATGAAACATGTACTTGATAATGTCTAGTTGACCTAAATGTTTATACCCTTCCTTATAAGTCATATCCTGGTGGTAGATTTTTTCATATTCTCCAGTCATACTACTATCTCCTACAGTCTCAAATTTTCACTTCAAGTACCCTTTTACATCTTCCAAGTGTAATACTCTATCTGGTATAGATGACAAGGCTAAGCTAGGGTCTTCCTTAGAGGGTTCTACCGATTCCCTTCTCACCTTAGGTCTAGGTGTGTCCTTAATGTTTTAAACTAGGGATACATCTGGATGCTTGCACTGAAAAATAACTACTCTAATAGTAAACACTTAGTAAAATACCTTGGAATCACAATTTAGGGCTTCCACGTAGATCTAGTGAAAATCTATCTCCAAATCTTTCAAACTGCTTTTCAATATTCACTAATTAGCTATCTAAAACTCTTGTAAACTCATGAATGATCAAATGATGTCAATAATCTACTTTTATCTATCAAATCCTTTAGTACATTATCGTCACATTAATTCCATAAGTGTGTTCATGCCAAAAATTTGTTTCTGGTTATCTGCAAACTTCTTTCACTTTGTGTGCTCTCATACATGCTCGGAATTGCATACACTCTTAACCATAGGTTCCTTACATCACTTTCTATCACATATTAACTTCGCAAGGCTTGATTCAAATTTTTATAAACTCTATGCTATTCTGGTGGTTAATCTGATGCTTAATTCAATGAAATTTGATGCTTAATTAGTTTGAGATGGGTTCAAAAATGATTCAAACTTACTCGCAAATGCTTCACCTGACTAACTTCCTATCATTGTGGATGCACTATCTTGATCTGTAGCTTTAACAAATATAACTTCTTCCATGTCACTACTATTTCCCTTTTGACTGTTGTTGATATCCATATCATTGGAAAGTTGACTACGCTATTTTATATGACTAGATTTAGTGTTTTCATTATGGAAACAAAGTCATATAGTCTTTTGGAGTCAGTGCACATTATTAGAAGATCAAAATTTGGTTTAGTATAGTAGACTGGACAGTTGAAAGAGCACCAATAGATCAGAGCATCAGCGGATGTGTGTATGACTGAGTTATGGTATGTGCCCTTAAAGATAAGTTGGTAAGTGTGTATTCATGATTATTCTAAAAGTGCATGATCAGATGTGCAAGTATGACAAAGATACAGAAAGTTGAAGAGGTACAGCCAGTGATCGCAGAAATAGAACAGAGTATGCAGCCGACTGTTACTATTTTGATTAGCGGTTATAATATTGTTTTGTAAAGGCTATGAACCTATTGTAATTAATTTTTAGACATGTAATTATGTTTGTTTGTAAACATGCTTGATCCAATTCACTTGGAAGTGTTGTATGTAATTGGTTATAGGTCGACCTAGTTAATTGTTTTGGTAAGCGCATATAAATATGAGATGCACCCTTTGTAATAAGTATGGAATTTGATATAGAGACAAGATAAGTAGAGAAGAGGTATGCAAAGAGAAAATATAATGTATTAGAGCTTTGTAAGATGTCAAAGCATTAGCGCATCAAAGGAACTGATCAGACAAGAAGTGTCACAACACTAGTTCATTCAGTAGATATAGTGTGTATCTAACATTAGAAGGTTGTAGCCCTCACCACTTTTGCAGTGAGCTCTAGGAAAATGTGTCCCCACCCCTAACATGGTTATTGTAAAAGACTCATAACAGGGTCTGACCCTTGACAAGGTCATTGTACTAAAAGCATTGTAAAGAACAACTCCTAATGGGTTGAAGATCTTCTAATAAGGATCACAAGACACTAGTACAGTTCTTAGTGGGTGTCAATTCCCACCGAGGTTTTTACCTATTTGGGCTTCCCCATAATCATATTGGTGTTATGTGTTGTGTTTATGTTTCTTGTTTATGTTAAGATTCATTTTAGTACTTAAGCATTCAAGTTAAGTTTCAAGAGTTAAGAAAAAGATTAAATATAGTGAACACTGATTCCTAACAATTGGTATCAAAGCTTTGGTCCTTAGAAAAGAATTTTAACCACTTGAGGAGATCATGGATAAGGGAGAAATGAAACATCTGAAAAAGAATCTTGAAGCTACTCTTGAAGACCTTGACAGATCTAAAAAAGAAATTAAAGAACTAAAAGAAAAAGTCAGTGATTCTCAAGCAGTCATCAAAAGACTAAGAAAACATTTGAAAGATTGTTCAAATAGTGATTTAGGGATAATGCTCAAAAATATAAATGAAGAAAACACATCTCTAAAAGATTAGATTGAAGAATTGGATGATAAGCTAACTAACAATCAAGAATTGTATGAAGAACGGGTCAAAGAGAACCTTCAACTGAATGAAGAATTGAGGCAAGCAAACATGGAAATCTTGGAGCTAAGAAACAACAAAGAAAAGATAGAATCTGAATTGATTGAAGCAAAGAATCACATTGAAAAATTACACACAAGCAAGGATCTGATAGAATCTTAGTTATATGCTTAGAAGCTTAAAGGAGATACCAGCGGCATTGGATTCAATGAAGCATAAAATCAGATTGATGACATGTGAGCTAGGATGAAAGCACCAAAAGTCAACACAAATGCTAAGGAGACTAGAAATTAGACTAAAGACAATATTGAACCATCTAAGGATGAGCGTAAGCTAGTAGACCAAACTTTTTATGCATGTAACAAGCATGGACATATAGAAAAGAATTGTAAAGAGGTAAGACCTTTCAATGGTCATTGTTATTCATGCAATAAATTTGGTCATAGAGCTATGAATTGTAGAAAAAGTCAGAAGAAAAAGACTCAACATAATCAGAGAAATTAGAATAAGGCCTCTAGTTATTTGTCACTCTTGTAACAAGGCTAGACACATCTTAGAGTTTTGTAGATCAAGAATGCAAAGCCAGGAAAGCCCTAAAAAGCCAGAAGAATCAATACTGGATATCGAAGGAGAAGTAAAGTTTTTGAAAGCTTCAGAAGATGTGAGCTTGATTTGGTTAGAGACAAAGAAGGATAAGGTTGATGAGTATGTATTGGATGCATCCACAGTGGATGCACCCTCTACATTTGGATGAATGACCCTTAGGGTCATAGGGGGAGCTAATTTAGCTCTAGACCCCTGTGCGACCGATATACTCACCCTCAAAGTATGCACCTTTGGACTTAAACTTTTGGAGACTAGTAGAACCTATGTGCAAGAGCGCACTACCAAATTGATTGCAGAATGAAAGTTACATATTTTTAGTGAAAGTTTGGTTTACACAGCAAGCATTAATGGTGGAATTTTTCACTTTAAAGTACTCGAAGACTAGCAGATCACTCATTGCATTTGATTTTGAGTGATTGGAGAGCACATAAGCCCTAGCAATTTATTGTGAAGGATTGAAGCTTGATTCACCAGTGAAGAAGTGTGTTTGATCAGTTGCGGAAGCCCTAATCCATTGCGACAATTCAGAAGTTCTCATAAATTGATTTTAAAGTGATATACAAGTAAGTTATGGATACTCCTATTGTGTTTGATTTTACAAAGAAGAAGAGATACATTTTCAAGAGGCACCCTTTAAAATCTACTTTGGATGACCTAGAAGGAGCATTCTCGTGAACCCCTATGGGTGTTATGCATGTCAAAGGCATCTGTGCATACATTTACTGTAAGAAGGAACTAGTAGGTCTTGATAGAATTAGAGTGCACATTGAGACTATGATGAAACCAGATAAAACCTTCCTTGATGAGTTCACGCAGTTAGAGAATCATCCCATTATTGAGTTTTCTATGGCACATGAGTTCTACAAATCCGAGTGGATCAAGATCTTGTTAAGCAGAATCCATGATGACCTATTCTAGATAGGTGAAGTACTGGTGAGAATCACAGGAGACCTAATTCATGAAATGATAGACCTTTTAAGGATAGGCATCCTTCTTCCAGTAGGCAAGGATGTAAGAAAACTAGTTGAACAATCATGTACGTTAAGAAGTGATAGGTGTGGAATGACAATTGATCCTATAGAGGAGAAAGACATCAAATTGATGTCTATGATACTAGGATATAGGTTTCAACACACCAGTAGGGTAAATAGTGTGTTAGCGGCCACTATTCTTATAGCAATAAGACTTGTGAGAGAAAATGGTGAGTTCAATTTGTGTGAAATCTTGCATGCACAGCTAATTGACAACATTGAAGCCTCAAACATGATAAGACCAAAATATTCAAGTTTGGGTCTTTAATCATTTACATGTACTTCCATATACTTGGAAAGGTCTCAAATTTATATCTAGACAAGAGTTTACCTACAATACCATAGATTTCTCTTAAAGCATCTACTGATAGTTCATTGGAGGATTACATGGAGCTAGAATTGAAAACATTCAGAACCAAAATGTAGATGAGGTACAAAATACCATAGAGTATTGTAGAGAAATACAAGGACAGCATTTGCTTCATGGTAGAAACTGACACAACTTGCATGGAAGCAGTGGAGCCTAGAACAAATTGGATTCATCCAATTGGATATGAGGTTGAGGAAGCAATCCTAGAAGCATATGCACAAGTATCACTATTAGCACCTAAGGACCCTAATGAAGAATAAGAGGAGTTAGAAAAAGAGATAGAAAAAGAGGAAGAAAAGGTGGAAGAAGAGAAACGAGAAGAAGAGGTAAAAGGAAGTGAACAAACAAATAAGCCATCTATTGAAATGCCAATCAGAGTAAAGAAAGAAGTGATGGATAACACTCCTATCAGTCTATTACCCTAAGCATCATTTTTGTCAAGTTTGACACCAAAAACCACTAGCTTGGACTCTTGGGGAGAAGAAGCCTGATTAAGATCAGTGTCCTAGCCATGGAGAAAGCAAAAGAAAAATAGGTGATGAGGAATCCTTTGTTTGTTGAATCAGTCAAGATTTTGAACAACCTATTACTTTCAGACAAGAAAGTGTCTAAGGTCCATATAGTTGATGATGTGAGCACCATCCTAACAGCCTTCAAGAATAACTTCTCTAGCTTGGAAGAATCTACATCTCAAGTAGTAGAAGAGAAATACATGAAAAAGAGATTAAGTGAACTGGTTAGTAACTTTGCACTTGACCTAAGTTCATTAAAGGTTGGTCAAGCATTTTTGAAGGAGTTTGTTGCAAAAGGAAGGAAGATCATTGCAGATTGTATGAATCAAGATAAACTAACTGTTGATCACTACAAGAGAATCCAAGAGGTAGAAGCCATGATTGAAAGTGTAAGGAAATCATTGAAAGATCCCTCTACTAATGTGAATATGTGCAACAATGTGTACTAGGGGTAGATAGATAAAATAGAAAAAGTTGAGAAGGAGATGTCCAAGATAAGGGCAAGGCAAACACAACTCATGAATGCTCTTGCACCCTCCCTAGATGTACTTAATCAAAATATCAAGGAGATTAATGCCACCATGGTGACATATGATCAAGGTCCTAGCACATATTTGGAGAAAATGGAGAAGCTGACATATGCCTTATGCACCCATCTCCAAACTGTCAATGCACTGATTGCATTTTGGAAACAAGACATCCACAATTTGCAAATAGCATATCTGGATGTCCTAGCAGTGTAAGTACTTGTAGAGATACATTTTTTGAAGCACCTTTGTCATTAATGTCAAAGGGGGAGTATTTTGTATAGAATATGGAGTCTTGGAGTCTTATATGTAAAGAAGATGTATAATACAGAGTCTAAGGGAGATATAAGATAAAGTATGTTAAAAAGTTTTTTGTATAAGGGTATAGTTAGTAACTTTTCCATATTCCTTTGTTGCCATCAATGAAAAAGGGGGAGATTGTTGGAAATTTGACTACACTATTGTATATGACTAGATTTAGTTTTGTCATTATGGCAACAAAGTCATATAGTGTTTTGGAGTCAACGCACATTATCAGAAGATCAAAATTTGGTTAAGTATAGTAGACTGGACAGTTGATAGAGCACCAGTAGATCAGAGCATCAATGCACGTGCATATGACTAAGTTATGGTATGTGCCCTTAAAGATAAGTTAGTAAGTGTGTATTCATTCTTAGTCTAAAAATGCATGATCAGATGTGCAAGTATGATGAAGATACGGATAGTTGAAGAGGTATAGCCAGTGAATGCCAGAACAGAAAAAAGTATGCAGCCAACTATTACTATTTTGATTAGCAGTTATAATATTGTTTTGTAAAGGATATGCGCCTATTGTAATTAAGTTTTAGACTTTTAATTACATTTTTTTGTAAACACACTTGAGCCAATTCACTTGGAAGCATTGTATGTAATCGGTTATAGGCCGACCTAGTTAATTGTTTTGGTAAGCGCATATAAATATGAGATGTGCCCTTTGTAATAAGTATGGAAGTTGATATAGAGACAAGATAAAAAGATCAGAGGTATGCAAAGAGAAAATAGAATGTATTAGAGCTTTGCAAGAGGTCAAAGCATCAGCGCATCAAAGGAACTGATCATACAAGTAATGTCATAACATAGTTCATTCAAAAGATATAGTGTGTATCTAACATTAGAAGGTTGTAACCTTCACCATTTGAGAAGTGAGCTCTAGGAAAGTGTGTCCCCACCCCTAATAGGGTTATTGTAAAAAACTCCTAACAGGGTCCAACCCTTGATAAGGTCACTATACTAAAAGCATTTTAAATAACAACTCCTAACAGGGTTGAAGATCTTCTAACAAGGATCACAAGACACTAGTATAGTTCTTAGTGGGTGTTAATTCTTATAGGGGTTTTTACCTATTTGGGTTTCCCCATAATCATATTGGTGTTATGTGTTGTGTTTATGTTTCTTTCTAATGTTAAGATTCATTTTAGTACTTAAGCATTCAAGTTAAGTTTCAAGAGTTAAGAAAAAGATTAAATATAGTGAACATTGATTCACCCCCCTACTCTCAGTGTTCCCATTCCTAACACATATTTCTTCTAGTGTAATTTACATTCCTTCTAGTATTAGGATTCCTCATGTTTTTCATTATGAAATATCTTGTTGCGTGACCCATTTTATTACAAATCTAACAAACTATGACATTGTTTCCATATCTCGTTCCTAACTAACTAATATGTGATCTACAATTTCTGGCAATATGTCCAAAATTGTTGCATCTATAACACACAACTCCATTTCTTATATTTTTTGTTTCTCCAATAGGTCTTTTACCTACAGGGTTAGTATTTCTAAACATTCTACTATTAGCTTTATTATTAGATCTAGGTTTCTTACAATCAATAGCTCTATAACCAAAACCATGAAAATTATAATAATAACCAAAGATAGGTTTCAATTTCTTACCTGTACAATCTCTTTTCATGTGTCCAAATGAATTGCATGTAAAACATCTACCTTTGAATTCATTTTGCATTTATTTAGGTGATCCATATTGCTTAGGTTGTTTAGGTACATCTTCAGATAGGTTAGACTCAACTTTGTTTTTTTTTTCTTCTTCTTTGTTCTTAGGGTGTTCAATTTCTGGATCTGGTTCTTTACATTCTTCAATCTTCTTTGAGAATTTTTCTTCAAAGTATCCAAGACCAGTTTTATCATAACAAATTTTTTGATAAGAAATTTATTCATCAATATTTTCACTACTGGAATAAAGTTTTTCAAGATATTTCTTTGATTGAGTTAGTTCTCCTTTCACAATTGTATTGTACTTCTCAAGTTCAACATATTGCAATTTTTTAGTCTCAAACTCAGATGTTACTTTGGTAAGTTTTAGATCTTAGATCTGCATTTTCAGACCTCAAATCAGATCCAATTTTTCTATTATCATCTTTCAATCTTAACTTTAGATCTACAATCTTTAGTTCATGCTTTAGGATCTCATTTTCCTTTTTCAATTTTGAAACTTCATCACTATCCTTGTTCTAATTTATAGGTTCTTTCTTTGATTTAAGATCTTCTATCTTGCCTTTCAACTTCTCAATGTAGCCTTTTTCACTTTCATATTTATTCTTCATTATATCTCTTTCTTCAGTAATAATATCAATATGCTCAAGAGCTTCTTCTAGGTTTTTCTGCAATTGATCCATATCCATAGAGATCTTACTCAAGTTGTTAGGCCTCTCTGAGTAGTTTTGCTCCGATAGCAATTGTTAGAAAAAGGAAATATTGAGAGGGGGGTGAATCAATATCTCACAAACTTTTGTTTTTACCAACTTATGGATATATGTAATTAACTTGTAACTTTCATAAGAAACTAAACTGAATAACAAACACAACCATAAAATAAAGGAACTCATAACACCATTTTTTTTCTTGAGAAAACCCTGACCAAGGGAAAACCCCAGTGGGGATGATACCCACAAGTGATCCACTAATCAAAAGTATATGGTTAAAGATATTGACCATGTTAGGAGTCTATTACATCTGTATAGTGTCTCGGTCCTTTTTATAGGACTTTAGGCCTTGTTAGAAGCCTCAACATTGTTAGGAGTTGGTATTACAAAATATGAATGTATGAAAGATGAGCCCACTTCCCAAACAAGTAATATACAATAATAATCTTCAGTACAAAAGACATAATACAAAAGCCTTTTACTGTTGCTGAATATTTTCAATATTCTGATCTAGCTTGTAGGGTCTTCACAAAACTTGCTATTAGTTTGCACTAATATGATCTTATATCATATTTCACATAATACAACATCAATAAATCAATACAAAATCATTTTACATCTTCTCATAAACATCTTACTTCTTCGCATTACATAATACTTTTCCTTTATACCAGCTATCTCAAAAATAGCTTACCAATTAGCATCCATATTATCAAATCATAACATTAACTCTTTCTACCTTAGGGTTAACATCTAGGATGTCATACCTAATTAGTTAAGTCATTATTTTGATAAACAAAATAATACATTAACTCAAAATAATCATTTACTAATCACTCCCATGTTCTAGTCGACTCAACATTGTTCCTATAAAACATTAATATCTATGTTCGTACATGTCGTACAATCTTAACATACCTTGTATAATTTGTGCTTAAGTTCACATGCATTGAAAATACTTTTGTGAACTTTTATGATCAAAATAGTCTCTGTGTAGACAAATAAACTCTGTTATCTTAGACAATTTTCTTAAGTTCTCATCCACAACTTTCTCCTTGGATCACGTTGTCTTAACATTGAATATATGTTTCCATAATGACGACATCATGATATCCTACTTAGCCAAATTTCCAACACTTACACCCAAGGATATGAATAAAAGGTCATTGTGGGTCACATATCAATATACTACACATGAAAAAAATAGGTTTAATCCATCAAAATGAAGTAACTAACAAGACATCTTGACCTATATACCTTGATTCTTAGGTTCACTTTTGACATAACATCCAACATTAGAGGTATTCATATTTTCATGATTTCTAAATCTATCAGTGAAGATTATACTAACCTATCAAGTCTGAAGCAAAAATATCTATGATGATAAAAAGATCCATCTTGAATAATCAATGATAGTCCTAGAGGTCTTAATCTAGCTTCATTCATTCATTAATCTAGCTCCATTCATTGATTAATATAGTTTTAATCATTAATTAAATTAAATAAGTATAAAAGTATGAATTTGTGATATTGCTATCAGGATTCAACTGTGTAGTTTTTTTTAGTCAAACTCATTGACCCATGATTCATGAGTAGTGGTTCACATGAACCCATCTCTCATGAGAATGAATGGAAAACTTAGCACTCATTGGATCTAGGTGATGCTCACAGAGGTGAAGCACCAAGACTTCTCGAGAGGTCACCCATCCCAGTACTACTCTAGCTTGAGTGCGCTTAACTATGAAGTTTCCTCCATGGTTAAACCCACTTTACTTGCATCCTCATTTGCAAAACCTTCACCAAGTGTTGTGCCTTATGAACCATTCATTAGAAATCCCCTTAAGCTCATCAATTCATAAGGCACAACACTTGGTGAAGATTTTGCAAATGAGGATGCAAGTAGAGTGGGTTTAACCATGGAGGAAACTCTGTAGTTAAGCGCACTCAAGCTGGAGTAGTACTGGGATGGGTGACCTCTCAGGAAGTCTCGGTGCTTCACCTCTATGAGCATCACCTAGATCCAATGAGTGCTAAGTGTTCCATTCATTCTCATGAGAGATGGGTTCATGTGAACCACTACTCATGAATCATGGGTCAATGAGTTTGACTCAAAAAAACTACATAGTTGAATCCTGATAGAAATATCACAATTTGACTTGTTGTCAAAAATATCTCCTACTTATCAGTATGAATTTGATTAATCAACACTAATATCAGTAAAATCTAAACATAAAATGAGATTATATAAATATCACAAGTTTGACCATATGAACCAAATAAGAAAGATCAAAATAAATCATTGAATGAGTAACCCACACTAATATCTAAACACCTACATAATCATGTCAGTGTTATAATCACATAAAGATATGCATCAATGCATCTATAATCATACATAAATAAAGTGAGATAGTCATTATTCGCATCATATTATATCTTATAGAGGTATCTTATACACATGCATAACTGAAAAGAGAATAAAATATGATACATCCATGTAGTAACTATTAATATGATTTAGAACAATAAAGAGGGTGGGGGGGGGGGGGTGAATCAGTTGTTCTCAGGTCTAGATGTATAAATAAACCTTCAAAACTCTTCAACAAATTAGATCTAACAACCAACAGCTACTCGATCATTACTGAATATATAATAGAAACATATAACAATGCAGTCCACTATCCAATAGTATTTAACTTGCAAAACACAGAAATGTTCAAACCAAAATATTCACACAAGCATTAACACCAGGATTTATAGTGGAAACATTTGGGAAAAACCACTTTGTAACATGTTACTGATATTTTCACTCTTCTAAAGTGAGTTATGTGAAAAGCCAACCCTGTCAAAGGTTACAAACACACTGTCAGGTGTGACCCGGTTAAAGGATTTCAACCATTCTATTAGAAGTGCACCTTATTATAGGACTTACATACATTCCATTAGAATGCAACTGTTAGGAACCTATGTGTTCCTTTTGTTTATTCTATTAGTGTAGTGTTGTTGGACGCATATGCTTTGTAAGTCATCCCGTTAGTTTATTTTACTATCCCACATGCATAGGTAGTATTACTTTTCTAGATCGCACTTAGTAAATAAGTGGGTGTTGAGTCCTTTGTTGGTACCGAAGAGTTTATTGTATTGAGCTTGCTCAAAGGAGGTTACCCCCTCGAAGTGGCCCGTGATCAATAGACTCACTCTGAGTTCTACTTTGCTCTATATTTCTGTTATTTTGTGCATGTTCATTATAGCGTTGCTAGAGGTTCCTCTCATCTGGTATCAGAGCACTTTCTTGGGCTCACTGGTGGAAATTCTTTTTTCCATTTCAGGTTCTTCAGGTTCTTCTCAAATCTCATTTGTGTTACAATTGGGTTATTTCAAATTACAGAAATTCTTGTTCTTGTGATATTTCAATTCTGTTGCTAGTATCTGAGTTATCCAAGAAAAAAAAAAAAAAAAAAAGTAAAATTTTTTCCGTATTTTTGCCATAGCTTCCTTGCTTCTTTCTGGTTTCCTCTCAAAGTTTCTCAGCACCCCCGACATACCCTTTCGCATACTTCCTTCCTTGAGGACCCTAACCCCAATTCCCCATTTTTAAGCCTTAAATCCCTTATTTCTCAAATTTTAGGGTTTGCCCTAACTTTTCCGTTTCTCAGCCAATCGCCACCAAATCAAAGCCACAAGGTTCATTTCCTCATTCTACTCCTTTGTCCCTCTTAGACCGCTCTTCCCATTCTGCCTCCCCACCCCTGAAACCCTCATTTTTCTTTTTTCCTTTTCACCAGAAAATGCATATCCACTCTTCGAACCCTCATTACCCATCTGCGTTTTGCCCAACTCCAAGTTTGCCCTTACTGAAAAAGTTTCTATTTCTTCCCATTCCCCAAAAACAAAAATTAAAAAAAAAATAATTAAAAAAAAAAAACCCTGCTATATGGTTGTCACCCGTACAGGAGCAAAAATCATGGAGGAGGAACTTGCCTCCCTCAAGACCAGACTTCAAGATCTGGATGAAAAATTTCTCGATCTCACTCTTCAACAGTCAAGCCTAAACCAAGGCCATTTTGCCGACACTAGTTCTAGCCCTTTTCATGGACCGAAGCTTGATTTTCCTCGCTTCGATGGTGCTGATCTAACTGGATGGATTTACCGGGTAGAGCAGTATTTCAATTTTCATAATACTATAGATTTCAACAAAGTTTCGCTTGCATCTTTTCATTTGGAGCATGACGCTCTTCAATGGTTCTGTTGGTACATCAAGGCTAACAATGATCCCACCTAGACAGAATTGTGTACACTTCTTTTGAAGTGTTTTGGCCCTAGTGATTTTGATGACTTCATAGGCACACTCACTAAACTTTGAAAAATAGGCACAGTGAGAGAATATCAAACAGAATTTGAAAAATTAGCTAATCACACAGAGGGATTGTCTGATGAATTCTTTCGTAGTTGTTTTATCAATGGTTTGAAGGATGCACTCCGATCTGAAGTCAAAATGTTTCGGCCCACTACTATGATGGAAGCCCTTGGGTTGGCTAAATTAGTGGAGGACAAGATCAATGCTTTACAATGATCCAGATCTAATTTTGTTCCATTCCAAAATGCAGGCTCTCAACACCCTCCGGTCACACCAACTCCCAAAACTACTCCTATCAAGCACTTGTCTGAAACAGAGATGCAAGCCCGTCAGGAAAAAGGGCTTTGCTATAATTTTGATGAGAAATGGTCCCGAGGCCATAGATGTGTGCAGCAAAAGCTCTATCTCTTGGATGTGGATTCCCCACCCGAACAGGAAGAGTATGAAGATGCTCAAGAAACAGTAGATGAAGAGATTGAACCAGAAGCCCAACCAGAGATATCTATCCATGCTTTGGCCGAAGTCACTACCCCACAAACCATGCGGGTTCAGAGTTACTTCAAGAAGGTCCCTCTTACTATCCTCATTGATTCTGGTAGCACTCACAACTTCATTGAACCCAGCATAGCCAAACGGGCTGATTGCTTTGTTCATCCATGCTCTAACTTTGAAGTCATGATTGCTAATGGGGGCACTTTACCTTGCAAAGGGAAATGTCGCAATGTGCGTCTCTCTATTGGAGATTATACCCTATGCTCTGACATGTTTGCCTTGCCCTTAGGGGGTTGTGATGTGGTTTTGGGTGCCCAATGGTTACGCACTCTTGGTCCCATTCTCTGGGATTTTTCTAAACTTTGGATGAAGTTTTCAGTCAGTGGACAACAACACACTTTGACAGGCTTGCAGCCCGGGTCTCTCAGCATCATCAGTTCACATCGTATGGAAAAGCTTCTTAAGAAGAATTCACATGGTGTCATCGCTCAGCTCCATTCCATCCAAATGCAGCCATCAGTAGTCTCTAGTACTCCTGCAGATCTACAACAAATTTTGGATAAGTATTCCACTATATTTGCTGAACCTACGGGCTTGCCACCATCTCGCCCAAAGGACCACCGTATTCAGCTCCTTCCTAGTAGCATCCCACCCAATATCAGGCCCTACCGCTACCCCTTTCATCAAAAGACTGAAATTGAGATGCTTGTTCATGATTTACTGAAGCAAGGTATTATTCGCCCTAGTACTAGTTCTTTTTCATCTCCAGTTCTACTGGTCCGCAAAAAAGATGGGTCTTGGCAACTCTGCATTGATTTTTGAGCCCTTAATAATATCACCATAAAGGATAAGTTTCCCATTCCAGTTGTTGATGAACTTCTTGATGAGCTTCATGGCACTCATTTTTTCTCAAAGTTGGATCTTCATTCTAGGTATCATCAAATTAGGGTCAATGAGGAGGATATTCCTAAAACAGCCTTCCACACACATGATGGTCACTATGAATTTTTAGTCATGCCCTTTGGCCTCACTAATGCTCCTTCAACATTTCAGGCAGTGATGAATAAAATATTTCGGCCCTACCTCAGAAAATTCATTCTGGTCTTCTTTGATGATATTCCCATCTATAGCAAAACTTGGGCTGAGCATCTCCATCATCTGGAACTCATCCTCCAACTTCTCTCTGATCATCAACTCTATGCAAAAATGTCAAAATGTGTGTTTGGCCAGAAGGAAGTGGAGTATCTCGGGCATATTGTTGCACACCATGGGGTTCGGGTGGATCCTACCAAAATAGATGCCATGAAAAATTGGCCACATCCTCAAACTCTCAAGAGCCTTCGAGGTTTTTTGGGTCTGACTGGCTATTACCGGAAGTTTGTCAAGAATTATGGGAAGATTGCAGCACCATTGATAGCTATGTTAAAAAAGGATGCTTTTACCTAGACCTAGGTTGCTGAGAATGCATTTGCACAACTGAAATAAGCTATGTGTAGTACACATGTTCTTGCTATGCCAAATTTTTTTAAGCCCTTTACTATTGAGAGTGATGCTTGCGGCAATGGACTGGGTGATGTTCTCCTTCAAGATGACCATCCTATTGCATTCACTAGCAAAGCTCTTTCTGGTAAGAATCTAGCCTTATCTACATATGAAAAAGAAATTATGGCTATTTTGCATGCTGTACAGAAGTGGCGACCATACCTCCTTGGGAGTCATTTTTGCATCAAGACTGATCACCACAGTTTGAAATACTTCCTGGAACAACGAGTATCCTCCCCTGCACAACAAAAATGGGTCAGCAAACTCATGGGGTATGATTATGAGATCACCTACAAGAAGGGTAAGGACAATATTGTGGCTGATGCTCTTTCTCGCACATTTGATGATCAAGCTTCACTTTCAGTTATTTCTATGCCAATCCCAAATTGGTTAGAATCTGTTCAATAGGGTTATGTCAGTGACCCCTCTTTATCTCAGATCATTCACCAGTTGGCCAATAATCCTTCTATGGTACCACATTATTCATGGGATGGTGCTTCTCTCCGCTATAAGGGGCGTCTAGTGCTTCCTCAAAAACCAAATTTGCAACAGGCTGTCTTTTATGAACTCCATGCTTCTCCTTCGGTAGGACATTCTGGGTTTCTCAAGACTTATGAGCGGGCAAGGCGGATTTTTTTTGGAAAGGAATGAAACAGATGATTCAACAGATGGTGGTTGAATGTGATACCTGCCAACACCACAAGGGTGAAACAACCCTCCCTCCTGATTTATTAGAACCCTTGCCCATCCCTACACGGATTTGGACTGATATTTTTATGGATTTCATCGAAGGGCTTCCTAAATCTGGTGGCAAAATAGTGATTTTGGTTGTGGTTGATCATCTCTCCAAATATAGTCATTTTTGTGCCCTCAGCCACCCCTATACTGCCTCCTTAGTTGCACAGATCTTCATGGACCAGATCTTTCATCTACATGGCCTCCCTTCTTCCATTGTCTCTAACCGTGATGCAGCTTTTACCAGTCATTTTTGGACAGCATTGTTTCAGCAAGTTGGTACCAAACTGAAGATGAGTTCGGGTTATCACCCACAAACTGATGGTCAGACTAAAATTGTCAACAAATGTTTGGAAACTTATCTTCGCTGCTTCACTTCTGAATAGCAACATCAGTGGGCCAAGTGGCTTCCTCTTGTAGAATGGTGGTACAATACCTCTTACCATACGGCATCTAAAATGACTCCCTATGAAGCAGTTTATGGGTAGGTACCCCCAGTACTCCTTCCCTACACTCCCAGCAGTTCACCAGTTTAGGCAGTTGACATAGTTCTCCGCACCAAGGATCAGATTCTTCGCACTTTACAGGATAATCTTCACATAACCCGCAATCGCATGAAACAGCAAGCAGATCAACATCATTCTGAGCGCTCTTTTCAAGTTAGGGATATGGTTTTTCTTCATCTTCAACCATACAAGCAATCCTCCCTGAAGCTTAAAGGGCGTCATAAGTTGGCCCCCAAATTTTATGGGCCATATAAAGTTCTGCAGAAGATTGGTTCAGTTGCTTACAAACTAGAACTTCCTCCTTCTTCTCACATTCATCCAGTATTTCATGTTTCTTGTCTCAAGCAAGTTCTTGGCACTAACATCAAAGCACAGACTACTCTACCTGAATTGGATAAGGAAGGATCCATTATTTTGGAGCCTGAGGCAATCCTTGACCGGCGCACTCATCAACTTTGCTCTCGCTCTATCTCTGAGGTATTGATTCAGTGGCATGGCATGCAACCAGAGGATGCTACATGGGAACCCCTTCTTCAAATTCAGCAACAATTTCCACACCTTAAGCTTTGAGGACAAAGCTTTTTCTGAGGGGGAGGGGATGTTAGGAACCTATGTGTTCCTTTTGTTTATTCTATTAGTGTAGTGTTGTTGGACGCATATGCTTTGTAAGTCATCCCGTTAGTTTATTTTATTATCCCACATGCAGAGGTAGTATTACTTTTCTAGATTGCACTTAGTATATAAGTGGGTGTTGAGTCCTTTGTTGGTACCGAAGAGTTTATTGTATTGAGCTTGCTCAAAGGAGGTTACCCCCTCGAAGTGGCTTGTGATCAATAGACTCACTCTGAGTTCTACTTTGCTTTATATTTCTGTTATTTCATGCATGTTCATTATAACATTGCTGGAGGTTCCTCTCAGCAACCTTGTTCAAAGGATTTATACATATGACTGTTATGATTATTGGAAAAAAAAAAAAGGTTTTGATTTATACATATGACTATTAGGTCAACCTTGATTAAAGGATTTAAAATTGATAAAATGGTTAGAAAGTAACAGCAGTGTTTGATCTGAAAACATACAACTCACTTTGCAAATAACAGATCCAATTCTGTACACATATGCTAGCTTGCTAACTATGATCCATTTCCATATTCATCACTGATCTACTCCAAAATCCCTTCAAGCAATCACAACTCCTTCTCCTTCAGCCTTTTCTACTTATACAGTCAATAACATCAACAATAACTCCAACATCCTCTCTCTTCTCAACCTCATGCTTAGGTTTCCTTAATACTTCTTCAATTAGGTCGATCCAACTTTTGCCACTTAATATCCTCCATAGATCTTAGGGTTAGGTTAGATTCATCAAATCCTTTCAACTTTATGTTCTTCATCCATCCTTCTAGAAACATCTCAATTATCTTTATGGAATCACAATAAAATAGTTTATAGTGCATTAAATGCTTCCATACAATCAATAAATAAAGTCAACATGATTTACATAATCCAAGAATTCAACTATGTCGGCTAGGAATCTAAATTCTTCCTCAAATGTAAATTACTGACACTCGGTCAATACTATGTTCAACTCCGCAGTCTTCACTGGGTAGCCTGGTCACCATTGAAACTATTTCCTCAGCTAATACTGTCTTCCTCGACAATTAACTGATGTTCGATCAACACTAAATTTACTCAGCATATACTGGCTTAGTCAACACTAACATCACTCGGCTTAAACTAGATTTCTTCACTTTTGCTCAGTTAAGCCTACTTGTTTAGTCTTCCTTCTTACTTGGAAAAGAAATACATTATCTTATCATCGTGCCACATAATCAAGTACTCATTGAAGTATCAAGATAACTCAACCTTTCCTTAGGTGCTATTGTTATCAACCTTGCCCTGATCCTTCTCAACAATCAAATAGATATAGTACTTTCTTAGATAGCAATAGTCTTACCAATTAAGGTTTGACATCAATGACAATACAACAATTGCTTCAATTGCAGTTTCCAACAATCTCCCTCTTTGGCATTGATGGCAACACCATATGAATAACACATGAATCACCAACCAATCCAAAACTTATATGTCCATCAGAAATATTTATAATATCCTTAGCTTCATTCTGATTCAGAATCAATTAGCCTTGCTTACATGACCGTCCACATAGTAACATCCACTTGATCTCTACTTAGTTCATTTCCTCTGAATCTCTCCCTCTTACTTGATCTTCCATGAAATATCACTATGTGTTTTCATCTTATTCATCTCTCTTTGAAAATAATGCCAAAGAAGCAACTAAAACATACATCCTTCAGATGTAGATGTCATCTTGTCAGTTCAGTAACAATAATTCTCCCTTTGTCATCTTTTCTTATGATTGATTATCAACTTTGTTGTACTTTTCACAACTCTAGGTTTCTCCTAAAGTGTGACTTGTCTATGCATCAATTTGTCAGATACTCTTTGTAGCATAGTTGATGCAGTGCTCCTAGCTTGACTAGGTAGCCTCAGTTAGGGGAAGAACCTCTAATTGTCCTCTCAAATATTCATGAGCTTCTTTAGGTAAAGCTTTAGTGAATATATTTGCTAGTTGTTCCTTTGTATTCACATATTCCATTCTGACCTCTTTATTTTGTACCAATTCCCTCAAGTAATTATACTTTATGGTGATGTGTTTGGTCCTTATGTGCATCACTGGATTCTTACATATGTTGATAGCACTTGTGTTGTCACAATAAATGACAATTGGTTCAATGATCTCTTCTTTCATGCCTACCAACAATTGCTTTATCCATACCAAGTTTGAACAATTCACTGTTGCATCTACATACTCAGCTTTAGTTGTGGATAGGGAAATTCAATTTTGTTTCTTTCTTGTCCAGGAAACTAATCTCTATCTAAGAAAGAAAGCTCCACCACTAGTACTTTTTCTTTCATCCACATTTCCTACCCAATCAGCATCAGTATAGACTCTCAGTTCAAATCTTTCATGCTTCTTGTAGAACAGTCCATAATCTGCAGTCCCTTTCAAATATCTCATTATCCTTTTGACAGCCATCATGTGAGTTTCCTTAGGATTGGCAGAGAATCTTGCCACAATCCCAACTACTAGAGAAATATCTGGTCAGCTGTGAATAGCATACTACAGTTTTCCAATCATGGACCTATACAAAATCCGGTTTACTTCAGAAGCATCATCATTTTTAGACAATTTTTGTCCAGTAGCCATGGGAGTACATACTGACCTTGAATCCTCCATACCAAAGGTTTTCAGTATCTCATGAACATATTTAGACTAGGTAATGAAAATACCTTTCTCCATCTGATATACTTGTAAACCAACAAAGAATTTTATCTCCCCAAACTTACTCATTTCAAATTTAGTTTGCATATCATTTGAAAATATCTTACACAGGGCATCTTGTCCACCAAATATAATATCATCTACAAAAATATTAGCCCACAAGATTCCTTTACCTTCGTCATCTTTCATGTACAGATTGCTGGTGTCATTTGTCCTTGAGAATCCAATCTGTATCAAGTAGTTGTGCAGCCTCTCTTACCATGCTCTGGGGGCTTGCTTTAATCCATGCAATGCCTTATTCAGTTTGAAAACCATGTGTCTCTTGTTTGGATCAAAAAATCCTTCAAGTTTTTCAATGTACACTTCTTCTAATATACCATTTAAAAATTGCAGACTTGACATCCATTTGGTATACCTTGAAATCTCTGTAGGCAGCATATGCAAGCAAAGTTCTTACTCCTTCCAATCTTGCTGCAGGGGCAAATGTCTCCCCATAATGTATTCCTTCTTCTTGTGTGTAGCCTTTGCATACCAATCTTGCTTTTTTCCTTGTGATTTTTCCATGTTCATTCATCTTATTTCTGAACACCCATTTTGTTCTAATGACATTTTTGTTTTCTAGTCTTGGCACCAGAGTCCAGGTATCATTCTTCTCTATTTGGTCTATCTCCTCATTCATGGCTTAAATCTAGTCTTCATTTTCTAGTGCCTCCCTTGTTGTCTTAGGCTCGAACTCACACAGTAAACATGTAGGGTCTCTTAACTTGCTTCTAATCAGAACTCTAGTTTCTTTGTCTCCAATGATTTTTTTAGGCTTGTGATGTCTCCTTACATATTGTGCCAGAATAGGTTTTTCTCTCCTTTCTTCTTGCTCTTCAGGTTCACCAACAAGATTGTTAGATCTAGCTTTTGAATGCTCAGCAACCTCTTCCTGATACTCAGCATCATCCTCCTATCGCTCGGCATGTTCTTCTTGTTGTCAACATTATTTCCCTGATGCTCGTCATTTCTTACCCGAGACTCTACATCAAGTGCAAGTTTTTCACTTGCCTCTCCTTCTATATATACAAAAGATTTGTAATCTGTTGGTTCTCTCTTGCTTTCCTATTCATTTTTCTCTGCATACTCATCAACTTTGACATTTACACTTTCCACAATTTTGTTAGTGTTAGAGTTCAAACACTTGTAAGCTTTTCTTTTTGTGGAATAACCTAGGAATATGCCCTCATCACTTTTAGCATCAAATTTTCCATTCCTATTGTCATTTAGTATATAGCATTTTCTTCCAAAAATTATAAAGTACTTTACATTAGGTGCATACCTATGCCATAACTCATAAGGTGTAATATTTGTACCTTTTTTATCTATACTCGGTTAAGGGTATAAACAGCTGAACTTACAGCTTCTCTCCAATACTTTTGTGCAATATTCTTCTCAATCATCAGTGTCCTTGCACAATCCATGATAGATATGTTCCTTCTATCTACTATACCATTTTTTGGAGGTTCTCTAGGTGTAGACATCTATCTCTTGATTCCTCTATCATTTCAAAACAAATTGAACTCATTGCATATGAATTATCCACATCGGTTAGGTTCTTACCTGTCTCCTTTTCAACCTTAGCCAAATACCACTTAAAAAATTGAAATGCATCAGATTTTTCTTTTAGAAACATTATAGTCATCATTCTAGTGTAATCATCAACAAACAAAATAAAATATCTAGCACCAAAATAGCTTTTTACACCCATAGGTCCACAAAGGTCAATATGAACCAAATCTAAAGCATTCTCAGAAGTAAAAGTCTTGCTCTTGAAACTAGACTTTTTCATCTTACCAAACTGACATTGTTTGCACATTACATTCTTAGGTTTCTTCAATCTCAGCAGCCCTCTCACTTTCTTCTTTTTAATAATTTCTACCAGATTATCAAAGTTAACATGACATAGTTGCTTATGCCATAACCATATATCATCAAGTTGTGCAATCATACATGTCTCTTCAGATAGGTCTAGATAGAACAAATTACCTCTTGTCTATTCTCCACTTCCAATCAATTCACCAGTGGCATCAAATATTTTGTCCTTCCTGTGATGAAATTCCACTCGGTAGCTAGTGTTATTAAGCTATGCAACACTTAGCAGATTATAGTTAAGACCCTCAACCCAATAAGAATTTTCACAAGTGATCTTATGAGTCAACTTAATCAATCCTTTACCTCTAACAGGACATGGTGCATCATTACCAAATTTAACACTTCAACCTTTGTAATGATCTAAGGTATCAAACTTACTTTTGTCACCAGTCATGTGGTGTGAAAAACCACTATCAATAATCCACTTATCATTTTTGTTCACATAGGATATAAGTGCAGTTTTCTCATCCTCATCAGACTCATCTTTCATAGCAACATAGACTACTTCAATTTCAAAATCATCACTATCAGTGTCATTTTCTTCTTCAGTAATATAGAAGGATTTTTTACCTTTTCCTTTGTAATCCTTGTACCTTCAGTAACCTCTTTCTTCTCTTTTGTCTTTGTGCTTGCTATCTCTTTCCTCATCCTTGTCATCCCTGTCAGGACATCTTGCAACTATATGACCAACTTTATTACATGAGAAACATATGATAGGGAGTTTACCTTTATACTTTCCTTTTCCCCTTTTCAATCTTCTGGCCATAAGAGCTTCAAGATCCTCTAGTTCTTCATCTGATGTGTCACTTTCACTTTCACTCTCATTGATGCATCTTTCTTTTTCTTTCTTTGACTTACTTAGAACCATTTGTGACTTAAATGTAGATTCAACATTAGCAACAGTGAAGTTATCATAGTTAGAAAGCTCAAAAGTAGTAAGCTTACCAACAAGACTTTCCAAAGTATGAGCATTGCCAGGGTTACATCTAGATTCTTGAATTGCTAAAATTTTGATGGCATAAATAGGACGCAAAGTTCTCAATACTTTTCCAATAACAGTTTCATCTTCAATAGTTCCATTATCTCCTCTAATAGAATTTACAACTTATTTTATTCTACCACAATATTGAGCAATATTCTCACCTTCTTGCATTTTCATTTCATCAACTTTACCTCTTAGGCTTTCATCTTTTTCCCTTAGTACATTTATGTCACCACCATAGATGTTTGCAAGAGTGTCCCACATTTTATTTGCATTTGTGCAATCTTTGATGTCTTCAAATTCCAGATAGCTTAAGGCAGATGCAATCTCCAACATTGCTTGATTGTGCTCTTTTTTAGCTCTCATCTTCTCGGCAGTTAGAGGTACAATAGGTGTAACATAGTCATGCTCAACATAATACTTTGTTGAATCACCAATACCAACTAGATGTAGTTTCATTAGACTCTTCCATGCAGGGAAGTTCTCCTTATTTATCTTCGGTACTTCCTTCTTATACATCATGATCATTTACTTAAAGTAACTTTAAACTTGTTCTCTGTAAGCACCAAAAACTCTGATACCAATTGTTAATATGATTTAGAACAACAAAGATGGGGGGTGAATCAGTTGTTCTCAGGTCCATATGTATAAATAAACTTTCAAAACTCTTCAACAAATCAGATCTAACAACCAACAGCTACTCAGTCATTACTGAATATATAACAGAAACATATAACAGTACAGTCCACTATCTAATAGTATTTAACTTGCAAAACAAAAAAATGTTCAAACCAAAAAATTCACACAAGCATTAACATCAGGATTTATAGTGGAAACCCAATTTGGGAAAAACCACTTTGTAACATGTTGCTGATATTTTCACTCTTCTGATGTGAGCTCTGTGAAAATCCAACCCTATCAAAGGTTACAAACACACTGTCAGGTGTGACCTGGTTAAAAGATTTCAAGCACTCTGTTAGAAGTGTGTCTTGTTATAGGACTTACATATATTCCATTATAATGCAACCTTGTTCAAAGGATTACATATGACTGTTAGGTCAACCTTGATTAAAGGATTAAAAATTGATACAATGGTTAGAAAGTAACAACAGTATTGGATCTAAAAATATACAACTCACTTTGCAAATAATAGATCCAATTCCATACACATATGATGGCTTACTAACTGTGATCCATTTCCATCTTCATCACTGATCTACTCAGAAATCCCTTCAAGAAATCGCAACTCCTTCTCCTTAATCCTTTTCTGCTTATACAGTCAATAACATCAACAATAACTCCAAAATCCTCTCTCTTCTCAACCTCATGCTTAGGTTTCCTTAATACTTCCTCAATTAGGTCGATCCAACTTTTTTTTCTTAATCTCCTATGTAGATCTTAGGGTTAGGTTATATTCATCGAATCCTTCCAACTTTATGTTCTTCATCCATCCTTCTAGAAACATCTCAAATCTCTTTATGGAATCATAATAAAATGGTTTACAGTGCATTAAATGATTCCATACAATCAATAAATAAATTCAACATGATTTACATAATCCAAGAATTCAACTATGTTGGCTAGGAATCTGAATTCTTCCTCAAATGTAAATTACTAACACTCGGTCAATACTGTGTTCAACTCCTCGGTCTTCATTGGGTAGCCCAATCACCACTAAAACTATTTCCTCAGCTAATACTATCTTCCTCAGCAATTAACTGATGTTTGGTCAACATAGAATTTACTCGGCATATACTAGCTCGGTCGACACTAACATCACTTGGCTTAAACTAGATTTCTTCACTTTTGCTCGATTAAGCCTACTTGTTTATTCTTCCTTCTTACATCAGAGTATAAAGAATACATCGACTCTATAGAAATGTATACAAAATCAGTGCTACATCACTATATACAAAATTAGAGTACATTAGTGATACAAAATAACTCAAGCCTAGCTCCCCCCATTGTCAAAACAAGATGGGGTGGGAGGTATAATATATACTCTAGTCGATGGAGGTGGAGGAATATCTCCCTCAGACTATTGTGGTACAATAGATTACGAAGGTCCTCTCTGATCTGTACGAACAATCACATAGTATAAAGAAAAATAATAAGTCACTCTTTGACCCTAATGTTCTACAGTATGAACATGTTGATCTCTCTCGTCTATCATGGTATCCAACTATCTATCTTGGACCAGCTACAGCTACCCTAGGAAAAATGGTGAGGTTCTCTCAACATGTCCTTAATCACCCAGGACTAGTCGCAGAGAAACCCATGCTGACCCTTGTCCAACATCAGAATCCCACCTATCAATCTAGCAAGAAAAAATGGAAGCCACTCATAATGTGTCACCAAATAGTCCTAGGATAAGCATCAATGTGTAATGGTAGGATCTCAAAATAAATGACATGCATATGCAATGGCCACCGCTTCCCCAGACTCATACTCAACTTGAACACCCATCATAGGAATATATAGAATGTGCCACACATCTTCAGGAGTGACCATCATCTCACCAGTTGAAAGGTGGAAGGTGTTGTACTTTGAGTGCCATTTCTTGGCAAGAGCAATCAACAATCCTAGATTTACCTTAATATTGGGTAAATCAACCAAACTCCATAACCCACAACAAGCAATATTGCACTGTTCATAATTTATCAACTGCTTAGTGAACTCCAAAACCTTAGTAGGCCTCAGATTGTAAAAAGAGACAACACTAAAAATAGTCTACAAATAGGAAAATTAACATCAATTCAAGGTTTGGAAAGTAGAAAAAAAGATAAATTAGACCTATGAATATACAGACACATTTGACAGGTCAAACAAGTAATATAAACAAAAAAAAATAAAAATTTAAAGGTCAAAAACACTAAAAATGATCCAAAAACTATATGTGATTCGGGACAGATAGGATGCAATATTTTAAATAGAAAATAATCCTTTGCATCCCGAATGTGACTCATAAATGATAGGATTCGAGCTTTTTGCGAGATGTGATGTTGTCTCAACAGAATGTAAGGCAATGTGGAAACAACCTAAAAAACCTATATTTTAGACCACATGTGACATAACAGGCTGTGATCTTGAATTAACGGGATGCGATCTAGAATTTTGGGGAAAACTCAAAATGACTTGTAGTTTATGTGATGCGACGTAGGATACCGGGTGTGATCCAAAATTAAAAACCTAATAACTTTTAAATTACAATGAAAATTTTTAATGGAAAGTACGAAAAGGTAGGTTATCGGGTACTTACTAGAGTAGCATAATGAGTGGGTGGTGATATCAACAACCAAGATCAAAATGATGCCTCTCCATAGGGACCACCATCTTCTCTCGCAAAGCTCTGAATTTACCAAAAGGAGGAGTAAAAATGAATAGTAAAATTACCTTTTGTGCCTATTTTAATCCCCCAAGGCTATTAAAGACCCAATGCACCTTCACAGAACAAAGCCTAGGGGATAATACTCGAGTTTCATATCAAGACCAAAATCAAAATATGTGCTACTAGGCAATCAAAGCAGTAAAAATAAAGTTACTGACACAGGTCAAACTTTCAAAAAATGTAGTCAACTATGGTAAAAAAAAGTAGTTAACCAGGGAAAGAATGAGATGAAACAAATGTAGAAACATGACATAAATATTTACATATGTTTATTACTAATAATGGAAAGTCAGCAAGAGTCAAACAAGGTAGAATTTCTAGTCAAACAGTGGTCAACGCTACTCAAAATTGATTTAAAAAGGGACAAAAGCTTACTAGAAGCTGCACAAAGTTGTTTTTAATCTCACATATCAAATTAACACATCAAAATATTGGTCAACATCAATCAAAATTGGTCAAATCACAATGGAAACATGGTCAAAATTAGTCAAAATATGTTCAAATCAAAACAAAATCATCTCAAAATGCATTCTAATCAACGCAAGAGGGTTTCTCAATTATTCAAATCAATTTTTCATCCATTTTGCAATCAATCAAATGACTCAAAAGTGAAAGGGAATCAAATTTTATTTTTATTTCACACCTGAGCGGGCATGGTCATACCTATAAATCAATCAAACTCCAATGAAGAATTCAAATCAATCAAAATCAACACCAGGGGCATCAACTTGATCAAGAGCCATATCAAGTTGAGGCTTTCAGATCAAATTCCTTGATCAGAACTCTCAGTTTCAATCCATCAAGTTGAAACTATGGGATAATTGAATTCATTAGAATTCATATCAAGTCGATTATCTATGTTTATTAAGACATCTTACAGACGTTAATCAGTTTCATCACATCAAATCAAGCTGATTATTTTGTTATATCAAGAATTATGGCTTCTAAGATCTTTTGGACATTGATCAATTTCATCACTTCAAATCAAATTGGTTACTTGCCAACATCATAATTTATCAGATGTTTAATTTTATCTCTTCAAATCAAATTGAATGCTTTGATTAACTCTTATCGATCTTCATCCCATCAAGATTGAAGTCGATATGGTCAATTCTTGTCAAATCAAGTTCAAAATCGATAGTCATGCAACATCAATCTCATTAAGTCTTGGTCAAATTTAGAATTATTGAATCTAGAGTGGTTTCATTGCTTCATATCAAAATTCTCCCTAAGTTAACACCATTTTTTCTTTGAATCAAGATACTGCTCGCACATCGATTTAAAGAGGGGAAAATGTAATTACCCTAAAATGGGTTAATAGAACCAAAGGCCCTATTTTCCCTAACTCAAGAGCAAGTCTTTAATAATGCTAGTCTGATTATTGATAAAATGGCATAAATAATCAAAATCACAAATTGAATTAATTGATCAATAATCCTATTAATTATCCTTGGTATGAATTAATTAAATCCAACTCAATAAATACATGGCTAAGGAAATTAAATTAAAAAAATTAATAAAGGACTCCAAATTATATGTCACCTCTCAAGGGGACAATAAAGACAAATACAACCAATCAAGAGTAAGTCACATGGATCAAGTAAGAGTGAAGAGAAGCCCTCCATCTTAAATCAATCTCAACTGTTGGATTCTTCACACTTTCTATAAAAGAAAGGTTTTCAAATCTCACAAGGGAGATTAATTTCATTCACACATACATGTTTTAGATTTCAATTCTTAATTGTGAATCTTCATTCATAGCTTAAGTTCACTTTCAATTTGATAATGGAATTCACTAGTTTTAAATTTTATTCTCATGTTTAGTTAATTAAATGCACTCAAATCTCTCATCCTAGAATTGTAATGTCACTTATTAGGATATAATTCTGAGAGCTATCTTGATCTTAATCAAACTCTTTCTAGTTAGAGAGAAATAGGATGCTCTTGTAGTTCATTTATGTTATTGAATTTTATAATTGATTTCTAATGAACTAATAAATTAATTTTCTATTGAAGTGTTGTGTTGAAGCTTGTAGGTACAATATCCACACACACACACTCACAGGGTCCAAAAATTTGAATAGTATCCTCAATTGAAATATTTTGCTTATTGAAGGGTTCAAGTGGTAGATTGGTGATGGGCTGATAAGCTATTTTTGATATGATAGTTGGTTGGATGTAAAACCCCGTTCCTTTCTCCATGTCTTTCACAACCTTTTTGGGTTGGCTAAATGGTTCTTTAGGATCTAGGTTGATAACTACGTGGACCAGTCTAGATCTAAGAAAGATATCCAATTTTTTTTATCAAGGCCTCCAATATAAGAAGGCTCTAGAACTATATTTACAAAGGAGAATTGGGGAGGAGATAATCCTAATGTTTCTGAGAGAGGATTTTTTTTCTAGAAATTTAAGGCTAATGGTGAATTCATGGTGAGATCTTCTTATCTTATGCTTATTCATGATGGTTGCTAGAATGGCATGTGGAGAAAGGTTTGGAAATCCCAATTAATCTTTAAGATCAACTTATTTGGTAGGGGTTATGCATGAAAAGATTCTTCCATAAGATAATCTAATCAAAATTAGGTTCCAATTTCCAACCCACTATGTCCTCTACAAAAATAATGAGTCAATTAACCATTTTATCATACACTACCCCTTTGCATGTGAGTTGTGGCAAAGAGTAATGTAGTTACTTTAAATCCAATAGGTGGTGAATAGGGATGTTCAAAATATTTTATTTGATTGGAAAGGAACCTCCTCCAATCTTGGTATCAAGCAATTATGGTGTAAAATCCATCAACACCTAGGTTGTTCCATTTGGAAGGAAAGGACCGACAGGATCTTTCGTAAAAAAGAAAGCCCTCCTGAGGTGGTTTTTGGGATCTTCCACAAGATGTTATTAGAAAATTTAATTATCACTAGGTGGCCTTATCTACCTACTCCAACATCTCCTAGTGGTTACCAAATTTCAAGTAATTAGTACTTGCAAGACTCCTTTGGGAAGCTTGACCCATCAATAAAGCTCAAAAGGAAAAACACAAAATAAACATCCCCTTGTTCGGGTTGGTCCAATTTAAATTCTCTTGGTACTTCAATGGAATCTTGGGGTATAGATACTATGGGAGGACTGATTAGAGATTATTTTTTGTATTGGTAGCCTTTAGTGGTGGTTTATCTAGATATATGAACAACCAAGAAGAGAGAATGGGCCTTTCTAGGGGACTCGAGATTGTGCTCTACATTGGGATTAGAGAAATTTCAATCAAAGGGGATCATAGATCTTGTTAAAGGGATTTCCAAGACCAACTAGTCCATGGACGGTATTCTAAGTGATCTTCATAGGCTCTTATAGGGATTTGATTCTTTTACTCTCAACCATGTTTATAGGAAGGGAAACATTATTGCATATTATCTTGTTGTGAATAGATACAATCTAGAGGGGTTGAGGTGTTGCTAAAACCTTATTTCCCTCCCAACTAATGTGAAAAATCTCTTTATTATAGAGTGTTAAAAACCAAAGAGATATGGTGTGTAACACACTATTTTGGAAGTGGTGTTTCCTCCTCTGTATTTTAGGGTATTGGGTATCCCATTTCCCTTACCTGTTATGTTCTGAGTGGGAGGGGGGAACATAAAAAAAAAAAAATTTGAATTTGAATATGGGTCTAATGATGTGGTAGGCTAGTGATACATATTGGGTAGGAATTTCCCAAAGAATCATTAGTTATTGTTTATGGTGTAATTTTTTTCCAAGGCGGCCCCTACATAATAATATTGATTACATGAATATCAAATTATACCCCAAAATAGATGTAGGAGTTGTTAGGAATGGGAACACTAAGAGGGGGGGGGGCGGCGGTGGTGTTCACTGTATTTTATCTTTTTACCTTATTCTTAAACTGAATTGGAATACTTAAATATTGAAATGAACATCAACATAAACATGAAGCATGAAATCAACACATAACACCAATATGGTTACAGGGAAACCCAAATAGGTAAAAACCCCAATGGGAATTGACACCCACTAATATTGTGTACTAGTATTTTATGATCCTTGTTAGAAGATCCTTAACCCTGTTAGGAGTTGCTTTAAAATGTTTTTAATATAGTGACCTTGTCAAGGGTCAGACCCTATTAGGAGTCTTTTACAATAAACCTTGTTAGGGGTGTGGACACACTATCCAAGAGCTCACTACTCAAGTGGTGAAGGCTACAACCTTTTGATCTCAGATACACACTATATCTGCTGGATGAACTGTCACTGTGACACTACTTGTTTGATCAGTTCCTTTGATGTGCTAATGCTTTAACCTCTTGCAAAGCTCTAATACATCTTATAAACTCTTCTCACACTTCTTCTCTTCTTATCTCTACTCTATATTCACTCATCATTCTAATTACAATGGGTGCATCTCATATTTATATGTGCATACAAAATAATTAACTAGGTCGGCCCTTTAACCGATTACATACAGTGCTTCCAATTGAATTGGCTTAAGAATGTTTACAAACCAACATAATTACATGTTATAAACCTAATTAAGATAGGTGCATAGCCTTCACAACATAAAAATATAACTGTTAATCAAAATGCCAACAGTTGGCTGCTTGCTCTGTTCTACTCTGGCATTCACTGGTTGTGTGACTTCAACTGCCTATAACTTTGTCATAACTACACATATGATCATGCACTCATAGAATAAGCATGAATATAATCTAACCAACTTATCTTCTAGGGCACATACCATAACTTGGTCATATGCATGTACGATGATGCTCTGAACTACTGGTTCTCTGCTTACTATCTAGTCTTCTACACTTAGCCAATTTTTGATATTTTCATCAAGTGCGCTGACTTCAAAACATCATATGAATTTCTTGCCATAATGACAAAATTATATTAAGTCATTTACACCAGTTTAGTAAACTTTCCAACAATCTCCCCCTTTTTCATTGATGGAAACAAAGGAATATGGCACAGTTACTAATTGTTCTCTTATACAAAAAACTTTTGTTATACTTTATCTTATATCTCCCTTATATTATTTATTGTACATCTTCTTTATATATCTATAGCTCCATATTATATACATACTCCCCCTTTGACATTAATGACAAAGGTGCTTCAAAACTATATCTACAAATACTTGTAGTGAGAGAACATCCAGATATGTTATCTGTAAGTTTTGGATCTCTTTCTTCCAAAATGTAATCAGTGAATTAACAATCTGAAGATGGGTGCATAGTGCATATTGTAGCTTATCCATCTTCTCCAAATATGTTCTAGGACCATGATCATATGTCACCATGGTGGCATCTATCTCTTTGATATTCTGATTAAGTATATCTAGTGAGGGCACAAGAGCATTTCTAAGTTGAGTCCCCCTAGCCCTTATTTTTGACATCTCCTTTTTTGCCTTCTCAATCTTGTCAATTTGTCCTTGATATAAATTATTGCACATATTTACATCATTGGATGGGTCTTTTACTGATTTCTTTACTTTCTCTATCATAGCTTCTACTTCTTGTATCTGCTTGAAATGGTCATCAATTAACTTGTCTTGATCCATACAGTCAGCAATAATCTTTCTGCCACTTGTTGCAAACTCCTTCAAAGATGCTTGTCCAATCTTTAGTGAGCTCGGGTCAAGTGTAAAGTTACTGACCAACTCACTAAGCCTCTTCTTTATGTACTTCTCTTCTGCAACTTGAGATGCAGATTCTTCCAAGCTGGCAAAATTAGTCTTAAAGGCTATGAAGATGTTGCTAACATCATCAAGTATACTGACCTTAGACACTTTCTTGTCTGAAGGTAGCAGGTTGTTCAATATGTTCACTAACTCAAAAAATAGGGGATTCCTCATTACATGTTTCTCCTTGGCCTTCTCCATAGCTAAGATACTGATCTTGATCAGGTCTTCTTATCCCCATGAATCCAAGCTAGTTGTGTCAGGTGTCAAACTTGACAACAATGAAGCTGAGTGTACTGGAGTGATAGGAGTACTATCCATTACTTCATGTTTGACTCTTATTGTCATTTCAATAGATGACTTATCTATTGGTTTATTTTCATTTGTCTCTACTTCTCCTTTTTGTTTTTCTGCTTCCTTTTGTTTTTCTTCTTCTTTCTTTTCTTCTTCTTTTTCTATCTCTTTTCTTTTTTCTTCTTCTTTCTTTTATGTTACATCCTCAATCAGTACTTCTTGTTGACTAGGAGGAGTGTTGCTACATAGATTGTCAGCCTCTTGAGTGCTTACAAAGGATTCTTCAAACTTGTCCAAATCAGTATCTAAGGCCTCCATTGCAATCTCAACATTGTCAATGAAAATTGTTTCATCCTTGTGTTCTTCTAACATGGGTGTAGACTTCTCTACCTCTATGGATGCATCAACTACATGTGCTAAATCTTGTGGACCTATAGATGGTACATTTATGGTCTTTGACTCTTTTTCAACCTTTGTGGGTACTTGAGCTATGGGCACAGTAGCTGGATACATGTGCATGTTCATGGAGACCTTCTCAAAGGCTTTCTTTGTTTCCTTTGCAACTAACTCAAAGTTTTTGTCCATTATATGTAAAGTTCTTGTTTTTTTTTTGAGGTGTGGCCTTAGCAGATCTAACAATAATTTTTTCTCCTCTACAGAACATACCGGCAAACTCTCATCTAAGATCTTCTCTCTTATTCTTAGGTCTTCTTCTATTGCTGTCTCTTTAGGAATTCTAATATGTTCCACACATTATCTGGAATCATAGTTTTCAGTTCTAGGACTGTCTTTTTGAACTTCAGCATATGTTTCACAATTATTCCATGGATTTCTGATTTTTCAATTTCACTATACTTCTCATAGAACTTCCCTACTTGATCTATCATGTGTTCATCAATGATCCTTGTACTTAACACACTAAGACTAGATTTGAAGCTTACTTCTAGAGGTGCTTGAGTGTTCTTCATGTTCCTTGTTACTCACGAGGATGGATGATTAGTGTTGATCTCTTTATTCCTCTTAAGCATTGCCTTATACTCAAGAGGAGTAGTAAGGTCAATTGTTACTATGGGCGCAGGAGGAGTAATATTAGTTTTACCCTTCTTGTCATCTGATTTCTTTATTTTGACCTTCTTAATCTTTGGATCCTCAGATTCTATCTCTATTTCCAAAGACATATTCTCTTTCCTTGCTTTGTCTAAATCTTCTTGTGATACTCCATGAATACTCAAAATTTCTGAAGTAACCTTGGCAACCTTCCTTTTTGTTGATGCACTGTTCAAAACTGCATCAACTTCTCTTGTTTTCTCTTCATAGGTTCCCCATCTAGGCTCATTAGGGTCTTTAGGGGCTGATAGCAATACTTGTGCATATGCTTCTAGGACTTGTTCATCAACCTCATATCCAAGTGGATGGATCCACTTTGTTCTTGGCTCAACTACTTCCATACAAGTTACATCAGTCTCTACCATAAATAAAATGCTATCCTTGTATTTCTCAACAATAGTCTCTAGTATTATGTACCTCATCTACATTTTAACCCTGAATGTCTTCAATTCCAGTGTTATGTAATCCTTTAGTGTACTCTTAGTAGTTTCTTTAAAGGATATATGTGGCATTGTAGGCAAACTCTTGTCCAAATACAAATCTAATACTTTTCCAAGAATGTGGAAGTACATGTATATGATAAAAGATCCAAACCTGAATATTTTGGTCTTTTCATGTTCGATGGCCTTAATGTTGTCTATCAGTTGTGCATGTAGGATCTCACACAAATTGAACTCTCCATTCTCTCTCACAAGTCTTATTGTTGTAAGAATTATGGCCAAAGATACACTATTTACTCTGCTGGTATGTTGAATCCTATATCCTAGTATCATGGACATCAATTTGATGTCTTTCTCTTCTATATGCTCAATGGTCATTCCGCACCTATCACTTCTTGACTTGCATGACTATTCTACAAGTTTCCTCACATCCTTGCCAGCTGGAAGGACAACGCCTTTCTTAGAGAGACCTATCATCTCATGAATTAGGTCTCCTGTGATTCTTACTAGAACTTCACCTATCTAGAATAGGTCATCATGAATCCTACTAAGTAAAATCTTTACCCATTTGGACTCATAGAACTCATATGCAGTCGCATATTCAATTATTAGGTGGTTTTCAAATTGCGCATATTCATCCAGGAAGGTTTTATCTAGTTTCATCATGGTTTTTAAATGTGCTATTATTCTGTCAATTCCTGCAGGATCCTTCTTACAATATATGTATGCACAGATGTCTTTGACATGCATAACACCCATAAGCGTGTGGGAGAATGCCCCTTCTAGGTCATCCAATGTGGATTTGAATGGGTGCCTCTTAAATACATATCATTTCTTCTCCGCAACATCAAATACAATAGGAGTAGCCATTACTTATTTGTTGTATGCAATGAAAATGTAGACCTATTTGCTGCAAACACAAAACACCAAAAATACCAAACAATCACATTAGATGTTAGTAAATGCAACAAAATAAGTAATTCTCACTACAACCTTAATGAGTTAAAACAAGGGCACCCAATAACCTTGTTTGATTTGCTCTTCAAGATTATTTGTGGGTATGCTCTCCCAACACAAATGAAATGCAATCTAAATGCAAAATTTTAAAATGACATATGAGGGTTTTGGAGACAAGTATGAGAAACTTGCCCCAAATCTCACAATGATATGCAAGTGCAAGATCTATGAAGAAGATAGTGCACAAGCAAAATGATGCAATGTATTTTGATTTTTTTAATAAGAAATGAAATGCAAACTAACTATGAATGAGAAGACAAGATTCAAACTATGTTATGAAATCAAAATTAATCTATGATGCAAGAATGGAAATATAAACTAAGAATGAAAATGCAAATAAACTATGCTAAGAAATTGAAATGCTACAATACTAGATTTCTAGAATGATTAGAATGCTTAGAATGATTATGCTTGAAAAATTCTTAGTAGCCTACAAATGAGAGAGAGAGGCCTTCTTTTATATAAAATGAAAAGAAATGGACGGTGGAGATTAAGAGGGAAAAGAATGAGTGGCTAGGATTAAAGGTTAGGTAGGGTTTGGAAAAGATGAAGAGGCAAAATGAAATGAGTGGATAGGATTAAGAGACAAAAAGATGAAGTGGCAAAAAGTCAAACTTCATTTGAGAGAGAAAAAGTGATTTGAAAATGATTGGTGGAGAAAAAAGATGGAGAGGTGGCCACCTTGGAAAAGGTGATTGTACAAATGTTTAGAGGTAATCCACCTTTTAATTAAGATTAGAGGAATATTAGAAAAAGGTAAGCATGGGAAAAGGAAAAATGAATTAAATTAAAATAAATTTAATTTAATCATGGTTTAGAAGAATTTTAGGCTAGTGGAGGAATAAAATAAATAAAATTTATTTTATAAAGGGAAATGGAGGTATAATATATTAAATTGAATTTAATATATTATAGTATTTAAATAAAATTTAAATACAAAGGGAAAATGAATTTATTTAATTAAAATTAATTTAATTAAATAAATAGAGGAATATAACAATATAGTTAATTAATTAAAATCAACTATAATGTTAAGGGCAAATATTAATAAAAATTAATATTAGAGTGCAAAAAGAAAATGAATTTATTTAATTAAATTTAATTTAATTAAATAAATAGAGGAATATAACAATATAGTTAATTAATAAAAATTAACTATAATGTTAAGGGAAAATATTAATAAAAATTAATATTAGAGTGTGAATGGACAATTTTAGGTGTCTACATTTTGCCCCTCTTTGATGCAGTGTTGAAATCGGCATCACGTCAAAGAAGAAGAAAACAAGATGCCCCAAGAGTTGTGCCTAAGCGACAATGGGAAAAGGATGTGCCCCCTTGAGAAAATTGAGCACAAAATAAATTTTGACAATTTTCTCAAAAGGAAGGGTGAGGGTAGAGGAAGTGAATAAAAGAAAGCCTCCAATGCAAAATGAGCCTAAATATAGACTATCATTGTGTCAACATGGGAGATCATATCCTATTTTGATATTACATAGGAATCATGTACTACATGCTAGATAAACAAGGATAACATGATTCAGATGCATAGACCAGACACTCAAACAAAAGACACATCATACCATGAAAAGTTGTGAATCAACCCCAAAACCTATCTAAACAAACCAAGATATGAAGATCTAGGTCATCTAGAGTAGGTGTGATTGAACACAAAAAGATAAAACAAAAAGGAAGGCCTCATGACCAAGCGGCCATTCAGTCTATAGTTCTTGCCTAGAACAAAGTTGATACTTAGATTTAGGATTAAATGAGTCTTCTTAGGAAAGATGTATCTTGAAGGGCCAGTGATGATTGATTCAAGGTTGTTTATAAGTGTCAAGGCAAAACCAATAGATCAAATGACAACAAGGGTAATTAGTTTCCATATGTTTTTAATAGGGTGCATGTGGTCAGTGAGTTTGAAAGAGTGTCATCAATCGCAATGGAGCTCAAGAGAATTGAGTCAAATGCATAGGTGAGTGTGTGAAAAGTGAGCGAGATGGAAAGTGAACTTGGTTAGCCTCCTGCATAGACAGAGGAGGGGATTGAAAGGATGGATAGGAGAATTTATCCCGATAGACAATGGATCTAGGTGAATTACACATGGGGCCAACAAGAGGTTTTCACCATGGTACTTATCCAAGGTGCCTGTTGCCATCTTTTCACCATTGGACAAATTTTTATTGCATTTTTTGTTCTTTTTCTTTTTTTTTCTTTTTTTTTTTGGTCATCAAGGTGCCTATTTGCTAGGTTTTCACCAAGATGATGATTTTTTAGGACATTTTATAATTTTTAGGATTTTTTAAGGACTTTTTATAATTTTTAGGATTTTTTCAGGATCATAAATTGCTAGACACAGGTACTGTTGATTCTCATGTGTAGAGCCTCTTCAGATGCATAATATTCATAGGATCATGGAGTAGATCTCCCTCTAGTGTATCTATCTAATATGCTCCTAAGCCAAATTTTGTTGTAACCACAAAAGGCCCTAACCAGTTTGGCTCAAATTTTCCTATCTTCTCACGGTTCTTGAGATTTCTCATGTTATGCTATAGGACTAGGTCACCAACTTCAAACTCTCAAGGCTTGATCTTCTTATTAAACTGAAAGTGAAGGCAATTTTGATACATGCAAAGGTGGTTCAGGGCATTAAGGCATCATTCATCCAAGAGTTGCAATTCTTGTAAGCGGGCAACCCGATACTCCTCATTAGTTATCAAATTCTTTAGGGAGATTCTAAGGGAGGGGAGCTCAATTTTTATGGGAAGTATAGCCTTGGAACCAAAAACAAGGGAAAATGGGGTGGCACCAATGGGGGTATGTATGGAGGTACGGTAGGCCCAAAGAGAGAGATTTAGCTGAAGGTGGCAATCACGGCCAGCATCATTGACTATCTTTTTGAGGATGTTTAGGATAGTTTTGTTAGTAGCCTCTGCTTGACCATTACCTTGTGGGAAATACTTGTTGGAACAATGCTGGGTTATGCCAAATTTTCTGCAAAGCTTAGTGACATCTTGATTTTTGAAAAGGGTTCCATTATTAGTATGGATATCTTCTAGGAAGCCATAGCAGAAAATGATGTAGTTCAAGATAAACTTGGAAATTTGCTTGCCTATAGTATAAGTGAGGGGTATGGCTTCAACCCATTTAGTGAAGTATTCAGTAGCAGCAAGGATATATTTGTGGCCATTGGAAGAATTAGGGTATATTTTTCCTACAAGTAAAAACCCCATCGTGAAAAGGGCCAGGGTGTGATGGTGGGATGGAGCTCTTGAGCGGGAGCGTGTATCAAATTTCCATGTTGTTGACAAGGAACACATTTTTTCACAAAGTGGTATGCATCTTGTTCCATAGTTGGCCAATAATATCCAGTACGCAAAAACTTTTTAGCTAAAGTGAGTCCACTAGAATGAGCCCCAAAGATTCCTTGATGCACGTCTTCTAAGGTTGTTTGTGCTTCCTCTGAATTTAGACATCTAAGAAGATTTTCATCAAATTATTTTTGAAAAAGGGTGTCACCCAGGATAGTGTAACGAGAAGTTCAGTGGATAAAGGTTTTGCGTTGATTAGTGGAAAGGGTAAGTGGGATGATCTCATCAAGAAGTTAAGAATAAATATCTTGGTACCAAGGGGAATTGGGACCACCAATTTCACATACCATCTCAGACTCCGGCTGGACATAGGCAAGGACCATAAGATTCTCAACAAGAAACTCACACCTTTGACTATTTTCTGGCATATCTATCATATAGGCAATGGTAGCCATTGCATCAGCTACTTTGTTATTATATCTTGGGATATGTTGAAAAGTGATTTCTATGAAGTGTGCTTTTAGATCCTCAACCATGTGATGATAAGGAAGGAGCTTGTCATCCTTTGTTTGAAACTCATCATTAACTTGTTTAAAAACCAATTGAGAATCGCTGAATACAAGCAAGTTAGAGATCTTCTAGCGAATAGCTTGACAAAGTCCAGCTACTAGAGCTTTGTATTCTACAATGTTGTTTGTGCAAGGAAATGTAAGCTTATAAGACTTAGGAATGAGATCTCCTTGTGGTGTCAAAAATAAGAATCCTGCTCTCAACCCTTTTTGTGTATAAGATCCATCAAAATAAAGTTTCCATTTTATACTTGAGGTGACATTCATGATTGATTCATCTGGGAAATCTATAACAATAGGATGATCACCTTGAACAGGAGCTTCTGCTAACTGATTTGCAATTACTTGGCCTTTGATAGATTTTTTATCTACATAAACAATGTCAAACTCACCCAAGATTATAACCCATTTTGTTGTGCATCCTGTGAGAGTGGCTTTTGACAAGAGATACTTAAGAGGATCAAATTTAGCAATAATTTGTGTCTTATTATTAAGCATGTAATGACATAGTTTTGTGTGCAAAATACCATAGCCAAACATGCTCTCTCAATAGAAGTATAGTTCAATTCATAACCAATAAGTGTTTTGCTAAGGTAATAAATAGCACGCTCTTTTCCATTATCATCTAGTTGTGAAAGAAGGGCACCAAGTGCAACTGATGTAGCAGATATGTAAATAATTAGAGGTCAACCTGGAACAGGTGGGATCAGGACTGGTGGGTTAGCTAGATATTGTTTCAACTTCTCAAATTTTGTTTGACAGAGACAATCCCATAAGAACTTATTGTTTTTACACAGGAGATGTGAAAAAGGATAAACCTTATCTGCCAACTAATACATGAATCTATGAATAGACTGAAGTTGGCCATGCAAACTATGAAGTTGCTAATATGTTTGTGGGGGTGACATATCTAAGATGGCTTTCACCTTCTTAGGATCTACCTCAATCCCTCATCGAGACACAATGTACCCCAATAATTTACCTGACTGAACACCAAAGACACATTTTTTTGGATTTAACCAGACCTTGTACTTTTCCAATCTTTCAAAGATTATGGAAAGGATGGCTAAATTTGATTCTCATGTTTTGGATTTCCCAAGAAAATCATCTACATAATCTTCCATAATGACATGAAGGAGATCATGAAAGATCATTTTCATAGCTCTTTGAGAGGTAGCTCTTGCATTCTTAAGACCAAAAGGCATTACTTGATAGCAAAATGTACCCCATGGTGTACTAAAAGTTGTCTTGTGTTGATCCTTAGTTGCTATCTTGATTTGATTATATCTAGAGAAACCATCCATAAGAGATAGCATCTCATGTCCGGTAGTCAAATCCACTATAATATCAATGTTACGTAGTGGAAAATCATCTTTAGGACATGCTAAGTTGAGATCTCTAAAGTCAGTATAAATTCCTATGCCCCTAGAAGGCTTACCTACTGGTACAATGTTAGAGACCCATTTTGGATAATCTATAGGTTGTATAAATTCAGCATCTAGCATTTTCTATAATTCCATTTTAACAAGGCAACTTGAGGATGCATCTTTCTTAATTTTTGCTTGACAGGCTTTATTGTAGGATCCACTGCAAGATGATGTACTACAAGATCAAGATCCAAACTGGGCATATCTTTATAGGACTATGCAAAATTTATTTGTATCTTGCGAAGAAACTTAGTTATGTCTTTTCTTTCTTTATAATTGAGTGATGTTGCTATGTATGTGATCTTAGGATTATCTATAGTGCCAAGATTGACCTCTATTTCATCTTCAATTAGGATAGAGGATTTTTCTAACATGAATGGCAAGTCAACTTCTCCCTCCTCTAGCACCTTAGAAAAGTTTTCACTAGAGGATGTGTCCTTTATTTTCTCTTTTTCTTCACCCAAAGATGCCTCGGGGAGGTTTTCACCAAAGGGTGTTTTATTTTCTTTTTTATTTTTATTTTCATTTTCACTTTTGCAACTAAGAGAATTGACTTGGCTGCTGAAGTAGGCTTTCTCATTGTAGACTATGTTGTGCTCATGATCTTGGAGATTCTCAAGTCTGAATAGTGTGAGTACTACCTCATCTGAATGACATATGTCTAAATCTGGTGGTGAATCTTATTGGTCCCAATTGATGAGTTCAAGGTGTTTGAGGGGAAGGGTGGGGGATGAAAGGTCTATGGTAGTAATGGTTAGGACATGGTTAGATTCAATGAGATCATCTTTGATATATTGGAAAGGGACCTCATAAAACTCTTCATCATTGTCTGAGTCAGTTTCAACTAAACAAAAGTCCTCAGCCAAAGACACCTTGGTTTCTAGGAAGCCCAATCCTCGGCCTCAAGGATAGCCAGTTTCTTCAATAATTGTCTTTCTCCCATTTTCATTTGCCCCTAGGCCAGTTCCATGATATCCCATGCTTTCAATAATAGGAGTGACCTTCGGGTATTTGTCCTTAGGAATGTCCACCGATTTCTCTTCATCATCATTGAAAAGCCAAGATGATACATCATTCTCCATGTTTTCATCTCCAAGGGATCCCCAGTGTTCAAAAGTAGTCTTTTTGCATGTCATAGTTTCCTTATTGCCTTTAGTAAAAAGTTGTTTAGGTTTACCAAAGGACCTTGGGGACAATGGAAGTTGTCCAATGCATAAGGAACTCTCAAATTTATACTCTCCCATTCCTTGATCTATAAATTTTACTTTCTTTTCTGATTCAGAAATCTTCTCCTCGGTGACTTTACCTGTAACGCCATGCCAGGGAACCCAAGAGAAGTTAACCTAAAACATTCTACTAAGTTTGCTGAATAATTTTTTTTCTAAAGTTAACATACAAGATAAACAACAGTGCAGAAGAAATTACCATTTACTCACATTGATACAACATCCAATATAGATTACAAGACTCAAGAGTTCCATGACATAGAATTACTTAAGAACAAAACACACTAAAGAACTAACATCAAAAAAAGATTCCATAACTTATAAATTAAAATTACATGATAGAATAATAAATACAACCCTCATGGACATCCATGACATATAAATAAACTGACATCCACTGCACATGTCGCAGGGTATGTAATAATAAAACTAACATAAAAGTACAATGTCTAGATTAGGTATCACATGTGATACACTAATACAGGATTACAAATAATGAAGATAAGAAAGAAACATCAATGAAGCATAATAAGGAATCCATCTACAAAATCACCATCAAGCACTGGCACCAGGACATCGAATCTCAAATGGTAAAGAATCACTACCACCCGTCCGTGTAGGACCACAAAGGCCTACCCCACCATGCTAAGGAGATAATCACAAACTCCAAACGGAAACCAAAACAAAACAAGGATAAAACCCTAAGCAGAAGGATCCTGAAAAGCACTCTAACTCAAGATAAACATAATAAAGTAATAGGAACAACTCACTAATCCAGAGGCAACCAACACATGTAGAATAACCAGACTATGCATAGGAAGGTGTCATCATGTATGTCTAACCCTTGAGTTTTGTCCTGGTAATCTCTCTAGATCCCGGCACCCAAGTGACCATACATGGCATTAATGACCTCTTGTACTAATGAAGTCATCAACTATGCCAACTCATCCCTTCAAAGGGGGCTAGTCATCTTCTCAACTCCATCTTAGTCTATACTAGCACTCAAGCATGGGTGAGGACTCTTGTCTTATTAGGTTCATTTAAATACCGCTTAATTATATTAGGTTATCACTTGATTACTGATGCTTACAATAAATGATCCTAGCAACCACTTGTGGGCCCCAGCACTTATTGCAAGCCACCTCCTATTACATGTCTAGGTAAACTACCCTAGGCTCACATATCTCTCCTAGATCTAATCAGGTATACAACTACATAACCTCATATCCAAATTCACATGAAAGAACTAGATATGGTTACAGAGATACCACAAATAGAATATAATATAACATGAGCCCAATGGTCAAACAAGAGTGATAATCAAATAAAATACACTCACACCAAAAATAACTAATAACATGAACATCTGACTCATACCCTAGCCTCTGTATTCCCCTAGGTCATCTAGAACCTGACAACCCATGAATTGCACAAGAAGACACAAAGAATACAACACTCATGCCATAATGAACTTGTAATAGATCCATAAGCATTTAAATTTCATTACGGTACATAATTGAAACTGAACCATAATTGCACACAATCCATAATGATCATAATTGATTCTATACATTAAGACAATTAATCCCTACAGGAGAATCCGAACATAATCACTATAACAATATCATAAATAAGAAATATACCCTAGACAAGATGATCTATAGATTTAGCAAAATAAAAGCCCAATTTCACTATAAGGTGTACAATCTCAATAATGGATTATTTACAAATTTTCCTCATAAAAATTCACCTATTACTAAAGTATCAAATCACAATACTAACTAATTAAATCAATGATTAAAATTTAATCTAATCTTGATTAATTTGATGTATTCCATCTAACCAAATAAACTAGTATCTAATTTAGATAAAATCCCAAAATTATCTAATTTCAAAAAAAAATACAAATCAGAATAGATTTCAAAAAAAATTAGATTACAAAGTAACCAAAAATATAAATTAAATAATCTACCATTTAATCAAATAATAAAATACATTCAATATAAATTAAATAACATATAAATTAAATATATTATAAATTAAATTATTAACAAATTAAATATAATTATTAACAAATTAAACATATATTAAATTAATTAACAACAAAATAAAATCAAAATCAAAAAAATATATGTGGAGGGGGGGGGGAGGATGGTGGTCCCCACCGCCCACCCTATCGCACTGGTCTGCACAAGTAGGCCGGTACTACCTACGACAGTACCTCCCTATGAAACTAGGGAAAGTACTACCATCGGTAGTACCTCCCTGCCACCAGCCATGCCTTGGGGAGCGGGTGGAGTGGTGGCCCCTGCCTCCTCCATAACTTGCAAATTATTATTATTTTTTTTATAATAAATTTTTTCATAAACAAAACATCTCATGCCATTTCCTTTGGTAGCTTTTCTTTAATTTTATTTTTGTATATTTATTTTTTCAAACAAATATTTAACAATGTATACTTTTTCCCTCATGAATATTTTATTTTATTTGTAATTAATTTGAAAATGATAAAATAAATACATAATAGAATAAATATAAATTTAACAGATTATATATTCCTTCTATACAATTTTGAGTTGGGATTCCAATGACACAGAATATATTCCTTTTGAAAAGGACATATATTTTTTGTCAACATTATACACTAAAATCATGCCACCAATTTAACTTTTGCTTGGTGCATTTATTTAAGTGTATTATTTTTTTTACAAGGAATATATTTTTATTTTACCAGAATTGGATATGCCACCCAAATTGGGTTTTTCAATCAAATTGGATTTTCTTTTCAAAGGGGATTAATTTTCTTTCAACTCTATAGTCTAACTATATAGCTGATTTGATTTTTCGATTTACAAGAAAATCGTAGACAAATTTTTGATAAAATTTTACCAGGATAACGGTACAATGCCAAGTAATCATAAAAACATAAAATAACAGAACTGGGGTTTCTCTAATACCCAAAATTCAAGAAAACATACAGATCTAATGAGATAAAACTAGATCTACTCAAACACAAAATTTTACCAGATAAAATAACAGAAAACACACAACAAGAATTCCAGATCCTACCTTAAATCCAATGCTAGAACTATAATGAAACCCTTGTTGAAGATCTGAGAGAGATTTCTTCCAAATCCAATCCTGCCTGCAGATCTAAAAACTATGTTGAAAATAGGAACCAGATCCAGATGCACAATCAAGCCAAATCAACAAGCAACCACAACAATCCACAAATTTCCCCAAAATTCTAAGCACAAAAGCTCTCCCAAAAATCTTCTCCAAAACCTGTCTCCCCCAAAATGAATGCAATAATCCCCTAATAGGAATTCAATTCCCAAATTCATGCAATCCCAAAAGACAACTCAAAAGCTAACTCATAGTTCAACTCCAAATTAAAAGTGACTCATAAGACAACTCCTGATCCAACTCTAATTCCAAAATTGAAAATAATTCCTAATTAATTAATTAAAATATCTTTTAAATGCACAACCCAACTTTGACTTTTGAAAACTAGTTGTTATCTTTTTGAAAACAAATTCCTTTTTCCAATTTGCACATGTTAATAATTTAAATTCATTATTAAATAAATTAAATACTTAATGCATCCTAAAACATGCAATTAAATATTTAATTATTTAATAATACTCACAAACATAATAAAATCCAATTCTCAATAAAATACTCAATTAAATCCAAATAATCAATTATTTGATTTTAATTAAATTTCATCAAAATAAACTTAGGACATAATCAATATTAATTTCCAAATACTCAAATAATTAACTTTAATTTAATTCCCTCAATTAAATCCTAGGAGCATAATTAATCAGTAAATTCAACTATGCACCTAACATTGATATTCACATAAAATAATCTAAATTATCATAATTCAACTATAATCAATAAATTAATAATCACCCACATAATCATAAATCAACTGAATCAAATGACATAAAATCAAACAAACACAGGAGAAGGGATCCATGAACTCATGACAACCAAATGAATTTGGGTAGGGAAATCAAAACAACACTTGTCCAATCCTAGGACAATTAGGCTTAGGTTAGGGTTTGGGTCTGTGTATTATCTCCCCTCTTTACCATTGAGATGAATGTTTGTGGGCATGCTCACTCCTGCCAATTTAGGGAAGATGATACCCTGTACCTGCAAAACTATCATCACAAGATGAAGCATGTATATACAATAATATATAGCAGACAATGATAGGGTACGGTCAGTCATGTGGATCTTGACTATGCAAGTAACTACACCTCTATCCTCTACCAAACAAGCACATCAAACATATACAAACACATGATAACCATACACATGCCAATATGGGATTAGTACCATAAATCAATATAAAACATAAACATAACATCAAATGATATCATCATCTAATCTAGGCAATCGCATGATGCACATAAAATGAACAATAATCCATAATCATCATTTATTAACATAATAATCAATCACATCAAAAGTGACCTAAAAGAATTTGGCCATACAACTAAAATAGAAAGAAACCTAAAAGTGAACTACAGGCGGGGTACTACATTACCTTTTCCTTTATCAGATACCTTATTTGTTTCTTCAATGGGAGATTTTTCAAGAGGAGGTTTAGTTGAAGCCTTTAATTCATTCAGAGGACAATAATAAGATTGCTTTGCTTCCAAATTCTTGTAGTACTAAAATGGCTCTTGATCTCCAAGGATAGTAATTTCACGTCCATGATGCAAAAATTTCAAACATTGATGGTATGTAGATGGTACACCTAAAATAGCATGTATCCAAGGTCTTCCCAAAAGTATATTGTAAGGGATATCTAGATCAAGAACATGACAAGAAGTCTCAATTATAGCAGGGCCCACCTGTAAAGGAAGCATGATCAATCCTTTGGATTCTCTTTCTCTATCATCATAAGCCTTTATAGTAATCCATTTTGTTATATCAATGAGATCTTCTGAAATTCCTATGTTTCTTATCATTCTCATAGTGCAAATATTCAACCTAGATCCATTGTCTATCAAGACTCTTTTTATTTTGGTGGAGTGAATGATGACTTCAATGTGAAGAGGCTTATTATGATAAGGGTCAGAACCATGAAAGTCTTTGTCTGTAAAAATAAGATGTGATTGTGCGGCTAGATTCCCAATCATAGCTTGGAACTGGGAGGCATTGATGTTTTCAGGGACTCAAGATTCAGTAAGGACTTTTTCAAGGACTTCTTTATGTATAGGCGATGTATGAAGAAACTCAAGTATTGATATCTATGCGGGAGTCTTCCCTAGTTGTGCTAGGAGGTCATAGCATGAAGAAGGCCTAGTAGATGTGGATGGTGCAACAAGTGGATCAACAACCTGAATAGTAATTCTTCCTCTTCCAGTGGTAGCATTGCAATCAGAAGCTTTAAGCTTGAGAGTGCACACATGGTTGTCAAATTCTTCTATGCGGCCACAAAGAGATTCAAAGCCACAACAATCATTGTCCTAGATTTTAGAGCCTTGAATATTATTGGTGGTGTAATCATAAGGCACATTTTTGGAAGATGAGGCATTGTTCTGATTATGATTAGGGAATGGTTGATTGAAGATCTTAAGTTGTGCATTGGATGATGAAGGTGTATGAACTTCAACCTCAATTTTACCATCATCAATAAGGTCTTGGATATAGTGTTTGAATTTCATACATTTCTTGATATCATGACCTTTGATGTGATGATAATCACAATATTCGTTATCCTTATACCAAGCAGGTTTGGGTTGATTGTCATCATATGGTCGAGTATTAGGATATATCATTATATTTTGATCAACAAGATTTCAAAAAATAGCATCCAGGGGTTCTGCAAGAGAAGTGAATTGTCGTCGAGGACGTGAAGTAGAATTATTATTGTTTCCATTATTATTGCGAGGTAATAGATAGCCCTAATTGTGAGATTGTTGTTGAAAGGTGTTTTGATTTTTCTAATTATGATTTTGATTATTTACATTGCCTTGATTAAAATTGTTATTGAAATTGCCTTGGTTAGATGCTTGAACATTCTGAACATGTTGAGCATTGGTCACTCCATCATTGACCACCCCTTTATTCTTAGTCCAAAATTTTGGTTTGTCATTGTTAGGAGAGGGAGTATAGTGTTTAATGGCTCCCTTTTGCAAGAAACCATCTTCAATTATTTTTACCTTCCTAACAAGCATTTCAAAAGTATCAGGAGCAACCATTTTCATTTGGAAGGACATTTCAGGTACCAAATTTCTAGTAAAGATGTCAATAAGATGATTATCTGGTATTTTCCAAGGCATTCTATTAGCTAGGTGTCCCCACTTTGTAGGAAGCTAGTAAAAGTTTCCCCATTCTTTTGCTTAGTGTTGCATAAGTCACTTAAGGATGCTTGATGTTCAATATTATATGAGTATTGTGCAACAAATTTCTCTGCAAGATCAGGGAAAGAGGATATAGATCCAGGAGGTAGATTCATAAACCATTCAAGTGTTGGGCTTCCAGGACTCCTTGTAAACAGTCTCTTAAGATAATCTTCATTATGGGAGACCTCCTGACAAGAAACATAGAATTGTTTGAGATGTTGGATAGGACATGTCTTTCCCTTATATTTATCAAATTTAGGAATCTCAAAGTTTGCAGGGAAAGGCATCATATTAATTGATTTATCGAATGGATAAGGGTATATTTCCTCAAAGGAAAATTCCTTTTTACCTCCTCTTTGCATATTGTGGATAAGGATTTTAAGTTCATTGATTTGATTTGCCAAGTTAGGATCATTGTGATTTGTAAGATGTGAACCAAAAATTTGTCCTCCTCCAAATTATGATGTTGAAAACCCATCTGATGTAAGTCCAAGTGTGGGAGGAGGTACATGATGATAAGCTTGTGATCGTACTAGGGTAGATGTTTTTAGGACCCCAAAAGGAACACCAAAGAATGATGAAACATAGTTAACTGAAGATTAGGGAATTGATGTTCCTGGCAATTATGTTTGACCCACATTCAAGACACTAGCATCAAAAGGAGTAGATGCATTTGTCATTGTATGAGTGCTACTGTGTGAAGTGGTATTAGGTATAGCACTGATAATTTGTTGGATTTATTCAGGTGTTAATTGAAATGTTGGTTGTGTTTTTAATATAGGTATTGATGTAGAAGATCCACTAGAAATGACCTTGTCTTTGTCTTGAGATGGCGTAGTATGAACTACTACAGAAGTTTCTGTGGAGACACCTTCTTTAGTAATATTGTTATACAATAGTGATTCATCAAAATTCTTAGGAACTGTGACCCCATCATGGACAAGGCTCATAAATATTTCTTTTTTCTTGGCTTGAATCACTTTCTCAATCATCTCCACATTGTGTGGATCTTTGAGAAAGTCATCAACTTGTGGATTTGGCAGTATTTTAGATTGCTCAGCTTGTTCAACATATTCATTTTCAATCTCTACTCAATTAGTCATATCTGGCATCCCAAAACCTCCAAGAGGTACAGAGGAAAAGGGATTCTCATTATCTGGAAAATGTCGACTTGTCATCTTAGCTTGTGACCGGGTTACAACCATGCGATTAGAAAGAAAATGATGAAGAGAGATGAGTTTGGGAGCACAGTCTGGACCTTTTTTTTGATCGAGAGGTTTGGACCTCAAAGGTTTGATTGATTGTATTTGATTAAGGATTGATGATTGATTGGAGAGGGCAAGGCCTCAAATGGTTTGATTGGGTTCAAAGGTTTAGGACAACCTTAGTGAAAAAGAGATCCTGTGAAAAGAAATGATAAAACCTTCATTGTACTTGTAGATAGATTACTGATCACAAGCAAAGAAGGGGATAGGATTGATTAGATTATGCCACTTAAGATATACTGATGTTCTCAAGTGACAAAGTTTGATTTTGATAAAAGATTAGGATCTCTAAAACACTTTGATAAGTCTTTCCACCTAGGTTTGTTGATGAAGATGGATCAAAGGATAATGAAGATAAAGGATTGATTTAGGTCCAAGGAAATGATGTCATGCTCTAGTAAGAGGGGGGGATGGATTATGAAAGATTAAGATGATGAAGGATGTATGAAAGAGGAAGGTTTAATCATAGGTCTCAAAGTTGACAAAGTCTCAATTTATACCAGGCTTACGCAAGTAGTTAGAGAGCTTGTTATTGAAGACAATCTTGTCAACTTTCTCTTGATCTTGGAGCTCTTGTTGAATAGATTTGACAATGTGTTTATACTTCCTATCTTTTTGATTGGTTTCTTTCCTTTCTCTATAGGCCAACGGTAGTGGGATCTTGGCTATCTTGTGCTTGGAGATATGGGACATAGTCTATAGAAGTTATGACTTGGTTAACCAACTTGTTCAAAGGCAAGAACTAATTTTTATACTCAAGCAAGGGAACAAACAAAAGTCTGAAAAAAATCCCACAAGGGACAAAGCAACCTTGAGGGATACAAGCAATTGTGACAAGTCCAAATGATAGAAAATAATAGCGCAATGTGTATGTCCAAAATGTTTTCACAGGTCTAGTACAATCAAAGACACTTCAAAAACATTCTACCTAAGGTCAAAAGGGAGGTGTTCCAACATTTTCCCACAACTTGATGTTCTTAGCCCCATAATTAAGTGGTTGAATGGCCTTTCCTAGGACTATGCAAGTTATGGATCAATTGGAAAAGAATAATGCTCATGGCGCATGTCTTTCCATATTGCCATATTCAAGCTTTAGCATCCAAGGAACACATATGGTGAGTATCTCGGGGTGATCTAAGTAAGTCCACTTGGATCAATCCTTGCACAAAAGAAGTCACACAGCTAAAATGGTTGGCCTCTAAATCCTTAGGTGTCTAGTAAGGTCCTCTGTTCATGACTATCCTCTGTAGTTCCACAAGTAGAATTAAGGCCTATAGCCCTACAAGCATCCAAAAAGTATAGTCTCACAAGAAATATTAAGACCTCTCAGCCCTATACTAGATGAGCGTACTTCCCTTGTAAACAAGCGCCCAATCAAATGTAGTCTTGCTTAGAAAGATTTAGGCAACTAGGCCCTACACATGAAGAAGCATTAGAAATATAAATAGCCATGTCTTCCCTCTCTTTGGATTGAAGGAAGAATTTGATTAAATTGGGGTGGAGTAGCCAGGTTTGCTTGTTCCCCACTTGGGTCATTCCCTAAAGATTGCTCTCTTGGTAGGCCCTCTAAAGGTAAATGCAAGAAAAGTAAGATGGATAGCTAATGGAGGTCAAGATTTCTAGTTTTCCATAACGAAAAGAGCATACTCTCCTACTCCATATTTTCTCCCAAACACATCAAGCACATGTTCATTTACCCAAGATTCCTTTCTAATGACCAAATTAAGTAGGTCTAGATTTCTGGTTTCCCCTTAAAGAGGAAAGAGCATACTCTCCTACTACCCAATCAAATCATAAGAAATTAACTTTTCTAATTAAACTAGGTGCCTATAAAAATTATCTTAAAGTAGACATAATGTTTTCTTGAACCTCCAAGGTAGCCTAGAAAACCAAAGAATTAGTAGTCTCAAATATTTTCAAGATCTTCAAACAAAGTCCTACAAAACAAATTGATTAGTAGTCTCAAAATGTCTTAATCTTGATCAAACATTCTGCAAAACCATTGTTAGAAGACATAAAATATTAGATATTTTCAATAAAATCCAATCATGCATTGATCAATGTGCAAATAAAATGCAAACTCATCACAAAATTTAAAATGAAAAACAAAGACCCCTACTAAGAAACAGAGAGCTTTCCAAAAATGTAAAAATTTTAGAAAAATTCCTTAATTTGTGCCCTAAGGAGCTGATTTATCAAAATAGACTAGTTTTCAAAGATTAAAATTTTGAGCCCTATTAGTGCATCAAAATAAAAAACACAAAGAATATACCCTATGTAAAATTCTTAGACCTTTCTGAAAATATAAAAATTTCTTAAAAATATGGAGATTTGCGACCAGAAATGAATTTTCATTGAAAATCATAAAAAAATTATAACTCACAGAAAAATGATCAAAAAATATTTTCTTTGGACTGAGACATAATATGATGATCCCCCACCTACAAAAAAACATTCAGACCCAAACTCCCAACCGTTTGAAAGATATGATCAAATCTTTCAAAAAACCCTAGATTTTTATCTTCAACTCAAAATCTTCAAAAGTGTAGATCCAATAGGGAAGTGGGTCCCACCAGGCATACCAAAATGTATGCAATGAAAATGTAGACCTATTTTCTGTAAACACAAAACACCAAAAATACCAAACAATCACATTAGATGTTAGTAAATGCAACAAAATAAGTAATTCTCACTACAACCTCAATGAGCTAAAACAAGGGCACCCAATAACCTTGTTTGATTTTCTCTTCAAGATTATTTTTGGGTATGCTCTCCCAACACAAATGAAATGCAATCTAAATGCAAAACTATAAAATGAAATATGAGGGTTTTGGAGACAAGTATGAGAAACTTGCCCCAAATCTCACAATGATATGCAAGTGCAAGATCTATGAAGAAGATAGTGCACAAGCAAAATGATGCAATATATTTTGATTTTTTTAATAAGAAATGAAATGCAAACTAAGTATGAATGAGAAGACAAGATTCAAACTATGTTATGAAATCAAAATTAATCTATGATGCAAGAATGGAAATATAAACTAAGAATGAAAATGCAAATAAACTATGCTAAGAAATTGAAATGCTACAATACTAGATTTCTAGAATGATTAGAATGCTTAGAATGATTATGCTTGAAAAATTCTTAGTAGCTTACAAATGAGAGAGAGGCCTTCTTTTATATAAAATGAAAAGAAATGGACGGTGGAGATTAAGAGGGAAAAGAATGAGTGGCTAGGATTAAAGGTTAGGTAGGGTTTGGAAAAGATGAAGAGGCAAAATGAAATGAGTGGATAGGATTAAGAGGAAAAAGAAATGAGTGGATAGGATTAAGAGGCAAAAAGATGAAGTGGCAAAAAGTCAAACTTCATTTGAGAGGGAAAAAGTGATTTGAAAATGATTGGTGGAGAAAAAAGATGGAGAGGTGGCCACCTTGGAAAAGGTGATTGTGCAAATGTTTAGAGGTAATCCACCTTTTAATTAAGATTAGAGGAATATTAGAAAAAGGTAAGCATGGGAAAAGGGAAAATGAATTAAATTAAAATAAATTTAATTTAATCATGGTTTAGAAGAATTTTAGGCTAGTGGAGGAATAAAATAAATAAAATTTATTTTATAAAGGGAAATGGAGGTATAATATATTAAATTGAATTTAATATATTATAGTATTTAAATAAAATTTAAATACAAAGGGAAAAAAAATTATTTAATTAAAATTAATTTAATTAAATAAATAGAGGAATATAACAATATAGTTAATTAATTAAAATCAACTATAATGTTAAGGGCAAATATTAATAAAAATTAATATTAGAGTGCAAAAGGAAAATAAATTTATTTAATTTAATTTAATTTAATTAAATAAATAGAGGAATATAACAATATAGTTAATTAATAAAAATTAACTATAATGTTAAGGGAAAATATTAATAAAAATTAATATTAGAGTGTGAATGGACAATTTTAGGTGTCTACACTTGTATATTGCTTTCTTAATGGTTTCCAAGAACTTCTGAATTGGCACGACAGATTAGGGCTTCCGTAACCGATCAAACACACTACTTCACTAGTGAATCAATCTGTAATCCTTCATAATCAACTGCTAGGGCTTCTGTGCTCTTCAATCACACTGAACTTGAATGCAATGAGTGATCTACTAACTTCTGTGTACTTCAAAGTGAAAATTCTACCATTAATGCTTGCCGCGTAAACCAGACTTTCATTGAAAATATCCAACTTTCATTCTGTTAACAATCAGCTAGTGAGCTCTTGCACATAGGTTATGCTAGTCTCCAAAAGCTTAAGTCCAAAGGCGCATACTCTGAGGGTGAGTATACTAGTCGCGCAGGGGTTTACAGCTAAATTAGCTCCCCCTATGACCCTGAGGGCCATTCATCCTGATGTAGAGGGTGTGTCCACTGTGGATGCATCCAATACATGTTCATCAACCTTATCCTTCTTTACCTCTAACCAAATCAAGCTCACATTATCTGAAGCTTTCACAAACTTAACTTCTCATTCGGTGTCCAATATTGGTTCTTCAGGCTTTTTAGGGCTTTCCTAACCTTGCGTCCTTGATCTACAAAACTTTGAGATGTGTCCAGCCTTGTTGCAATAGTGACAAATGACTGGAGGCCTTATATTCCTTAGTGCATTGACATGGGTCACCATTTTACATTGCCTTGCTGAGTGACCATTATAGTTACATATCTAACATGTAACATTCTAAGAACTCCTCATATTTGGCTAATTCCTGATTTCTCTAATTATGTTGTGTCTTGTTCTTCTAACTTGTCTTGTAATTCATAGCTCTATGACCAAATTTATTGCAAGAATAATAATAACCATTAAAAGGTCTTACCTCTATACAGTTCCTCGCTATATGTCCATGCTTATTACATGCATAACAAGTGTGGTCTACTAGCTTGCGCTCATTCTTAGGTGGTTCAAAATTATCTTTAGTTTGATCTTCAGTCTTCTTAGTATTAGTAGAGTCTTTATGTGCTTTCATCCTTGCTCGCATGTTGTCAATCTGATTTTGTGCTTCATTGTATCCAATGCAGCTAGTATCTCCTTTAAGTCTTCTTGCATACAACTGAGATTCTATCAAATCAAAACTGGTGTGTAATTTATCAATGTGGTTCTTTGCTTCTTTCAATTTAGATTCCAAGCTTTCTTTGTTGTTCCTTAGCTTCAATATTTCCATGTTTGCTTGCCTCAATTCTTCATTGAGTTGAAGGTTCTCATTGATCTGTTCATCATAGATTTCTTGATTGTTAGTCACCTTATCATCCAAATCTTCATTTAGTTCTTTCAGGGATGAATTTTCTTCATTCAGCTTCTTGATCATTATCCCTAAATCACTGGTAGAACATTCTTTCAAATCTTTTCTTAGCCTTTTGATGACTACTTGAGAATCACTGACTTTTTCTTTTAGTTCTTCAATTTCTTTTTCAGATCTGTCCCGGTCTTCAAGAGTAGCTTCAAGATTTATTTTTAGATGTTTAATTTTTTCTTTGTCCATGATCTCCTCAAGTGGTTAAATTTCTTTGCTGAGGACCAGATCTTTGAGACCAATTTTTAGGAATGGGAACACTAAGAGGGGGGTGAATCAGTGTTCACTGTATTTTGTCATTTTACTTTATTCTTAAACTGAACTAGAATACTTAAATATTGAAATGAACATCAACATAAACATGAAGCATGAAATCAACACATAACACCAATATGGTTACGGGGAAACCCAAATAGGTAAAAACCCCGGTGGGAATTGACACCCACTAATATTTTGTACTAGTGTTTTATGATCCTTGTTAGAAGATCCTTAACCCTGTTAGGAGATGCTTTACAATGTGTTTAGTACAGTGACCTTGTCAAGGGTCAGACCTTATTAGGATTCTTTTACAATAAACCCTATTAGGGGTGTGGATGCACTATCCAAGAGCTCACTGCTCAAGTGGTGAAGGCTACAACCTTCTGATCTCATTTACACACTATATCTATTGGATGAACTGTCACTGTGACACTACTTGTCTGCTCAGATCCTTTGATGCACTAATGCTTTAACCTCTTGCATAGCTCTAATACATCTTATCAATTCTTTGCACACTTATGATCTTCTTATCTCTACTCTATATTCACTCATCATTCTAATTACAATGGGTGCATCTCATATTTATATGCGCATACAAAATAATTAACTAGGTCGACCCTTTAACCGATTACATACAATGCTTCCAACTAAATTGGCTTAAGCGTGTTTACAAACAAATGTAATTACATGTCGAAAACCTAATTACAATAGGCACATAGCCTTTACAACATAAAAATATAACAACTAATCAAAAAGCCAACAGTCGGTTGCTTGCTCTATTCTACTCTGGCATTTACTGACTGTGTGACTTCAACTACCTATAACTTTGTCATAACTGCACATCTGATCATGCGCTCATAGACTAAGCATGAATATACTCTAACCAACTTATCTTATAGGGTGCATACCATAACTCAGTTGTATGCAAGTGCACTGATGCTCTAAACTATTGGTGCTCTAGTTACTGTCGAGTCTTCTACACTTAGCCAATTTCTAATCTTTTCATCAAGTGCGCTGACTCCAAAACATCATATGACTTTGTTGCCATAATGACAACATTATATTAAGTCATATACACTAGTGTAGTCAACTTTCCAATAGGATCATCCATGAAGACACCTAGAAGCATCAAAGATCCAAACAAGGAAGGATCAAAGACATCCCTAAATGTGAATTGGGATATCCTAAATCCAATAATAGCCCTTTGTAATGATCAATTCAATGGAAATGTACTAAACCCTAGAAGTCTTGGTGAAGGACTTAGGACCAAAAATGATGTAATATGGGTTAGTAGAGCCCCAAGAGACAACTAAGGATCTAGATAGGATAGATAAAGTATAAAAGATCCTAGGAGTTAAATTAGATAAATTTTGATAGGTTTTCAATAAGGATAATCAATAATATGTAAGTTAGAAATTCAAATATTTGAATTCTAACGGCTAGGAGGAAAAATGTGGGAAAGTAGTTTTAGGGGGTTGTAGCGCTTAAAAAGCCTTTCAACCGATCCAAATAGGTTGAGGAAGTTGTGAGGAAATTCCATAAAATTAAAAACATCATCAGTGTACGGCAAGAGATGAAAATGTATGGACTGTCTCAGTAAAATGAAATAAAACTCAGAATTTGATCATTTTCTTTGTGTTCATTGCATGATTTGATTTCATAGAAGTTCTATTGGGTTTCTAAATCATTGATTCTAGTTATAGAATTTTTTTAATTCAATTTAAATTCTTTAAGGATTTTTTTCCATTTCAGATTTAATCCATTAGTGTTGATTATCCCTTGAATTCATTATTTTCCATAACAGTTTGATTCAAGCTTAATGCCAAGGGTCATTCCATGAATTCATTATGATTTTTTCTCATGTAATGATTCCTAGATAACATGTACATTACAATCCTAACATGAATTTATGCAGATGCAGTGAATTGGATGAGTGATCACCGAGACAGTTGAAGGAAAACTAAGTGATTTGCTTGGTACGGAGCAGCAGTAAAAATATCTACCTTAACAAGGGGTACCTTTTATGATTTTGTGTGTCTAGAAACACCAAATAAAAGATGAATTCATCCTTGGTTGGTTGAAAAAATGTTTGGAGAGCACACATTGTGGAAGCCCTAGGAATGAGGGTTTATGTGAAGCCAAATTAGGGCTTTGTAGTTGTAGAGACCTTAGGGTCAATTTGAGTTGATAATAATTAAATTGAAGTCATATTAGAAGACTTTTGAAATTCTCAAGGCCAGGGGATAAGTTTGAATTGGATTTTCTTTGTAAATCGGTCATCTTTTAAGCCTACAATAGGCTCACTAGTGTGAGCAGAAGATATTACTCCAAAACAACCATATCTAATATTCTAATATGTTTTATAAGGCTGAAAAGGGTATCCAAAGAGATTAAAAAAAAATAGAATGTTTTGGAAAATTTTTGATTAATTGGCTCTTTATCTTTGTTGGAGACCTAGTTGGGGGCAATTAGGCCTACAAGGAGCAACTTGGAGATTGGCGATAAACCCACTACTTAGGAGTCTAAAAAATATTGAATAACTTTTTAATAGACCTAAATAAGAATCCTAATCCATTTGGAACCTTGGGTAAAACATTTTCTGAGTTTTGACCTCTTGAGCCATTTAGGTGTCCTTAAGCCTATTTGGGTAAACATTGAAGATCCTTGTTTTCCCCTTATAAATCCATTGAAGTTAGGAAGACCATCACTACCCCTATGCATCAATTCTTATCATATCCTAGGATCTATTAGAAAGTAAAGCCCACCAAGATAACTAAGAGGGGGGGGGGTGAATCAGTTATCAGATAATTATAGTCTTTATCAACTTCAATAGATTTTAACCATATAAGAAATGTAACCAACAACCATAGAAATATATTCATACACAATAACACAATGACATAAGATATTTTGTCTAGGGAACCTCTTGATCAAAGAGTAAACCCCAGTGGGAATGATGCCCACAAAGGATGCACTAATATGAATATTCCTTGTGAAAGGATTGACTATGTTAGGAATCTTATGAAATACATTCAGTACATATGAATCCCTGTTAGGAGATTTTGAATCCCTGCTAAAAGATTCTAACCATGTTACGAGTTATGGAAGATAGAAGGATCCACTACCTAAACAACTTCAGGGTAAGATCACCAAACTCACTGTCCAACTGATCTTTTTATTAATCAACAAAATAATACCAAAAGATTATTGATCTCAACAATATGTTACCTCTTCTCTGACTGTGCCAAACTGCACTCACTGCTACACCAGATCTCAATTTCAGATCTTTGTACCTCGCATATCCTCTTTCCACAAATTTGCTTTCACAATTTCATTCACTCTTTCATTACTACATTAAAACAAGGAAAAAATTCCTTGCTTTATACCACACTCGAGTAATTACAAATGAGTCAGCATACAAATTACAAAATAAAATTTTCCACATGTTACATCAAAATTACACAAAACTGTCAGCTTCCAATTAGAATAACTCTTCACTCATGTGACCTCAAAGTTTGTGTTTTTATCCACATCACTATCAACATGTATTCAACTACTCTATAACTGTGCATAACCAGATTCCATCCCGATTAGGAGATATCATCTGATTTCCACAAACCGCTACTCAAGAACACTGCCTGAATACTGCTTCCACTGAAATGCGCATAACTTCCATGAATAAATGAATTAATATCTAGGCTCTTAACCATGAACATATAACACATCATAGAGTAAGTCCTCAACATCTCATAGCTTTATCTTCAATATCCCAAGTGCGCTAACTCAAACATTGTCTGCTCCTCTACTAATCTTCAATAGATCACTGTGTTTACATCAATGACAATCACAGTCATGAAAGCAACAAAAAGTACTACAAAATGGCTGCTAATACTCCCATAAGATATATTCATCATTCATTCCTAGAAATCTCCCCCATTGGCATTGATGGCAACATAGATGAAAAACATCCAATGTTCCATAAATCTAACACTGCAACACTTACTACTCTAAAAAATACTTCAAGTCCTCTTCATCAATCAAATTTTGCTTCATTTTCCTATTCAGTTCTCTCCAATAGATGGTACAAATGGTTTTTCATGTACACTTCTCCCCCATTGACATCAATGACAAAAATTTCATGATTATGTCAACAACAATTCCAATGTCAAAAGACACTATTCAGAAAATACATTCACTAGAGTCCTCGTGCCTCAGCTCAAATACACATACTCCCCCATAGAGGAAGTACCAACATCCAATCTAGAAGAAAGATAGGGCTCATATACCACTAGATGGATGCAATAATCTACATCACTTCTCATAAGTATGCAGGGGCATAACCCCAAGCATACCTCTCAGATACTCAAATGTATCCTTAGGCAAAGGTTTTGTAAATATGTCTGCAATCTACTCCTTTGTGCTTATGTATTCAAGTCTGACTTCTTTCTCAGCAACTTTCTCTCTTACTACATGATACTTTATCTCTATATGCTTTATCTTAGAATGTAATATAGGGTTCTTAAAGATACTAACTATGTTGGTGTTGTCACAATGTATAACAATAGGCCCAAAAACATTTATTCCAATATCCTTCAAAATCTGCTTCATCCAAATTATCTGGTTACAATTGTTTGTTGCTGCTACATACTCTACTTCTATTGTGATTTGTGAAATACAATTCTACTTCTTGCTTAGCCAAGAAAGCAATCTTCCTCCAAGGAAAAATGCTCCACCACTGGTGCTCTTTTTATCATCAACACTGCCTCCCCAATCAGCATATGTATATGCACGTAGGGTAAAATCATCAAATTTTTCATACCACAATCCATACTCAATTGTGCCTCTTAAATATCTCAGTATCCTAGTCTTCACTGCTACATAATGTGATTCTCTAGGGTCAGCTTGAAATCTTGTTACAATTCCAATTGAATGTGCTATATCAGGTCTTGTATGTGTCAAGTACTGCAATCCTCCAATCATAGATCTATACTTCTTATGTTCCACTGTAGGAATCTCATCTGTGCTAGATAACTTATGTCCAGTTACCATAGCTGTTCCAATAGGTTTACAGTTCTCCATTCCAAATCTCTTTAACAAATCATTCAAGTACTTTGTCTGACTTACAAAGATACCATCATTGTTCTGTGTTATCTACAATCCCAAAAAATATTTCATTTCACCAATCATACTCATTTCAAATTCAATCTTCATTTCATCTACAAATTTATCACTAGCTTCATCTTCTCCTCCAAAAATGATATCATCAACAAAAATAACTACAACCAACAAACCATTTTCAAATTTTTTTTTATACAAGTTTCTATCAGTTGTTCCTTTTGTAAATCCTAATTTTATCAAATACTTGTCCAATCTTGCATACCAAGTTATAGGTGCTTGCTTTAGTCCATATAAAGCTTTCTTCAGTTTACATAACATGTCTCCTTCTTGAGTTAAAGGAAAACCTTTAGGCTACTCAATGTAGACTTCTTCTTCCAACTCTCCATTTAGAAATGCTGACTTTACATCCATCTGATATACTTTGAACTTCTTGTAAGCTGCATAAGCCAAAAACATTCTTACTACTTCAATTCTTGCTACTGGTGCAAAAGTTTCTTCATAGTCAATTCCTTCTTGCTATGAGTATCCTTTACATACCAATCTTTCTTTATTCCTTACTACTTCTCCTTGTTCATTCATCTTGTTTCTGAATACCCATTTTGTTCCTATAACATTCTTATCTTTAGGTCTAGGGACCAATTCCCATATTTTTTTCTTTTCAATCTGATCTAGTTCTCCTTTCATAGCTTTAATCAAATGTTCATCTTCACAAGCTTCACTAGTAGATTTAGGTTCAATTTGAGAAATTAAACATAATTGTTCTTGTACCTTATTTCGAGTTAGAACTCCTTTGTCTATGCTTCCAATAATCTACTCAACAGGATGATTCCTTGATAAATTACTGTTAGGTGTCACTATCTCAGATCTCACTTCAAGTGTCGGTTCTTCAATGATCTCACTGTGGCTTTCATTCAACAAATCATTGTCAGTTTCATAGAATAATTCAGTAGTCTCAATGTTAGATCTAGGATGAGTTCCTTCATCTGATTCATAATCAAGCATTCTTTCCTGAATTTTGAACTTTTAATCAACTTTAACATTTGTGCTCTCAACAATAGTCTTAGTTCTCTTATTGTAACATCTATAAGCTTTTCTTTTCAAAGAATATCCAAGAAATATACCTTCATCACTTCTAGGATCAAACTTTCCAATGTCATCATCTCTCTTTATATAACATTTGCTTCCAAAAATTCTAAAATACTTAACTGAGGGTGCATGTCCAAACCATAGTTCATAGGGTGTCTTGTCTGTGTCTACTCTGATTTGTACTATGTTCATTGTATACACTGTTGTGTTCACTTCTTCTCTCTAGAATATCTTTACTAAGTCATTCTCAAATAACATAGCTCTTGCTACTTCAGTCACTGATATGTTTCTTCTTTCTACAATACCATTTTGTTAAGGTGTCCTAGGGGCTGAAAATTGTCTCTTAATACCATTCACTTCACAAAAGGTGTTAAATTCTCTAGAAGTAAATGCTCCACCTCTATCTGATCTCAAACATTTAATCTTCATTCTAGATTCATTCTCAACTTTATTCTTAATGATCTTAAACTTATCAAATGCTTCAGATTTTTCTTTAAGAAATGCAATCCACATCATTCTTGTAAAATCATCAACAAGAATCATAAAATACCTTTCTCCATAGAATCCTCTAGTCCTTGTAGGACCGCTCAAGTCTGTATGAACAATCTCCAACTTCTCTACTGATGTAAACTTCTTACTGGGAAATGAGCTTCTCTTATGTTTAGCCATCACACATTCCTTGCACATCATGTTAGTAGGCTTCATAATTCTAGGCAAATCTCTTACTGCAAGTGTAGTACTCACTGTCATAATGTTATCAAAATTTATATGACAAAATCTTCTATGCCATAACCAACTATCATCAATCTTAGTAATCAAACATGTCATCTTAGTAGGATTCAACTAAAATACATTACCTCTAGTTCTAGATCCAGTACCAATCAAATTTCCATCTTTGTCTTTATCACACAAGTTTTCTCAGTAAAAAAAATTGATATCCCTTATCAACTAACTGTCCAACACTCAAAAGATTATGTTTCAAACCATCCACAAAGTAAACATCATCAGTATTATTCTTTCCATCAAGAGTAATAGATCCTATACCTTTAATCAAACAAGCTGAATTGTTTCCAACTCTAACAACTCCTCCATCATAATTGTTAAACTTTATAAAAATTTTCATGTCTCCAGTCATATGATGTGAATAGCCACTGTCTATAATCCAATCAGATTTCTTTTCAACTTGAGAAACTAGAGCTTTTTCTTCCTTAACCTTTGTTTCAGGATTTTCTTCTTTAATTGCTACAATTCCTATATCATCATTATTCTCAGTATCACTTTCACTTAAGGTTCTCTATATACTAGCTTCAAGTTCTTCATCATTATCATAATAACATTCCTTAGATCTTCTAGGCTAAAAATTGTTTCTGTACTTCTTAACTCTCTTAGGACATTTAGATGCAAAATGACCATATTCTTGACATGTCTAACATTTGAAATTTTTCTTACCATCTAGTTCTCTCTTCACAAGCAAGGCAATACCTTCTTCAATCTTCTTGTCTTCTTCATTTCTAGATCTACCGCTGCCAGCATAATCTTCGCTCACACTGATGCTTCTTCACAAAGTAGGGTGAACACTAAGAGCACTGAATGCTATCTCCATTCTAGGTAAGTCTCCCGATAACCTCAAGTTCATTTCTACTACTTCCAATCTTCCAAGAAGAGTCTCTCTTGTAAAGTTCATAGTACAAGGTATAACTTGTTCAATCATCTGTGTTGTTTTCTTAAATGCAAGAGTCAGTGTCCTTAGAATTTTCCATATCACTTCATTCTCTATCTTTGTTCCTCCACAAGATTGTATACCTGCAACAATCTCTGACATTCTACCAATATAGCTTCTAATAGATTCATCTTCCATCATTCTTGTATCTTCAAAAGCACATATCCAATTATGTAATCTGACTTTCTTTACATGTTCATCACCTTCAAAAGTAGACTGTAAAGCTAACCAAATTTCATGAGATGTTTTCAAATATTTTACTTGACTGTACTCATTCTCCAAAAGTGCTGACAAAAGTGCTTCTCTCACAAGTATGTTACACATGAATAGATCTCTTTCATCATTAGTACATGTTTCAATATTATCCTCATCAATGATAGTCTTCTCATTCTTAGTAATCAACCAATAACTTGGTCCTAAACACAGTAGATGTGTCTTCATCTTTTCTTTCCAACTATCAAAATTCACTCCATCAAACTTAGGGCTTTCTTTCCTGAAATTCACCATCGATCTCCTTATGTTGTTAAACTTTTCTTTCAAGGACCTGCCACTCTGATACCAATTGTTAGAAAGTAAAGTCCACCAAGATAACTGAGAGGGGGGGGGGGTGAATTAGTTATTAGATAATTATAACCTTTATCAACTTCAATAGATTTTAACCATATAAAAAATGTAACCAACAACCATAGAAAGATATTCATACACAATAACACAATGCCACAAGATATGTTGACTAGGGAACCTCTTGATCAAAGAGTAAACCCCAGTGGGAATGATGCCCATAAAATATGCACTAATATGAATATTACTTATGAAAGGATGGACTCTTATTTGTCTTATGAAATACATTCAGTACATATGAATCCCTATTAGGAGATTTCGAATCCCTGCTAAAAGATTCTAACCCTGTTAGGACTTATGGAAGACAGAAGGACCCATTGCCCAAACAACTTCAGGGTAAGATCACTGAACTCACTATCCAACTAATCTTTGTATTATTCAACATAATAATACCAAAAGATTATTGATCTCAAAAATATGTTACCTCTTCTTTGACTGTGCCAAACCGCACTCACTACTACACCAGATCTCAATTTCAAATCTCTATACCGCGCATATCCTCTTTCCACAAATTCACTTTCACAATTTCATTCACTCTTTCATTACTACATTACAACAAGGAAAACATTTCTTCCTTTATACCACACTCAATTAATTACACATGAGTCAGCATATAAATTACAAAAAAAAAGTTTCCACACGTTACATCAAAATTACACAAAACTGTCAGCTCCCAATTAGAATAACTCTTCACTCATGTGACCTCAAAGTTTGTGCTATTATCCACATCACTATCAACATGTCTTCAACTACTATCTAACTGTGCATAACTAGATTCCATCCCGATTAGGAGATATCATCTGATTTCCACAAACTGCTACTCAGGAACACTACCTGAATACTGCTTCCACTGAAATGCTCATAACTTCCATGAATAAATGAATTACTATCTGTGATCTTAACCATGAACATATAACACATCATAAATTAAGTCCTCAACATCACATAGCTTTATCTTCAATATCCCAAGTGCGCTAACTCAAACACTGTCTTCTCCTCTGCTAATCTTCAGTAGATCACTATGTTGACATCAATGACAATCACAATCATGAATGCAACAACAACTACTATAGAATGGCTACTAATACTCCCATAGGATATATTTATAATTCATTCCTAATAGGTTCATATTAGGTGAAGAGTTTCAAGAAATAATCCTGTGGATCTTTGGTGGATTGAATCCTTGAGAACCCTTAGAGTTGAGCATTCCTCTGAGGAGAGTTCCTGAGTTGATCCTTTGCATCAGAGAGACAAAGAGGAATTATTTCAGAAGGAGAAGAAGATAGTGGATCTAGAGTGTTACGTTAGAGGATTAAAAATGTATATCTTTCTAATCTTGTGAAGGAATAAATGGTCGAGAACAAGAAGATGAGAGTGGTCCTTGAACAAGAGAAGAAGGTCAAAGATGATAAGGACAGGGAGATGAGGTCCTTGATTGAGATATTATCTACATTAGAGAGGAAGGGAAGGATTATTAGACAAGATGATGAATATGAAGATGGGGGAGAAGAAGAAGAATCCCCTCAAGGAGAAGAACAACTTGATCATGAAGACCTTAGAATGGCTAAGTTAGCAAAAGCCATAAGGAGTGGAGACTCAAGAGAAAACTTTGATTTACCTATGTATGGAGGGAAGATGGATGATGAAGAGTTTATTGAGTGGTTTAGTGTAATTGAAAACTTCTTTTAATGTGAGGATATTGAAGAAGGAAAAAAGGTGAGGATTGTTAAATCAAGGTTGAAAGGTCGTGCTCTTTTATGGTGGGATTGTGTTCAAGTTGAAAGATGGAAGAATGGGAAGCCCAAGATTACATCTTGGTATAGTATGATGGAGAAGATGAAGGGAAATTTTTTACCCAATTATTATAAAGTGCACTTATACAAGAAGATGCAAGGTCTTAAACAAAAAGACATGGATGTGCAGAAATACACTGAAGAATTCCATAAGTTGGATATCAGAGTAGGTCATGAGGAAAATGTCGAGGACAAACTAAGGTTTAAGGTTTAATGGGGGGACTATGGTTTAATATCCAAGATGGACTTAGTCTTTCTACCCATATATATGTGGAATAATGTTACAAAATAGCCATGAAGGCTGAGGAAAAGATAAGACAAGAGAGATAAGGGAATGGTAGAGGAAGTTCAAACAGAGGTAGAGGTGGCAGATTTAATGAGTCACGAGGTCATAACTATGTTAACAAAGGTAAGGAACAAGTTGTGGATACCACATAGGGGTAAAGAGGAGGAGGAATATTTGTTTTAGGAAGAGGTAGTGGTCTCTTCACAAGGAAATGCCTCACTTGTGGAGAAGTGGGACATCAATAATGAAGAGTGTTGAGCAAGAAAAAGATATTAAATATGGATGGAATTGACATTTAATGATTAGATATGATGAGCTGGATGATCATGATGATGAGGAGAGTTAGTTATAAGAGATCTATGGTTATGAAAATTCAAGATGATCTACGGCAAGATCTAAGCAGCAAAAAGAGATGGAACAAGTTACAAGAAAAGTTCAAGTTCCTAGGTGGAAAGGAAACATGTTACCAAGATTTAGATTTGAGGTATAATGAATTGAATGGTCAAGATTGATTAAAGGAAAACATAATAGATGAGATTAAGAGGAAAAAAATTTGTATATAAAGGATGATCTTGTATGGACAAATGGCTGAAAAATTGAATAGTTGAAGGATTACTGACTATTGTAGAGAAGAAGGAACAGAGAGATTCAGAGTGGGAAAATAGTGATTTGATGAAGTGTTGATGCCAGTGGATAATGAAGAATTGAAGAGCGCATATGGATCTGATTGAACAAAGATAGTTGCACATCTACAGGTCATTTTATTATAGTTTCTTACTAGCATTTGTAGCAGATAAATATCTTAACAGAGTAGACTTAACAATCTTATTATAAATCTTTGAGAGAGGTGACATTATAAAGAGTGTTTTAAGCCCTCTAACAAGGCCACTCCTAACAAGGTGAAGATGCTAATAGATATGAGGTAAATCCCTTAACTGGGTCACACCTTACAGTGTGTTTTGTAATCTTTAACCAGATTGGCTCTTAATCGGACGTACTTTAGAAGGAGTATTTTCTTAGTGGGTGACAATTCCCACATTGGTTTTTCCCAAAGTTGGGTTTCCATGTTAAATATTGGTGTTACACATTGTGAATGATTTAGTGAAATTTATAGTTTATTTACTGTTGTCGGTAAATAGTGAACTGTGTTGTTACTAAGTAGTTACTGAGTTAATCAGAGAAAAGTTTATTAAGGTATTTATTGATCAGGATTACTGATTCACCCCCCCCCCCCCCCTCTCCCTAATCTAACAATTTCTTCTCATGCACTTTAGTTGAGATAATCTTTATTATTTAATTAAATATCTTCTTGATCTCGTCTCTCACAATTCAATAATATTTATTATTTAATTAGATATCTTCTTAATTCTTATCTCCCATAATTAAGTAATATTTATTATTTACTTAAATATCTTTTTTTGTTTTTTACCCACAATTAAATAATTATTTTAATTATTTAATTAGTTAATTATGTCTTTTTTAATTAAATAAATTCTTTAATTTATTAAATAATTTTTTAATTATCTAATATTCCTTCAATTATTAATTAAATAATTTTTATTACTTAATTAATTCCTTATCTCCAACTTTAATTAAATCATTTTTAACTATTTAATTAAACTAACATTTCTTATTCTTGTCACCAAAATTAAATGACTATTTTAATTATTTAATTATTGTGTCTTTTGAAATTGAATAAAATGCTTATTTTATTTGGTTATTCTATTTTTACAATGCTGACTAAGTCTTCTAAAAATAAGTAAATTATTTAATTTATTTATTCCCTCATCATGCATGATTAAATAATTATTTAATGTTAATTATATTCTTCAACTCATTTCCTTAATCAAGTCAGTTTTCTAATTTTAGTCTCGAGTTATTCAATTAGTTGTCGAAAAAACAATTCAATCTCTTATGATTCAGTCTAAGTTATCATATCAATCAATCTTTGTCTAAATTGCTCTTAACCATTCATTATCAAAAATCACCTCTTAATTAGAATTTTCCATTTAAGTCCAAAAATCTATAAAAGAAGAGTGATTCCTCAATGTTTTACAGCCACAATTCTTGAATCTTTGCATTATAAATATTGGAGGATGTGAATTAGAGAGCCCACATTGCAAAGAAGAGACAAAAAAAGGAAGGAATATTGGTGACATCTTTTGTGATTTTTATTGATTATTCATTATACATTAGATTATCACATGTTTAGTCTTCATTTCTTAAATGAGAGGAATTTTATGCATAGAGTAGGATCTCTTGTGGTTGGATCCTTTAGTCTCTTTTTGTAGGTATTACCAAATTAATTATATATAATTTTTCCTCGTTATAGATTCTTGGTAGACATAGTTAATTAGAAGTGTTTTCTCATTTAGTATTAATTTATTATGTTATTTAATATAATATTATTCAAGATTCCTATTATTAGAGATAAAATTTTAAAAACATATGTATTCAAGAAAAATTAGAATACCATAATTAATGCATAGTCATTGATATTATAATAAAAGATTTTTTATTAAAATAAAAATAAATATCCTCATACCATCCTCATTTCAAAACTCCTCACACCACTCTCATTTTAAATATTCTTTTACACCAAGTGTATGGGAAGGGAAAGTTAAATAAATGTTAATACTAGTTGGAAAAAAAAGGATGAAGGAAGGAAAGCAGAAGATAAGAGGCCTAATTATTGTGAGGAAGGAGGAGACTAATCTATGCAATAACCAGCTAGGAGGGGGGTGTTTCCAGGTTCTTGTACCTCTATATCAAATCCCCACAAAATATATAGAATTGTAAATTTTTCATTGTTTGATTCAAAATCATTGATAGCTTGATTTATAGTTGTAGAGTTGTCACTAGTTGAGTGTAGGTACCACATCTTGAAAGGAAATAGCTATTAGATTTTGACTTAATAAGCCCTTCAACATTCTTCTTTCCTACCAATTTTGTACTTTTTACATATTATGGATAGCATGCCTTGGAGGCAATCTTTTCAACAACGCATGCCTTCATTTTATTTCTCACAACATAGCAGCAAGAAAAATTTCTTGGCAATTTTTCATAATATTTCTGGTCCATCTATATGTGACATGTGACTCAATGATCCATAAGGTCTTCTCAACAAATACATTTTGAACATATCCTATGATGAAGTTGTTTCATTAGGCCACATTTTTTTGAGGCATTTTAAATTTTACCAAATAGTTCATATTGCTTCTACATTTTCCATGCACACCTACCAAGGCATAATATCCTTTATGCTTCAAATGGATTCCCATACCCTATTCCAAACAAATATTTCCATTCCTTTGATACTAGGTGAATAAATTTTACTTTTAGTCCATGCCATATTATATTTGTGTATATGCTACATAGTCATATGTGAAATATTAGATAAGGAACAATGATAAACTAGATTCCATTCAACCTGCTAGTCTCAATTTGATAGGTACCTCATCTAGGGTCAAGCCTCTACTTTTCATGTTGAGCACCAAGGGAGCTAACACTTTGTGGCTGGTCAAAAAAAAATCCTATACCCCATTCCCATCTTCAAGCATTGCAGATGTTGATTAAGTCCATGGCTAAAGGAGGCAGAATGACTATAGTATCACTTTATCATTATTTGATGTATCGATCGATTGGTTTCAATTTTTGTATGTTAATGATGTATTAAATCTCTATTATGAGAAAAACTTTGTAAACTTATTTTTGAAGAATCATTACTTACTTTTGACTATGAAATCTTGATTTAATTTCAAAAAATTAGTCCTATGTGGATTTCCATTCGTTATATCTAAGTTACATTGATTAAAATGATGATTGAAAATCACCCTTGTAGGAAATGGTATTTAAGAAAATAGATGTTTCTAAATCTTCTACAAATTTTTGAATGGGATAAACTATGAAGAGAGTTCATTGAAAAATAGGATAGCAAGGGAAAATATTTTCAAAGCCAAAAATGCACTCAAAGAGCTCAACATTTTTTTGAGAAAACATTATCAAAGAGGAAAATTCCTCTAAACCATAACAGATCAACTTATGCACCAATGTAATATCAGTTGCTATCACCAAACTATTGCAATGATTCTATTATTGAATAATAATCTCATTGTGGGAATCAACTCAAAAGTCATCATTAAGACCTAAAATGAATCTAATTTTAATAAAATAGCTTGATGGATATGGTAATGCCTGAAAGTGTCTTAAAAATAATTGAGTCACCATGATGATTAAGGTTTTCTCCCTCTATTTTTTCTCTATATTTAGGGTTTAGGGTTTTGTATTTTTTGAGGTTATATTTTTTAAAACCCTAAGACCTTTTAATTTTTCATTACCTTTTATCTCACTTACGGAAGGGTTTTGATATTGTGAAAGGAGACAGCTTTATGTTTTTCCTAGCATTTTAGGTCTTTAGTTGTCGGCCCCTTTTAAGTGTGTATTCCCTAAGTCCTAATGGTCCTTTGTTTTATATTTCTAGCACCGTGGGTTTATTATAACTTAAGTCTTAAGGTTTAAGGGTCATGTGTTCACCTAGGGTGGGTCCCTTTATCTTTTTTAGTGGGAGGCTACGTGTCATTTTTTTTTGGCACATGATCATGTGATGATGTCGCCCTAAAGACCTTTGTGACCATGGAATAGAAAATGGCTACCATCTGTCAAGAAGTGGTTGGCCAAAGGACTATATATTGTACCTTATATTATATTTTTTAGCTCCTTTGGTTAACATTCGAGCTACTAAAGTGCTTATCTTTTAGCACAAGTAAAAAATGGATGGTGATCTTTTAAAGTTGATGAAAAGTTGATAAAAGTGTAACAAGAGGTTCAAGGGTTGTAGTTTGATTGCCAAGTAAATGAAGGAAAGAATCAATGGTTTTTGTGATCCCACAATTAAAGTTTCTAGATCTTTAGTGATCGTAAGATCACAAGATGTTGCCATGTGTCTTTGGTTGTATAAGGTTCAAGAAAGGTAGGGTCGAAGGGTGACATGTTTAAAGAAAGGATGTGGAGACTTCTCATTAGTTATTTCTTAGGCCCATTTTCCATCATGGAGGTCAATATCAGGTTGACTCACTTGGATCATTGGATGAGGCAAGTATGGAGGAGACTGATGGTCCAAATTTAAACTTGGATTTAAAAGGTTTTTGAGTCGTTTCTTTTCTTGTATGAATTAATGGAAGATAGGTCATTGATAGATTGTTGTAGATGATAAATAAAGGGTTAATTCATTTCTATTTTCACTCATACTACATTTAAACAAGAGCTTTAAGTGTTCTAGAGATGAGAGAAGGTCGAACAAAGATTTGTAGTGCAAATTTAGGGTTTCCTAGAATGAAAAAAGTCATAAGTAGGGTTCTTTCTTCTTTGAGTTATATCTTTAAAATTTTATGGTGAATTTCTCTAAAATTCTTAGAAAAGGGATTTTCTAAATATTAAAATTGAGAGAGAGTTTTAATTAAGTGAAATTCTGTTGGAATTTGCATAGTAATTATGATTGTAAGAAAACCCTAGTTTTTTCCCTTTTTCCTGTAAATTATTAAATAATAAATCCTAATTATCCAAAATGCTACCACAAAGATATCACTTAGGCCAACTTGAGTACCAAAAGAGGAAATTTTTTGACAATTTCCTAGACCAATTAAAACCCTCAACAAATGACAGACACATAGGGCAAAAATTGGTGGGAGGAAAAACTATTGGAGATGGGTTGTTCAATAAGGCAGCACTTATTGCAGATGCAATTTTACCAATGAAGGGGTTGGATATGTTCAAGTTATGGTATGGTCAAATCCATTTATCAAACCCTATGTCAAATGCATGTGAATATGACTTGGTAAAATTGGTGGTGCCAAATGTGTTTATGGGTGTTGATTTTTTTAAGGTAGTTGCAGACAGGTACGACCATGTTATAAGAATTGTCAGGGGAAATAATGGAGAGTTTCTTTTAACAATTTGAAAAGAAGAATTTTAGGAGGTATTTGATTTATATGAGCTTGTATCATTTCTTGAAGATGTATATTTGAAGGAGATTTAGGCTAGGTATGTGCAAATAAAATATTTTTCCAGATGAAGCCTCCTTCCTACTCATTTAGCCAAGGCAAGAAAAAAAAAATATTTCATTGGTTCAAGCACACCAAAACCTTTTCCTATTGAGGATTTTACTCCTCATTTTTAGGTTATGTTCTATTCATTATGCCACTTTTTGGGAAAGAACCCTAGCACAGTCATCCCACCTGATTATACGTATATGTCTATTAAAATCCAACATCCCAATTTCATTGTAATCTATGATTTTTCTCCATACCTGGTGGGAAAGATTCATGAGGATATGGTAAGTTTAAAATTAAAAGGAGATAAAAAAACTTATTTCTTCTTGTACTCCATGTTGATGCATTTGTTTCTCTATAAAAATATTGATTACTTTATAGAAACAATGATTTTGCTAAAGACAGTAGATGGAAAAGAGATGTCAGTGCAGATTTGGAGCACAATCATGTCATGGGAAAGAGATGAAGCCAACTATGTACTATATGAAAATTTTCTTTCTTCCAAGTTGAGGGATATACTAACAGTAAATCCTCCTAGGATTCTAGTGCAGCTACATGATTTTTTAAGGCCCAAGGAAAGGGTTCCTGATTTGAATATTATTCACAACTGGGGTGATATAATCCATAATTCTATAAGAAAAGTATTGAGGGTCTATTTTTATTAGGGAAAACCCCATGTTCTTCTTTATAATGTATCATTGAAGCTTGTTTTTGTAGAGGTAATGAGATAGATTGCTTGGATTGAAGAGAAGGAGTTGATTGGAAGAAGCAAAGGGATCATTTTCCCTGATTATATTGTAGTCCCATATTTTGTAATTAGCAAGGGAGGCTAGGTATATTTTGATGAGGTTTTCCCTTCATATCATTTGAGATTAAATTATGTTAGGCACAGTGACCCAGAGAACTTTCATAATGAATTCAGAGAAAGGATTAAATTGACTTACCTATCCCATGAATTTAATTTCCCTAAAGAATTTATAAGAAATGAATTTGATGAGGATAAAAAATAAAATAACAAAGAGAAATGGGTGGCATACAAGAAACTTTGGGATATTGTAAGGAAAATGGATCAAAGATATGATCCACTGAAGACATTCAACCCATTTTTTAAGAAAAATGATATTCTACTAGGCCATTTTAAGCTTTCTTTTAGGTAGAAGAAGAATAGAATGGAGTCAGGGGATACTACTGATACCCTACAAAAAAAAATTCATGCACCGCTCTCAATTTTCCAAACAAGCGTGAAGTCTTCAAAAGCACAAGCTCCATCACTGAAAGATACAACTAGGCCTAAAGAGGAAAGGCCTACCTACTTGCCCAATGTAAAATAAATTTAGAAAGTATATAAGAGGGTAAGAGGTGATTTGGTCAATGATGATGACATTGATGAAGAGAGGAAAATGAAGGGTAAAATGATAATTAAGTATGAAAATCCTACTGTTCCTAAATCTAGAACTTTGATAGGTATAAAGATAATTGATGTAGAGGATGAACCTATGAGAGGCCTTTCACCACCTCCATCACCCCTAGTGCCCAAAGGAAAAGACAAATTAGTAGAAAACATTTAGATGAATACTAAAGAACAAATAGGAGAGGAAAGTGATCATGAAGATGTCATCATTATTACTAAAAAAAATTACAACTAGGTATGCCTAGTGTACCTACTTCTCCTGAATTAATTTTACTACACTATATATTCAAGGAAAGGTATATAGGGATGCAAGGAAGGAATCACGTGACACTTTTCTTGAAGATAATAATTTGTGAAGAGTGAGGCTTTTCAATAGATGGTTTGGAAAGTTAATTTAGATTAATACCACAGGAGATGCAATGAGAGAAAGGCTTGGCATCTAGAAATGATAGAACAAGAGAATGAAGATGATCTCAAGCTAGAGATGATGAAATAATTCATATCCATTACCCTAGAGGAAGGAAAGAGGATTTTGAACCAAGCTTGGGTACTTATTCTTCTAGAATAGAACATTTTTTATGCCATTACATTTTTTGCAGTAAGAAAGAATATGAAATTATATGGATTAGCATTAGAGGATCCAAGCCTTGCATTGAAGGGGTCATTATTTAGTTTTGACTATGCTATATTAGAAATACGGTCACTATCCCCTGAGGAGAAGAGACCTAATATTGCTGACATCAACCCTTATATGAGGGGAAATGTGATTATAAAGAGGATTGGTGAAACTTCTAGAGTTGAAGTAACAAGTTTGGTACTATATTGCTAGGCTAGCTTAAGTGGTGGCCAAAAGGGAGGAGGATGAAAAGCACGAGTATAAACATAACTATCACCATATGTTTGGGGAATATAATAAATCAAACCAAAGGTGTGTTGAGTTGGATACTATGGTGAAACTCTTGGAGTAGCAAGTATCACAGTTTTCACCAGTCGTATCTATAATTACATCTTCTCCTACATCATCAAATGCATCTCCTACCACTTCTTCCTTTCCAACCCCACAAGATATTTCTAAGATTTCACCCCTTGTTTCTTCTAAAATTCCAATAATTGAAGAACCTACTATTGGGATTATGGAAAGGTGAGTTACAAAGAGGGGAGGGGTGAATCAGTAACCCTAAAAACTTTTTGCCCTTCAAACTTAAAGATAAGTTCCTTTACTAACCAACTATAGTATTTATTATCTTCATACATTTATTAACATAACTGAAATGTAAATACTTCTAATCTAATCAAATAAGCATACATGAAACTTCATACACATAACATTGTGATTTTGGTATCACAGAAACCCTATTTAGAAGGTAAAAATTGTGGTGGGGATGGAACCCACAAAGCTTCACTACTACAGTAACAAAGTTTCATGTTAAAGCATACAAATTGATCACTTTTGTTGATCCTACTTTGTTAGGAGTAACATAAAATATTTTCTAAGATCTACCTTGTTAGAGGATTTTGGCAACACTCTTCAAGTGTGCAATCGATTAAGAGATTTACAAAAGGTTGTTAAGGCCTACTCTATTAAGATATTTGTCTACCATAATTGTTAAAGAGTAACAGTGAAATTGATCTGGTTGTAGAAACTTAATTTGTTGAATATCATATCCTTTAAGCACAAATATTAAATCACCTGCCTGTGATGAATGTCTCCTTCAGTACTGCACGATAGCCTCTGAAATCTTTCTGATAAAAGTGAATACTCTTTCAAAATCCTTTCTATTGGAAAGTGCTCACCACATGCACACATATGCACATGTAGGAACATGAACATATGGAATGTTGTCATTTATGGAAATACTTATCATATTTATGATTGCACATATTGGACATCATGAATATGTTTGTATGTAGTTGATGAAGGAAAAATGCCTAAGTCCACAGACTATTCCTATGACCCAGTTTGACAAAAAATCTAACTGAACCTCATAGAAGCTTCCTAAAGGCATGTGATCATAGGTACATGCTTGAAGGAAATGAATGAATACATGTGTAAAGTCACATGTGTTAATATTGCGGTATCAAAGAGATATGTTCAGTTGATTGGATGCAAAGATAGTAAACAAACTATAACTTATCGACAATCACTAAGGCCAACTTTGTGATCGATTGGAAAGTTAATTTTGGATGTGCTCTTATATCTAAGGCCGGCTAAGGATGTTAATGAAGTATGTAAAGGTGCATTAAATAATATGATGTTTTTCTAGAGTAATGTCGACTACATTTTTTAATATACCTCTAACAAGGTATAAGTATATAGACACTTTAGTAAAAGTGTGTGATGATGATCATGATGATATAGATGGATATGAACTGTGAAGGCATATAAGGAGAAGAGAAGAGATCAAGAGAAAGGAGAACAAGAGGAGTTCTTCAAGGAATAATTTTTTAACTCTTTGTATTCAGGATAGCAGATTGATTGTAAGTGTTATTGCACCTATTATACACCCCTAACAGCGTTTGATTGTCTTTAATAGGGTTGGACTCCTAGCAGGGTCGATTCCTTAATTGGGATCTCATTATAAATACTCCTAATAGGGTTTTTCCTTTAATTAGGACCTACCTATTGTAATACTTGGCTCCTAACAGGGTTATTATACTTATAGTGTAGATATTTATGGGTACCATCCCCACCGAGGTTTTTCCCTTAACAGGGTTTTCCTCAAAAACAAATATAGTGTTATGAGTTGTTAAATGTTTGTTTATGTTGCATGGTTATGTATCTTATATGATATCTTTATATGTTTTTTGAAGAAATTCAAGAGCTTTAAGAATTCAATAAAGTATTGTAACACTGATTCGCACCCCCCCCCCCCCCCCTCTCATTGTTACCAAATCCTAACAATTGGTATCAAAGCATCAGGCCCCTAAAGGAAAAGCTTAACAACTTTGGGGAGATCAAGATGGATTTGGAGAACTTGAAAAAAAATTATGAAATGGAGTTGGAAGATGTGGACATTGTTAATGCAGATAGAGTGGATTTAAAATAAAAACTAAGGAAGGATTATGACTTCATCAAGAAGTTAAAGCCGCAGCTTGAGCATGAAATAAAATTGAGAGATGATCTCATGGAAGCACAGACTGAGGAGATATTATATCAAGATCTGATTGATCAGTTAAGACATAAAAAGGATTCCTTGAAGGATGAATTGGAACTCACAAAATTGAACCTGATAAAATAACTTGATACTGAAAGAGAGGAAAAAGAAAAGCTGCAAAATGAACTATCAAACACAAGGGATAGATCGCAAACTTTGGAGAATGAATTGAGTACACTAAAAACAAAGTATGACAAGGTAGAAAAATATTGCATCACCATCACGGGTGAACTTGATCAGACCAAAGGTTTCATAGAAAAACTTCATGAGAGAATAAATTGGATGAGAAAATTGACATGCAAAAACCTGTTGGAGACATGACAGGAGTGGGATTGAATGAAAAAACTAATTCGGAGAAAAATAGAGTTGTGGTGAATCTTGATTCACCTAAGAAGTTAGATTTTGAGGTTGTGATGGCAGAACCTGAGATACCTCCATGAAAGGACAATGACAAGGATTACAGTCATGAAGATCAATCAATGAAATCAACTGAAAAAGGTATTCCTAGGCCCAAGTTTACTAGTTTTTGTTTTAATTTCTATTTGTATGGACATAAGATAAGAGAATGTATAAAACCATATATGAGATCTAGAAATATAATCACCTGAATGATTTTATCAAGAAACAAAAGGAGAAAAGGCTGAATGAGGCAAATACTGAAAAAAGGTGAATGTAGTAAGAATGTAGAGCATACACCATCTGAGGTTATGGAAACATGTAAAATAAATTATGCTATGAAAGATAATGTTTCTAATTCTAGTAAGGATGAAGGCAACAAGTCAGTAGAAAAAATTAAGAAATCTTTTACTAGACCTATAAAGATTGTATGTTACAAATGCAGTAACTTTGGTCATATTGCCAAGTATTGCAAATTGCAGATTAATTACAGCCAATTGAAACCTAAGAAGAAGGTGACATGCTTCAAATGCAAAAATGATGGACATGTTGAGAAGTATTGAAAATTTAAAGAACCAGTAAAGAAGTCCTTCAGACCATTCGCAAAAGAAAAGGAACTGAATGGAGAAGAAAAAGAGCTAGCAAAACTAAAAGCAAAATTCAAGGAGAAATGGGTCAATCGGAATGAATTTGTTAAATTTGAAGATAAGAAAGATGAAGAGCAGAGCGCAAGCACTCACAAGATGCCTAAGAGTCTTGTGGAATAATTACTAGGGTGCATTGCATCACCATCTTTTTTATGGGAAATGTATGCCTTAGGGGGAGCATGACATAATAACACCAGTCAGATACAAAGCCCCTATATGGATTAGTTAAGTTATGTGAGCTTGAAAATATCTTATTTAATATGTTATGGGATCTTGGACAATATCCCTTATGGTTTGGATATGTCGGTGAGAAGATGTACCAGTTTGAATTAGCATTAGTTTCTTGCAGCTTTATGGGCAGCTTTATGGGCAGTTTTTGGGACTTGTTCCAAATTGTCTATAAGGGTAGTAATGTGGTCAAACTACTTACCATTTACACTGAGATTAGAGAGCATTGAAGATCTTGGAGTAGTTTTTGGAGATTAAAGATTTTACAGTTGTGTTTGCAAAACCCTCACACGACTGTGCGAGCAAGGTATTTGTCATAAACTTAAGTAATCTTTGTCATTTACAGTAGAAAATAAATTAGCATGGATACTCCCAAGGTGTTTAATGTGCTTGATAGGAATAGATACAAATTCAAGAGTTATCCCTTCAAATCCACTAAAGATCATCTAGAGGGTGCATTCTCACATAACCTAGTTGGTGTTCTTCATGTTGAAGACATTAGGGCCTATATGCACAACAAGATTGAGTTTATAGGAACAACATAGATAGTTTATGAGATGTTATGGTTATACAGTATAGATCAAACCCTAAGATAAGAATGCATCAAGGTTCATGGGTTGCCAATAGTCAAATACATGGAAAAATTTGAGTTTGATGAACTAGATTGGATCAAAATTGTATTGAGTAGAATTCATGATGAATTCATATGGATTGGTGGAACTCAAACCAAGATCACCAAAGAACTATTGCATGAGATCATTGGTTTACCTATGACAAGTAAAATTACCATAGAGGAAAAGAATATCACATTTGAAGTAGAGAAACTGACCAAAAGTAAATGGAACAAAATAGCAATGACAGTAAATGACATCGCACGAGAATATGTCAAGCTTGTTGCAAAGATATTGGGATACAAGTTTTAGTATAGTAGCAGGATAAATAGTGTATCAGCTATTTTTGTACATATGGCTTATAAAATGGTAGTAGAAGATGAAGAATATGACCTATGTGAGGTCCTAAGGTAGTAGCTAATGGAGAATTTGGTAGGAATAAAGAAGAACAAGACAACAAACTTCAGAATTGGATCACTTATAATGTACATATTCTTTCATATTATGAGAATATTTCCTAACATGTATCTATGGAGATCTAATAGATGCACCATGAAGATGATCAGTGACTACTACAAAAGAAGTGATGAGAAGAACAGGTTTGTTGAAGTTGCAGGAATGATGAAACTCTTTCAAAAAAAAAAATGTATGAAAGGGAAAGGATCTCTTGGAGACTAGTGGACAAATACAAAAATGACATATGTTTCATGGTAGAAAATGATAGCACATGCTTTGAGGTAGTAGAACCTAGAACTTCATGGGCTACTCCTATGGGCTATGAAGTTGATTATATTATTCTAGAGATTCATATTCAATATGTCTTAAAATCACCTAAAGATCCCAATGTTCCAAGATGGGGTACATATGAATAAAATTACTCAGTTTTTAGGGAAGAATTGGTGAAAGGGAGAAGGGAGAAGAAAGTTGAATCCATTGTTGACAAAATAGCAAGGTAGCATGGCATATCAAAAGAAGAAATGAAAACTATCAAAGAAAAGGTAGAAGAACTTGAGGAGAAATACAAAATTCCCCCTCCTCAATTTAATATAGAGGCACCTCAAGTGGTGGAGGTTGAAGAAGAAGAAGAGAAAGAGAAAGATGAGACTCCTACACCTTCTAGGAGAACATCGCAGAAATAGTCAGCAAGAGCTTCTACACAAGGCCAAACTCCTCCCAAAGCCAGACCTAAGGCCATGGCTAGAAGAATAGGAAAGAAGAGGAAAACATTGGACACTCCTCCATCTTCACAAGAAAAAGGTAAGCAACAAAATAATTCTCAAGAAGAAGAGCCAAATAAGGAAGTCCAAATGATGAAAAAAGAGAAAACTGAGGAACAAAAGGAGCAAGAAGAAGAAAAGGATAGAAAGCTTCAAGAGGATAATCCAAGGGCACTTGAAGAAGATAGGAAAAATGTAGAAGAAGATGAACATAAGAAGGGCCATGGTACACAAAGAAACCTATTCAATCCCTACCTCAAATTTCTACAAAAGAGAGTGATAAGTGATGGTAAGCTCAATTCTATTGAGAAATACTTTGATAGATATGATGAGGATGAGAAAAAAAAAATAGAAGACATAGTTGTGGAGCACATGCTCACATTTAAAAAGAACTTAATTGAAATATAGGGTCAAATAAGTAAGGCATGGCTTTTATGTTCCTTTGTTTCTCCAAGTCTCCAAGTTTTTCATGGTTAGTTCTTTTCTTTTAGCGACTTAGTGAAAGCAGTTATCTCCAGATCTCGTAATGCAGCAGATAAGTCATGAAATGTTTGGAGAGCTAGAGAAAATGTGAAATATTGGACCAGTCATGGCTATCTCTAAATCTCACAATGTTAGTGGTTAGTTCCTTAACATTTAGCGACTTGGTGATCAAGCTTTCTCCAAGTCTTGGGATTCGATGGTTAAGTATTCAAACATATAGCAACCTAGCCAAAGAGTTAAGAATTGACAGTGAGGGTTATCTCCAAATCTCCAAATGATCAACGATTAAGCCAAGGTGTTCAGCGACTTGGCAGACAGTTATCTCCTAATCTCATGATACTGATGGTCAAGTGTCTAACATTTTGTGATCAAGTGACAAGGTTAAGAAGTGATGATTTGTAGTTATCTCTAGATCTCACGATGGTGGTCATTAGTTTCCTAACATTCAGAGATTAGGAGAAAGGTTAAGAAGTAAGGTGAGTAAAGGTTATCTCCAAGACTCGTAATGTTACTATTAAGTCATGAAACATTCTAATATTAAGAGATGACCATGGATGAAGACATGGATCAATGGCTATCGATGAATCTCAAGACACAATCATAGTTAAGTAAATCATCTGGAGATTGTGAGATATGTTTTATCTCCAAATCTCGTAATAAAACCATGGTTAGAACTAATATCCAAATATTACAAGATTTCTTTATTCGTTGAGTCTCTAAATGAATCATGAGTTAAGTTAAACACTCAGAGACCATGAGAAATGTCCCGATCACTCAATCTCATGATGGAACCCTAGTCAAGTCAAATGTTTGGAGATTGAGAGATATGTCTTGGTCGATGAATCTCATGATCAAACTAAAGTTAGGAAAAACATTCTGATATCATGAGGAACCTATTGTCATGTGATCTCTAGATGGAAGTATGGTTAAGGTTTTATGGCGATGAAAGAAATAGAAAAATCTTAACATGATAAAGTACACAGTCGAGTTGGAAAAAATGAATAAGTAACGGCCAATCAATGTACAATTGGGGTTTTTAACAATTTTCGAGGGTTTAAAATAAAAAAGATACAATGATGGTCTTTTTGCCTAATTTTCAAGAATTAAATCGACATGTCAACCTCACATGCCATGACTAGCTAAAATTTAAAATTGAAGACATGCGAAGTGAATGTTGAGGTGATTGGGGAAAAATTTTCTATGATCTCGACAAACTAGTTGCATTCATTGATGGATGTTATAAAGGCATGATGCTACTATCTTTTTACTTGTTAGATTTTTAGATTTTCAGTGAGCTTGATAAGAGAAAGATAATTTTTCAAAGCAATTGAGAATAGTATTGTTTCAGAGAGAAGGATAATCACAGGCATCAAGATGAGTCAACCAGAATCCAGCAAGGTTTCCTCCAACAAAGAGGTAAAGGATTCAGGGGAAGAACAAAAAGGAAAGCCCAATTTCGTAGAGGAATTCATCACATTGTTTCCTAGGTCTACACAAAACAAAAAGGTTGGTGATAAATATTTCTCTGACTATACTTTAACTTGTAGAGATCCAATTACTCCATCTTGTTTAGGATACCATTTATTCAACTACTTTTACAGCAACATAGTCAAGAAAATACCTGTATGTAATGCCTGGAAGCTAGGTATGGGGAAATTGATAGTCCCATATTTGTTTTTTGGACATTGATTTTTTAGTTGAGCTGGCTAAAAAATATGACCTGGTGTCCAAAATTATAAGGAAGAGTGATCAATCCACCCTAGTGATCCTTGATAGAGGTTCCTTCATGAAAGCCTTTGGCACTTACTCCTCTTCCACCATAGAGATTGATTTGAGTAAAGAGAAGGAAAATTATAAGAAGCAAATCAATTTAGTCAAAACCTTGATCACAAATTTTATGCCTAAGACACTGAAGTATGTAGCTCCTTTACCTAGCCATATGAGTGCACCTTATGAGTTTAAGGATCTGCACTTCTATATGAGATATATGGCCTATGGGTTGTGCAAAGTGTTAGGAGTTGATGGAGATGTTGAGAGAATGCCTGTTGAACTTCTTATTATCATACTTGATATCTAGAACTCCCACATCAATACTGACTATGATTATATTCAGTATGTGATTGGTAGAATGCATGAAGGCCTGATGAGCATAAATTAGAATTTGCAGCCCCACTTCATGCATTATTCCTTGTTGATGCATATGATCTTGTTCTACAATATTCATAGTTTTGATTTACAAATGCTGAGACCCAGAATGATGATAAATGGCCAGCCAAATCCTGTTCAATTATGGATCAGGGTTTGGAATTACACTTCCAATGATCATGAGTTTTTCAGTTTCCAGAATTGGATTTTCACCCCAATTGTTAATCTTCTTGGGGTCAATATTGCCAAATTATCCACTAGGGTGTTGAGGCTTTTAATGTCTAGTGAATATGTAGAAAATTTCCCCCATGGCCACAATTGGGGTGATCTCTATTTCAGCCATACTTTCATTGTAATTAGGGTCTATGGATGCCCTCAGTCCCCATATATATTACCAAAGTTTGTTCTCCCAAGGGTGGCTATGATGTAATTCATTTGGAATTTGGTGTGGATAGATAAGGAGCATATGGCTCCCCACAGAAAAGGCACTTTCACACCTAGGAAATTCAAAGTCAATGACTTTGTTATTGGAAAGAGGTCTCTACCTGAGATAAATAAATGATTAAACCAATTCAAGATGAGTACTACAAAATACAAGTATGTGGACCTTGAGGATTTTATAAAAAATACAAAGAAATTATTGATTCCTAATATTAGCACTGTTCATGAGCATGAGGGGTTAGATGATGAAGATATCATCAGATATATACTAGATGAATAGGAAATTGGGTGGAGACTTGGGAAGTTCTATGACTTATTGAACTTAGAAGCCCAAATAAAGAAGGCATGGATTTCCTTTAGAGGATACTTTCCTAACCTCCCTCACATGGCTAGAATCAATAAAATTATTAGCATGAATGATACTCTGTACAATTAGTTGGATGCCCAATTAGAAGAGAAACAGGGTTTTCCAAAAGAATACTCATCCTCTGAGTATGAAGAAGATAGTGGAGGATCCTATGGATAGGATAGCCCTCCCCAAATGACTGAGCCACCTAGTTTTTAATAAGAACCAAAGGTCCCTAATACAGAGGTAACACGTGAGCCCCCACAAAAAAGACAAAGAATAGAGGTGGGAGAGTCCTCAAGGCATAGGGGGTTAGAGAAGAAAATTGATAGAGTTATTTCCCTGGTTCCTAGTGATAGGCCTTATCATCATCAAATGAGGAAAAATATTAGAGAAGGTAAGAAGAAGGAGACTCAAGAGGAGGTGGATTTTCCCTTCTAGATGTGCAAAGATGAAAGATAATTGTATCAAGAAGAGTTTTTGAGTGATGATGATTTCATCAAGAGGGATGAATTCAAAAAAATTCTCATCTAGAGAAAACAATAGGAAGTAGGCAGCCAACTTCAAGTGACTGATGACACTGACCCTAATAGTAAGGCTCTACAATACCATGCAACATATGACCCCAATTCTAAAAATATCACTGTAGAAGAGGCCAGGAAACTGGTAAAGTCTAGTGGGATGTTGCTTGTCGCAGGATGGGATCTAGCTTCAGCCTTCATCATTGACCAAATCAGAAGGTAGTCATAGGCTCAATTGTCTTATGAGACCCAAATTGTGGAGATGATCAAAGGCTTTGCATATGACCCTAGGTCCCAAACACTTTCTATGTGGTCCTTAGCTCCAAGGACACAAAATCCTTCCCTGGTCAGTGTTGCAGAGAAGATGGAAGCAGAAAAAATAATATGGACAATGCAAAACATAATAGACCTTGATGTCTCCAAGGTTGTCACCCAATTTTCCCATCTGAATGAGGCCAAAATTGCACAATTGTCTAACAAATATGGAAAAAAATTTGATGAGACAATTGCCTTGGCTAAGGATAGATAAAAGATCTTGATGAAGATTAAAGTTTTAAAGGAAGAACTAGAGGACTTAAAAATCAAGTTAGAGGAGGCATTAAAGGTCGTTCCCCCTCCATTTCCTGAGATTGAAGCTATTGTGCCTCTAGTAACAGAGGATCATGCTATGTCAATCTAGAAATTAGACAGGACAAGAATGAGGTTGCACTCAGTGCCTTAGCCAATATTGTGCAACATAGGTTTGAAATGATAAAGAAAAAAATGGATGTAATCCATGATTCATTTAGTTTTTTGCACAAAATAAATGGAGATGTAAAGACTTTTGTTGTCACTAAGGATGCACCCAAATAAGCTAAGTGTGAACCTAGAAATCCTATGAAACATGGGACTACTTTCAGGCTTTGGGTAACCTATCATAAAGTAGACCTCCATATTAGGGGTCGGCTTCCCCTTGAATCACCTTGAAACTTGACTAACTATATGAGGAAAAGGGAGAGAGTGCATGAAATTAAATGAATGAAAACAAACTTAAACTAGGTGATTCACTGAATTGATAAAAGATCCACAACTTGAAACAAGCTTACAAAGACAACTGAAAACAAATCTTCAACTCACAGCTTGGTCCTATTGCCTTGAACTTTTCAAAATTAATAAGGTATTTGGGATGCAAGGAGAGAAAAGACTTCCACAACCCAAAACCCAATTCTGCACACAGATGAAAACTCCAAGATACAAGAAAAATCCTCTAAATACTTAATTGAACCAATATGCAGATTAAGAATAAAAGATATCACAATGATCTTGCATACAACTGAATAGGAAAAACTCAAAAAATAATAGAGACAAGAAGGAAAACTGCTTTGGATTCACTTCAAAGAAACTAAGTACAATTGTGTTTCTCAGAGCTACAACATTCACCTCCAAGTGAGAGAGAATGAAGAACTAACCTCAATCACCTAAGTGAGAGGTATATAAAAAGAAAACTTAGAATCAGCATTCATGGCCCTAACCCCACTAAGAAAGAAAAAAATTTGCATTTAGAGCCCATCAAATATGCCTCTCAAATCTGGATGTCAGATTCCTAGATTTGTAGGGGTAGGTGGGAAGCGATACTCAAAATATATAAGTCATTAAATATACCCTATCCCCTTTTGATCATGATTTGAAAATATATTCTAACAAATGATTTATAGAATATCATTGTCAGAATTTACAATAGTAATTGCATGATTTACATTGATTATTTCCCCTATGCTTTAATTCTATGTGGATTTAAAACATTATTACTTTAAAATTTTAATAACTAGTTCTCAACCCAAACCTTAAAAGAAAAGGGGAAAACATATTTAAAAACATTACATTTTAAATTAAACCCACTTCTTGTGAAAATACCCTAGCATCAAATTGTTAAAAATTCAATTAATAAGGTCCTTAACCCAAAAGAAGGGGATAACTTATTAATCAAATTTTAAATCAAAACCCCCCTTTGAAGATGAGAAAAAGCCCCAAGTGTCGGGTACTTCTACTATTGGCAATTGGAAAGTTTCCATTGCACTGAGCTTGGCCTTTGTGATCTTGAACTGGATTTGGAAACTTGCAGTTTTTGAAAGCCTTTTGATCTCCCCTCATGGCATTATGGTTTTGAGGTAGGCATTTGTGATTTCATTTCCACTTCTCCTCTACATTTTCGAGGGCATAATGTTCACTTTGATGTATCCTGGTTAATTCTCTGCCATCTTCTTATTGTTGCTATAGGTTTGTGAGGTCCCACCCTGACCCATCCTAGCCCGGTTATTGTTTTGACATTTTGTTTACCTTGTTGATACTTTGTTTAGAGACACTAGACATATTTTGGATTTAGGTTTCCTATTATTATACCGTATGAGATGGTTATTATTTATGTCGATGATGTTATTCATACTCTTTATATGCTTGTAATGGTTTCAGGCTTACCTTATGATATATGCATGCTGGATTCTGCATTTGTAACGTTATCTTATAGAATAGAAAACATTGATAGTACAATGGTTCGATTCTGTATTTGTAATGTTATCTTATAAAATAGAAAATGTTGATAGTATAATGATTCGATGGTTAACTTAGGAATATGTTTATGATTCATGATATGTAGTTTCTTTATGTATTGAGTATAGATGCTATTATTGTATCTGCTTCATGTTTGATATGACTATTTATGCATTAGATTTATGCGGTACTGACATCTGAATTGAGTGTGTAGGTTGTGACCATGGTTGTAAAATGGGGAAACAAGGATGGGTCTATGTGAAACAATTTAAAACCAAGGTCAGCTCTAAAGAAGAGTACGACCTCATTGTAACATCTTTTTATTCATAAAAGTGATGCATGTGTGCATGTGGATGGTAAATGTTTGTAAATGTTATATTAGATGTAAATTCATTTTGTGAAAATATTAATGTTAAATGTCCACTAGGCATGCCAAGTATGTAATGTGATGTGTAAATTTTGTGAGTTGTCACTTGACACTTTTGTGACATGGCATGCCTTAGTGGAATGTGGACCCCACCTTCTTCCCGTGGGCTATTTTGGGAATCCCTAGGCTTAGATAGTGGTTTAGAGAACTAAGATTTAAGTAATCATTATGTCATTTAGGATGAAAGCTTAACTGAGGTTTTTGAGGGGTTCTGTGGAGTCCTAGAGGGTAGTTAATGTTGGATTTTAGTGCCCCAAGTCATGTACATGGGTTAGGGGGCTCATTTTTACCATTTCCACTTCCCTAGACCACTATTTTGCCTCTCTAAAAGGACCATTTTTGGTAAACTCGAAATTGGGTAATGTTTCTAGGTTATCACACCTTTTCATGTTTTGTTTTGCATTCCTTGTCCATGGCAAGGGCAAGTGTCATGGGAGCTAGAATCTAGAAACCAACTTGCTTAGGAATGAGGGTATAAGAGAGAAATGGAAAGTCTTTGAGGAAGGGAGATATAGGAATTAGATTTCACTTCTATGGGGCTAGTTTTTGGGAGTTAGAGAGGAAAGAATTTGAGAGATTTGCTAGTAGCTTTGAGAAAGGAAGCAAGGGAAAGCTCTTCTTCAAACCACCAAATTGCCAATGCTTAGGATAAAGGTTGGTGAATTCTATCATGTATATGTTTGTGTAATTGTATTGAGAAGAAGAAACTTGTGTGAATCTTTCAAATTTGTTGCATCTTATGTGTGAATCTTGCATTGTTTTGTTTCAATGTGTTTTTGGCTTGTTCTTGTTTTACCATCTTGTTCTTGCCATATGTTTATGGGTGTGCAAGATTCCCCTCATTCTTGGGAGAATTTGAGGATGGTCTTGGGGTGATGGGCCTAGTTGGGAAGTCAATATGTTGAGAGCTAAGATGTATGGGCATCCTTGAGAGCCTACTCATGTTTTGATTTGTTTTGGGGGCTATAAGGGATGTGATTATATTCTTGATGTTGAGATGTTGGTTGGAAGAAGCCTTGTGAAGGCATGTAAGAAAGTATGGAAATTCTTGTTTATTTATGTATGAGTAAGGTGTTTCCATATGTGAAGTTTCCACCATCACCCATCCATGGATCTAATTTTTATCCTTTGTGTAAGCTTGGGAAAAGAGAGTAAAATTCTGCATGTATATGTCTTAATGTGTAATTTGTATGTTTTTGTGAGTTTGCATGTTTGTCACCTACCTATTGTTTTTTCCCCTAGCTCGGGGGTGGCCATGAAATGGCCTAGGCTGGGAGGTGAGCCTCCATGGTCATGTGGATGATGTTTTTATGTTGCAGGTTTTGTTGCTTGGTGAAAGATGAAGTTCAAGTTGAAGTTTCAAGTTTAAGTTGAAAGAAAGTATTTTAAAGGAATGATTACTAGTGTATTGAGTTTAAGTAATCTTACTCATCTCATAATGTTCTCCAAGATATTGTATTTGTAAAAGTGAAAGGCTGAAATATAAGGTTCATATGTTATACTCTTGAAAGAAGGTTTTATTACTAGTTGTATTTCAAAGTTATTCCTTGTAAAATTAATACCTCTTGAATAGTTAAATTACTGAATCTTTAAATGAATTTTAAATTCAACTTCCTTCATTTAGGTACATGAAAATTGTTGAGTATGTAAAAGATCAGTTTGATAATTGAATTAATAATTCAAGCCTATTCTATAATTCTGTTACATAAATTACAAATTTCATTCCCGGCAAATGAATGTGTAAATTTTGTAATGAGATTAAAAGTTCTAATGGGAAATAATATAGATTTAATTGCCTTCAATTCTATGTGAAATTATCTAAGGATATTATAGTTTTAAAATGTTCCTTAACAATATAAAAGTTCTCTGTTTTATATATCCTACCATTTAGTTTAGAATTATAATCTAATCATTAGAAATTATTTTAGATGAAACAAGTTGTGTAATGCCCAGTGGATTTTGGGCATTACAAAATGGATGCAATCCATGATTCATTTAGTTTGTTGCACAAAATAAATGGAGATGTAAGGACTGCAATGACAACTTTGGAGCCATTGTTCAGGGAATGGTCATATAGGGGCTCATTATTTGAGAAATTGGAGGTGTTGCAACCTCATAGGACATATGTCTCTGAATCAGTCAGTTAGGTCAAAGAGATGATTGAATTCATTAGTGAAACTTTGTCATTCTTTAAAGGAAAATAAAATCAAGTGACATCCAAGGTGGACATGTTTGGTCCTGGCTTCAGCAAGTACATGACTCCTATACACAAGGAAAATAATAAAATAAAAATTATTGAGGAGTGGAAGAATTATTTGAATGTATTGCTGATAGAGCAGGAGTCCTTCCAGAATAAAGATGGTACCTTGAACATGGACAATTTTAATCATGTCTTGGATGACATGTTAAATGTTGAGACTAATTGTACAAAGTTTTTTGCTAACACCAGGGCTATAATTGATTCCATATGGGATAGGCAAATAAAGAAACTATAGAGCTTGAAGAATTTCACGTGTCCAACAAATGAGGAGGTTGCACTTTGGGACAAAAGTACAAAGACTAAGAAGAAGAAGAAAACTGCAATGGATTTGGAGGCAATGAAGGAGGACTAAGCAACACCTAGCAACTGATCAATGAGCACAGGGAGGATAACTATCATAAAAAGGATAATTTATGTTATCCATTTAGGCAGTCATTGTCCACATAACTAATTTTTGAAGTTACCTTGAACATCTATAGACGAAGGTGCCACTTGTTAAAGATTCAAAATAATTACATAGATACTATTGGATTTTTATTCTCTACTTTTTGTAATCATTGTAACTATTTTTTTCATGTAGCGTCTTTTGTCTTTCCTAGCTATCTGAAGCTTGTTGCATCCTATTTCTTCTAGGATTCCAAGAAGGCTAGTGAATGTTATAAATAGAAAGGCTTTACGTATTGTAAAAGGATGATGAATTTATAGCTGCAATAGAGACTTCTAGATTTTAAGATCTCATTTCTGGGAATTTTTTTATTTTGGATATATTGATACAGAGAAATTTTATGAAAATAAAATGGAACCCCTTCACACATTTGTGAATGTCTTCATGTGTTGATTCTGAATTCTTATGTGTTAAATTTGGAAAGCATTTTTAATATATTGTTTACAAAGTAAATTGTGAAATTGTTCCTGAGTTTCTTTCAAAGAAAGGGTAATTCTTAGGTTAATTTTAGAGGATTCATGATTTGTATGATAATTTGATGCCTGAATGTGAGAATGAGAGGAATGATTCACAATGCATCTCATCTGGGATTTGGGGTGTGTTTCATTTAGAATTTTTTTGTAAATGTATGTTCATTTGACTCTATGCCTAGGAATTAGGCACTAGTTTGTTCTTAAGAGGCAGTTATAATCATCAATCTATAAATGATAAAAATATTTTAGTTCATACATGAAGAATATTGATGTTTAATATTTGTATTTGATAAATGAAAGTAAATTTTTGTTGATTCCTTAGAGAAGTGAATCCTTAGGGCATACCCGCCTGAGCTTAAGGTTTGAAGTGTAGGAGGATCTTATCCTTATTAATTGGACCTTTAACTTGTCATATTTGGAGTGTGCATGAGGATTCAAGGATGTTAAGTTTTCAAATAGTTGAAATATGCAAGATAGAGCTCCAACAAATGTCACAAATCTGATGTAGTGATTAGTACTTGCTTTCGCTAAAGCAAAGGAGAAATCAAAGAAGAAGACTGACAAAACTACCTAGACAATCCAGTGAGCTACACAAGTTTTGAGTAAGTTTTTTACTACACCTCCTATACATATTGAATATACTATAAGTAGTCTAGATAATTTTCTAAGTATAGTAGAAAAAAAAAATTGATACCTTAGAGGAAGCAACGACAATAAAATTAGTAGATGAATTCAAAAGGATAAGGATGAAAGATACTCTTCATGGGATCAAGAGTGATCTTAATACATTGATTGCCACTGAAAGAGAAATCAAATCTTGTCTTAAGGATGGAAAAGATCTATATAAGCTCTGCATGACTTCGCACAAGCATGTGAAGATTATATCAGATATTATAACTTGGGATGAAGAGGTTTTGATAAAAACTCTCTAAGAATTTTGGAAATAAGAAAATATTGGACATAAACAAAGAAACAAGTATGATCATGGATAAAATCCATACCTTGTAGCTTGAAAGGGACAAAAATCAAAAAATATTCTCTGAATTAAGAAGCTTCTTGACTCCAAAGATCAATGTTTTGGAAAGCACTCATGAGGACCTTCAGCTTGGCCTCAAAATATTTTAGGAATTAGCACCTACAGATGTAAAAGAAGCAAACAAGGCCACATATGGTCTCAATGCACTGATTCAGGTTGTAGAAGCAATTAAGATAGCTTACGATGTAGATATGGAGATCTTGAAAACAAACTACAGAGATGTGTTGCAGATAATTTAGTTGTGATTATGAACACTCTCAATTTTTTTATTTTGGCACTTACTTAAGTTGTTTTTGGCACCCTTTGTCATTGATGTCAAAGGGGGAGAGATTGAAAAAAAATGTAAGGAGAAAATAATGTAAAAAAAAAAATTAAATAAAAGAAAGGTTCTTCTGAAGATCATGTCTCAAATTTATGTACCAAGTGGTAGAGTTGATGGACAAGAATTCAAGGGGATGCAAAAAGGAAGGGGTTAGAATGCCAAGGAAAAGATAAAGTGCAGATTTGTTGAAACATAAGTTTGGGACCCACCAAGAATTTTAACCTTGCTAAAGTGAAGTGAGATCAAGTTTTGAAAGAAGTGGAAGCCAAGGCACATGGTACGCATGCAGAAGAAGTACGCATGGTAGGGAAGGGTAAAAGTCAAGTGGGTGGCTCCATGTCCAAGGAGGATGGGTGGCCCATAGGACAGCTTCCCCAAAGGTCACACAAGGTAGGGAATAAATGTTGATTTCTCCCCTTTTTTTTTAAACAAAAAGCATATAAAAGGGGATAATATGGGTGTGGGACCCACGGGATGTCCCTTCATTGCATAGTTATGTCTTTCCCATTAATTTAAACAATGTACTAACAAGGGTTAATAAGAGGGGTTTAATATTCTAACCACAATCTTAGTGAGGGAATAATGGGAAGAATATTCTCTGTCACAAATGAGAATTAAAATTCTTCCCATACATTTTCCATAGAGCTATTTTGGCTCTCTCATAACATGAAGTTGTATATTTTTATTTGCTCTTCCTCCTTAACAATGTATTTCATTTTTGGAGTAAAAATAAATGTATCATGAATTATTATTTTTGCATTCTATTGAGTGGATTGTTTACATAAGTATTGATAATAGGTAGTTAATTACTTAGTAATACAATTTGGTTGAATAATCCATTGCTATCATTATTTTCTAAAATAAGTTTTAAGGTGCAATATTGAATTTAATGTATAATGTTTTGATCATTGTATTAAAATTCATGATCCTAAAGGTGATTTGTTGCAACTATAACTTAGATAATTCATTCCTCAAACTTATAACATGAACTTTTGATTCACATAGTTTATAAACCAAACTTTCAAAGATGGAAATAGAGAGTATTCAACTTGAAGTTTATGAAAATCAATACATTTTAAGACAAGCTATGATTTGTAAGCAATAAAAACTTGAACACATAACTTTCTCATTTTCACAAAATAATTACATTTCTATTAACAATACTGGAGTCTACAACACTTGATCCATTCCATTACAAAACTCATATTCAACATGAAAGTACAATACAATAGGTGATCATACAATGGAGAGTTCTCCAACACAATAACATCAAGAACACCCTCCATGCTCCAAATCCAAAATGGCTACATCAAAAGGTCTATCCAAAATCTGCAAAAAAAAAACACATAAAACTAACCACGAAGAGATTTCACCTCCCATCCTAGGTCTCAAAGAGACCACCCCAAAGCTAGGAGAACCGGTAACCAACGGGTAAAATCCACACCATTCACACAACATAAAACACAACAAAAATAATACACCCATCCAAGGCTTGCACAATGGGATTCACCTTGAACCCATAATAAGGGGTGAAGGTGGACTTCCATGTAGGAGATTTCCAAATGAATACATACAATAACCATGAATTTCCAAGGCTAGAATCCACATACATTTTTCCATACATTCTCCTCCTTATCTTCCCCAAATCAAGATAAATAACATTGGCATGCAAGGGCGCATACACCTTGCATTTTTTTCCCTCTTCTCTCCATGAGAAGAGACTCTACACATTCATGGAATCCAACTAACCCCTTCCCCCATACTTGGCCACTTCTTCCCTATCCAAGGGTGAGTAATGCCATTAAACCCTTCACAAAACTCCCTCATTCAAACAAAGATAAACACAATAAGCATGAAATCAAACCCAAAATCAAATTCTCTTACATCACAACAACACAAAATACATTGATCACATATGCAAGAGAATGAAATACATACTAATCTATTTGCAATAAAAACAAAGAAACTTTCATGGCAATGGTGGAGACCAACCTTCACAAGTGTTGTGGTAAAATGATACTTGAGAAGAGCCCAATACCTTTTTTTCTTCCTTCAATCCAAAACACTAATGTCTCTAAAAGTAGAGAGTGGGTGAACAAGCTCTAACTCTACAAAGGGCCTCTAAAAAGGCCTCCAAATCCTACCCACCCACCAACATTAAATTCAGAATTGACCCTTAAGTCCTATGGCTTTTCCTTGTCCCCTAACATAAATGCAAGATTGGAAAGGAGTGTGGGTCTGGGTAAAAAGTTAAGACTCACTCCATTTTCTTAACATGTGAGAAATGGGTTATTAAGAGGGCAACCAAGGCCATTGGTGGGTTATAGAAGTGTTAGAAATATTCCTAACCCATACCCCTATCACTAAGGTACTAGGATTTCTCTAAAATTGGTCCTTAGGACCACTTTTTGGCCTCTAGAAGTGACTAAAAAACAAAATTAAATTTAAATAATCTAATCGGTGGGACTTTACAAGTATCTCCAAACAAAGGGGGTTTAATTAGGTTCCTAATAAGTCTGTTAGGCTTAGGATTACATTTCCAACCTTAGTAGACATGTCATTACATAAACACATAACAAGTTTCAAGTGACACTGTAAAATAACATAATACAACATTGACATGTCACAAATTATACAGTGAAAACACATAATACATACATACAATTTACGGTCATGAATTAATTCACTTAACAATGAGGTTTGAATCTCTTCATTAGATTCAACCTTGGCTTTACAGTTTGTACATATGGTTGGTTATTGATTCTTTGATAATTTCCATGGTAATTTTCCTGCACACTAAAATGAAACATCAGTAGCTCCATAAAATCACATGTGTGTGTGTGTGTGCGCGTGTATATATATATATATATATATATATCAAATTGTATAATCAATAGACTGAATATTCTACATTTTCATTTAATAACCTTTTCCCATTTTTGCACCTGATAACCATAATTGATTGCATAATCAAAATAACATAACATATTCCTCCATTTGAATTAAAGTACTGAAATAATCATCATAATGCATGCGTATATCCAAAACACCATAAACATCATCAATAAAGTATACTGAAGTAATCATCACATGACATAATAATACTAATAATATCTAGTCCATCAAATATAATGTCCCAAAATATCGAATCATATTGTATCAAAATAAGTGTATCATCTGAGCTATGATGGGTCAGGGTGAGACCTCACATTAAGAAAACCATAATCTCATTTGGGTTTTAAACAATGACATTCTTTTTATTTTCATGTGTCTTCTTTAGTGTAGATTAAGTGTTTGACATATTTTTGTTATTTAAGCACTCTGTAATCTTACAAAGTTATAACATATTCTCTCACCTCGCCTTCATGGATCTTGGGTGTAAGAGAAATTGTTATATCTTTTAGAGGGTGATCTTTGGTGGAAAAGAGGTACTCACCCCAAGGAATGACCCAACCAGTAATAGGATAAAGCTAATCCCGTCCAAATGGTATATAAAAAATTTCATGAAGATTAGTCTCACAATGAATAGGTGTGAATTCGTTATGGAAACCAAAATCTCCTCTAATACCTGTATGGTGTGTTAAAGTCCCTACATTGCTAAGGTGTAAAAATCTTCCTTTAAAAGTATTGGGAGATTCCCCTTAATTCAGAATATGGATTGATCATAGCCACCTGAACGGATTCCCTTACTATACACTTTTGTCTTAGTGGCCAAAAACCTTCCATTTGTTGGCTCAAGTGGTCACCCAAGTTCGAAAAGACACCTCACACTACTCACGGTTCATAGTAGAGATAGAATTTCCTTGAGAAGTAATGACCCATTGAATTTAGAACTTGGTGTGCCAGAGAATAAAGTGCACCGTAAAGATAATCTTGTGCCTCCAAGTTCCTAGGCTATCCGCTTTGGATAGGTGTGGCTAGATTTTATCCAAGTGAGGATTCGGCAGATATTGTCCTTGCCAACCGTAGGATTTGTAAGCATGTTTATGCATTCATTTTAGATTAATTTAGAAATCAATCATTTCTATTTTGCATGTGTGTGTATATGAATTTTCTTGCCACAAAAATTAGAAAAGACAACAACCAAAACCCAAAAATTTATTGAAATTTGTAACCAAAATTGAAAACATCTAAACTTGTACATTCATCAACATTTTATGTGCATACATTACACTGTCATGTGCATACATTTATGATCCTATGCATAAACTCATAATTGTTGTACATTGGTATCTTGTTGTTGTGCATACATTAAACTATCTTGTGCATATGTTCCTGCATATTTACCACAAAGGCTATTGTACAGATCTAGATATACTGTGACATACTTTTTTAGATACCCATTTTTATAATCTTACTGATTCTAGAAACTTTTTTATCTCTTCAGGATATTGCTACCTAGTTTGACCATCATTTTCAAAATTTCATCATCTTTTCATCCATCCATATTCTCCAAAATAGATTTATTGGTGTTGATAATCATCATTTAAACATCATAAAATATGTGTGAGTTTTATCTATCAGGATCTATTATCCTTATCTATAAAATTACTTAGATTTTATATTTGATAGCCTTTGTCATACCATAGTGAGCTCTATACCTCCTATAGACTTAGATTATCAATTGTCAATTTCATCTCAACACTTTAGGATTTCTTTTCACATCTTTCTATCTATCCAATATCCAACATATCTACCAAAAATTTCATCACATTTTCATCTTTCACCTTTTTTATGGTTCAAACCCAATCACAAAAACTAAGGGAACTTGTGAATCCAGAATCTAGAGATAAAATGACAGGAACTAGTAATGATGAAAACCCTTTGCCAAGATCTTCTACCAAGGATACAATTTTTACAAATGAGGAAGGACCAATGGACAATGAATTGAAAGAATCCATGCAAGATCCTAGATTCCAAAAGGTCATGGAAAGAATCTTAGATATGGATAAATAAAAATACTTCCTCATGCTTTCTCAACAAGGAGTCAAATTACCAACTGATTTTGATGTCTTCCTTCTCAAGGAACCACCTATGAAAAATGATCAAGAAAAACCTAGTGGTTCCCAAGAAACATATGCTTGTGGATCTATGGAAGACAAATAACATCTTTGGACCCTATCTTACAAAAAATCCAGATGCTTCAAAAAAATATTTGTGACATCCAAATTGGATTCTTCTACAAATAAATATCCCTTAGATGATATATGTCCTTATCCTTTTGACAAGCATCTAGAAATTATTCCATTCCCTCCTCACTTTAAGGTGCCTAAATTTGATAAATACAAAGGGAATTTGGATCCTAAAGATCACATACGTGAGTTTTTTGTTGCTTGTATTTAAATTGTTCACAATTAAACCAATCTTATGTGATTATTCCTACATAGTTTAGGAGGACAAGCTATGGAATGGTTCTCTAAATTACCACTAGGAATAAAATCATGCAATGAGCTCATTGACAAATTTGTGACCCATTATTCATATAACATTAAACATTCACTATGCTTGATCTTTGTAATGCACAACAAAACAATGGGGAACCTTTCCTTACCTTTTTGCAAAGATGGCGTCAACTATTTTCCAAATATCCATGAATAATTCCTGAATAAGAAAAGATAGATATTTTGTGCACAACCTTACACCAGAAATGAGTTATAGGTTTCAATTACAATTTCCTCCTAATTTCAACAAGCTCATTGAGAATGGAGTCAAGATTGAGGAAGCTATGGTTAGGAAAGGTGAGACCAAACTCTATACTAAAGATAATGTTGGATCTTCAAGCTCAAATAACAATAATTCCAATAACAACAACAATGACAAATCAAAATTTTGGGACAAAAATAAGAATATTGACAATGATGGAATTGTTGGTAACCATCATGTTAAACCAACACAACCTGTCCTAAATATCACAAGAAAGGCTAATGTTACTCAACCTACTCAGAGTAATCAAAACACATCACAAAATACCAACAATAATTCATCAAATTCAAGGTTACCCTTTATGCCTTGTAGAAGGACTTTCACTCCTCTAGGTGAGTCTCTTGAATCTTCTTTAAGGAAATTGATCACAAATAAACTCATTGTACTTCCTGAGATTAGAGACTATGAACCAAGAGTGAAACCTTCTTGGTGGAATGATAATGATTATTACGAGTTTCATAGAGGGAAATTTCATAAAATTAATGACTGTCAGAGACTTAAACATGTAGCACAAGTCTTGATAGAAAGTAGTGAGATAAGTTTTGATGGACATACCTCAAATAAGTCACATACAGATTTTAAAGATCCACTTCCCGAACATGAGAAGGGAAGCTCTTCCAATACTAGGAGTGAAAACCAAGCCAACTACAATACAAAATCTTATAAGTATGTTAACCATATCTTAGAGTGTGATCCTTCTCAGTAGTATGCCAATGTGATTGCTATCAAAGAAAAGTTTGGTAGTCAACTGGTTAATGTTACAACTCAAGCTCAATCAAAGGTTATTCTACAAGGTGTCTCATCCAAGCCTTCCACTTCACAAAACAAGTTTTTCTATGTGCCAAAGTCCATATAAAATATTTCAAATCAATACAATATTTTGGATCAATTAAAGAAAACACTTGCCTAGATATCCATCTTAGAGCTTTTATGCTTCTCACCATCCCATAAAGATATTCTTGAGAAATATTTACTAGAGACTCGAGTTCCTACTAACCTAGATCAGGCTCAATTTTAAGCTATGGTGGGACATTTGACTACTCCACATTTCCTATCTTTTACCGAGCATGATGATCTAGGCATTAATCAACTACATAATGCTCCACTCCATATTGAAGTCCTTTTCCATAATCATAAGATCAAAAGGGCCCTCATAGATGGAGGAGTTAACTTGAATATATGCACTTTAAAACTAGTCCTTGCATTGGGATTTTTTGAAAATGTTGTAGATCTAAAGAAGAAAATTACAATCAAAGCTTCTGATGAAGAGGAGAGGTCATCCAAGTGTTATGTGGTTCTACCTATCAGGGTGGGTCTTGTAGTCAAAGATGTTCTTTGTCAAGTACTTCACATGGAACTTGCATATAATATTCTTTTCGGATGACCCTGGATTCATTCTATGCAAGTTGTACCTTCAACTTATCATGAGTGCTTGAAATTTCCTTACAATGGTCTAATGAACTACAAATAATTTAGAACCTAAATGGAGAATCTGTAATTCAAGATTACTAAGGAGTTGCTAATTAGATATGAAAGATGATTAAATCAGTATTATGTTGTCATTGATGTCAACTAGCTTGACAGTACTTATCATGTAAGTTACTATACCGACACATCTGAAGAAAGGTGAAAGAGATGAAGAACATAAATATCTACATGAGGAAGATGTATATGTCAGATGAGGATAAGGAATACATTGAGTAACTTGTTGATGAGTCTATGACTTGATGAAATTGACTTTATTATGTTTCATTCATCTATGATGAAGAATAGAGTTGAAAGACACAAAGCAGTGTTGTCGGTAAATAAATCATTCTAGTATACACTAATGGAATGTTGTGTTCACTGATGCATTTCTTTGTTAACCGAGCAAAATAGAAAGGAAGTAAATGATTAGTTTAGCCGATAAAGTGATGAGTTGTAAAGTGTATGAAATCAAGGTAACAGATAAGGATTGTTATGAAGATTGACGGCTAACATAAATCAAAAGGATCTAATGGAGTAGATTGAAACGTGTTACTGACACATCAGCCGAGGAAGCTTAAAGTAGAAAAATCTATGAATATGATTAAGAGGCAAAATCTGATGGAGGAAAAGAAAATGATTTACTCATCTATATAAGAGACATTGGTTTCATTGTTGAAACATCGCCGGAAGAAGAAGATACTGCAGAATTATTGTGTGAATAAGTTTCCATGCATTCTAATCATATTGGCTAATAAGAACTGAGCTACAGAATAATTATCGAGCTATAGATTGTAATTATCGATGGATAGTAAGTTGATATAGTATTGAATCTGAAGTGGTATATTGATCAAAAAGATTTGAATGAGCTGAACATTGATCTATAAACTGCAAATGAAGTTGTTTCAAGGCAGATCATTTACTATTACATATTTAACCATTATACATAGTCAAATATCTTAACTAAGTGGACTATGAAAGTCTTTTGATGCTTCATTCATAGAGTGAACATTGTTATCCTGTCAACCCCAGAGTGACTACTGGTTGGATGATAACTTCTGGTCTAAAATCCTCTAACAAGGTCACACCTAACAGTGTGTTTGTAACCTTTAACAGGGTTGGGTCTTCACTGACCTCACTTCAGAAGAGTGAACAATTTTGGGTTGCCAGTCCCAGGTGGTTTTTCCCTTCACAGGGTTTCCACGTTAAATCTTGTGTTATGTGTTGATTGTGATATTTGTTTGTTATCATACTTTACATATTACATGTTAGATTTGATCAGTAACTGTTATAAATTTTAGACTGACAATCGGTAAAAACATAAATAGTGAAAGTATTTTATGTTTACTGAGTAGCAGAAATAGTAGAGTTATTTTGGATTATACATTTTGAATTCAGACACTGGATAATTGATTCACCCCCCTCTCAATTATTCTAACATGGTCAAGAAATAGCCATCAAAGGTGATCCTAATCCTTTTCATTATTGTAACACTATGAAAGGAGCTTCTAAATCTTTGGTACCATACAACTGTTTTGTATCTTCTACCATGAAACCCATTGATCCTAGTAATATAGCATCGACGTCTAAAATAAATGATATTAAGGTAGACATCATGGAACAATGAATGGGGCAGTATACTTGGGCCAAACATTTTGTATAAAATAATTACCATTATATCCTAAGTCATATGGAAAATCTTGATTATCAAACAACAATCTAATGTTCCTCCTACAACTATTTTTGGCACTTTTATAAGTGGGGGCACTATATCCAAAGAAGCAGCTGAGAGAAATGAAAATTAGTTACTTAATAAAGAAAAGAATGAGGAGGATGTAAAATATGAATATGTATCACCTAATGTATATTTTAACGGATATAATTTACTACAAAAGATGGGACATGAAGGTAGTGGACTTGTGGGATTGCAAAGAGATGGTGTCATTAAACCAATTTTGAAAAATCTGAACTATCAAAGGGATACAAAAGGGTTTGTCTATAAAGAAGGAACAAAAGAGCATAAAGGCAAAGAAAATATCACATCTCCAATTATCAAGAAGGTTACTAATACTTTTGGATTTGGATTTTGAAAAGATGGAATGTATGCGGATAAGGAAAATAAAATAATAGCAAGAGAACTCGTTGATAAACTTAGAGATAATCAAAGACAAAGTAATGATACAATGTCTAATGATTATGAATGGGGTTCATTATTTGACTCTACTAAAGAGATAGGAATCAATGTCATTCATTCTTATAGTGACACTTACCATGATGGGGAGAGCTCAAGGATTGAATCATTAGAATTAATCCCATATAATTTTACTCATAACAATCATGAGGAAAGTGAGAATCATCTTGTGAGATAAAATTATGGAAATAGACCTTTCTGATACTATCATAAACCTTGATAATTTTTCTATCAATACTATTACCACCTTTAAAACTGACCCAAATGATCCATTACCTCTTGTCGATCCTGAACTTATAGATTGGGATTCTCCTAATAATCCTAAACTTGACATTTCCTATAATGATGATGTAATTATTGATTATCTTGGAATCAAGGATCATATACCACCAGGGGATCATAAGTTAGGATTTCATATTGAACTCAATGACATGGATTATTTTGTAGAGGGTGACAATCCTTTGATTCGTAAAAATGTAAAAATTATAAATAGATATAACACTGAAAACCACTTCATGGCAGTATTAGATCTAGAATTTTTTTTTTAAAAGACACATCTAAGGGTGAAAACCTCTCTAAGGTTCCTAAGGATGGAAGGATTGAAACTCTCCCCAATTATATTTATCAAGAGAAATCAGTAATACTCATCGAACCAACATTGCCTCTCAACATTGGAACTAAAGAATCCAAGTGTCTTCTTCAAGTAGTGGCTTCTTTAACAGATTCGGAAAGGAAAAAAAATTACAATTTTTCAGGGAAAAACAAATCAACTTTTCTTGGTCTTATATCGACATGCCAGGTTTAGATCCTTATCTTATCATGCATCACTTGTCTATTGTACCAGGGATCAAGCCAGTCAAGCAAAAACTTAGGAAAATACATCCCTGTATCACATTCCTAGTTAAAGAAGAATTAAAGAAACTTATGGATGTTGGATTCATCAGAGCCATTGATTATGTTGAGTGGATTTCAAATATTGTACCAGTATCAAATCTTGACAAGTCTATTAGGATATGTATATATTTCTGGGATCTAAATAAGGCTTATCCTAAGGATGATTTTCCATTGCCTAACATTGATATCATAGTTGATTTGATAGTTGGTCATGAATGTTGTCCTTAATGGATGGGTTTTTGGGCTATAACCAAATCAAGATTGCCCCAGAATACCAAGAGAAAACTACTTTTACATGTCCTTGGTGAACATATTATTGGAATGTCATGTCTTTTGGGATCAAGAATGTTGGAGAAACTTATTAGTGAGCAATGACCACTATCTTCCATGACATGATGCATACTATAATGGAAGACTATGTAGATGATATCCTTGAAAAGTCTAAAACCAGAGAAGGTCATTTGAAAGTACTCAATAAGATATTCACCTAGATGGAAAAATAAAGATCAAACTTAATCCCAAGAAATGTGCATTTGGCGTTACATCAGGAAAATTGTTAAGGTATATTATCTTGACTAAGGGCATAGAAGTTGATCTTGAGAAAGTGAAACAAATTATGGAAATGTCCTCTCCTATAAATATTAGTTAGTTAAGATCATTGCAAGAATGGATCTAGTCAATTAGAAGATTTTTATCTCAACTCGCTAATAGAAGTCATCATTTTCAACATCCATTACATAAAGATATATCATTTTAGTGGGATGATAAGTGTGAAGAATCCTTTGATAAGATCAAGAAGTATTTGGTGAATCCACCTACTCTCATGTCACCAATTCTTGGAAAACCACTTTTTCTCTATATTTCAGCCATTGAAGTTTCTTTAGGTTCTCTTCTAGCACAGCAAGATCAAGATGGAAAAGAAAAAGCTATATATTACATCATTCTCACTCTAGTGGGATATGATCTCAACTACTCACCAATTGAGCGTGCATGTTTAGCCATGGTATTTTCCTCACAAAAATAGTAGCATTACATGTTATCTCATTCTATTAAGCTCATTGTGAAAATAGATTCTTTGAAATATCTTCTGATAAAAATAGCATTAACAGAAAGATTGGGTAAGTGGATTATGTTGCTTAGTGAATTTGACATTGATTATGTGGATGGGAAATATATTAAAGGGAAAGTAATTGTGGATCAACTAGTTGAGGCACCACTGATAAATGATCATCCTATACAGACTGAGTTCCCAGATGTAGACATCTTGACATTATCTACAGAGGCATGGAAATTATATGTTGATGGGTCATACACTCAACATGGTTTAGGGGAAGGAGTGTTATTTGTTACACCACAAGGATTCACAATACCAAAGTCTTATAAGTTACTTTTTCCTTGCACAAATAATATGGTTGAATATGAATTATTGTTGATAGGACTTAAGATGGCTTTGAAATGGAAGGTTACATAATTGAATGTCTATGGAGACTCCCAGTTGATTATCAATCAAGTGAATGATGATTATCAGACTAAGGATGACAATTTATTTGCATATAAACATATGGTGGATGACTTTAAACAATATTTTTCTATAATCACCTTTGAGAAAATTCTAAGGCAAGATAACAAGGTTGCAGATGTCATGGATACAATTTCTTCTCTTCTTGATATGGAAGATACAAAAGCCTGCTTTGAGTTCTTGGTGGAATCTTTGACTTACCCTACGTATGATGATCTTGATACAAGTATAATTTGTCATGTCATTGGACAAGAATATCCAACTTATGGGAAGATATATACTTATCTTAAAAACAATACCATTCCTCCCAATTTTTCTAGAAACCAAAAATGTACCTTTCTCCACCAAGCCTCTTATTATATCCCAATTTCTAACACCCTGTATCATTGAGGTCTTAACGGTACTCTCTTTCAATGTCTTGAACATAATGAAGCTCAAACTACCTTGCGAGATGTACATGAGGGTATTTGTGGGACACATTCAAGTGGTCCTTCCTTGGCTAATAATCTCATGTCTATGGGTTACTATTGGCCCACTATGGAGACATATTCCTTTCAATTTTCTAGAAAATGTAATAAATGTTAGATTCATGGTAATTAATTCATGCACCAGTACAGGAACTCCATCCTTTTACAACTACATTATCATTTAGTCAGTGGGGACAACCTTGTGGGCACAATTCACCCTCCATCTTCCAATGTCCATAATTATATTATCACTGCAATGGAGTATTTCACTAAAAAGATTGAAGTTGTTACATTGATCACTACCACAGGAAAAAAAATATCCATGTTTATCCTTAATTACATCATTTTCAGATATGGTATCCCTATGCATCTTATCACTGATCATGGGAAGCAATTCCAAAATTAGGATATGGATGAATTATGTGAAAATATTCACATCACCCATCATTATTCCACCATCTACTACCCTCAGGGAAATGGTCAAGCTGAGGCGTCTAATAAAACCATTGTTAAAATACTTCAGAAGTTTGTCAATGATGCTAGTTGTGACTGACATATCCAATTGAATCTTTCCCTATGGACCTATTGCACATCCATTCGTACTCCCACTCAAGCCACAAAATATTCTCTTCTCTATGGTTCTAAATTTATCCTACCTCTTGAGGTCAAGTTACCCTCTCTGTGAGTATCCTTAAGAGATTTAATTCCAGATGAAGAGTATAGGGTATCAAGGTTACACAAACTAGAATTTCTAGATGACAGATGAAAAAGAGCCTTTGATCATTTGAAGGTTTATCAACAAAGAATTTCTCAGCAATATAATAGTAAAGTTAATCCTAGAGAGTTTCAGGTGGGTGATTTAGTTATCCGCAAAAATCCCAAAAATAAGTAGCATCGTGAGAAGAAAGGGAAGTTTGAACCCAATTGGTTGGGTCCTTTTGTGATTATTGTAGCCTATGGATTGGGAGCTTATCAATTGTCTACATCAGATGGTGATATATTGGATGAGCCTCTATATATTATGCACCTCAAGAAATTCTATGCTTAAAATCCCAATGAAACGGTCAAAAAATAGAAAAATACAAAATAAATTTAAAAAATAGCACTAAAAACAAGTGGTGAAAACCTAGAAACAAGAGCCATTTGTGACAAGTTATCTCCTCTATCTATTAGGATTCTTCTAGCATCTCATCTACTATATATATCCATAATAAATTTCCTAGTCTACGTCATCCATTTCCAAATGTATATACCCATAATAAAACCCTCATCATAGCTTGGTTGTTTGTTTTGGTCTTCATCCTATTACGTGTGTCTTTCTCCATCCATAATAAGTCATTTTTTTACCTAACTGGGGGCATGTCCTTGACCTAGTTTTGGAAGTGGATTTTTGATAGTCATGACTCATAGGGGATAACAATGGAGTGTATCATTACTCACTAGACAATAAACACAATCAGATACTATTTCATAATGATATCTTGACTATGAATCTTAACTTGTAATATTTCATTCAAACATAATTTCTTACCCACACATTTACCTTGTTCAACGTAATCATACCAAATCAAAACCTTATCAACTATCTTTTGGCAACAAATGTGTATTCATTGCAAGCATGTTAGTATGATTATTGAAGGTTATGCATTCATCTTTTGATATCATTGTTATCATCTTTCCTGTGCTATTATGGGATGTCCTTGGCATGAGTTAATCACTCTCATATGTCATTGACTAGAATATCCATGATGGGGCATGATATCTTTCTTTGATTGTTGTTTGTGGGATATTTTCTCATGAAGTTGAATGGGCAAGTAATTGGGGTGTCTGTACATAAGTGCATTCATATATTTAATAAGAATCAAATCATACAATTGATTTTGTTATGAAAATGCTATTAATAATGACGTGCCACACATACCTCAACTCCAAATATTTATTCCTCAATGCAGGGGATAATATTCATTGTATGTTGATCATGCAAGTGACACTCAGGTCATCTCAGATTAATTATACTTAGATTCTTTTCAAGCTTCCTATATTAAACTCCATGTAAGAAGTTCTCAGGTCATCCTGGTTTAATTATACCATGATGCTTGCATTTTCTTACAACATAAAGAGCTCAATGATGATAAACAAATTTATGTTACTGTGATCTAATACATTTTCTGAAGTTGTGGAGATATACATTTGTTATTACATTTTTCATTCATTAGTTCTTTTTCATATTTAAATAGTATCCCATATTCCTAGAGTTGTTTTTCCACCCAGTGCTCCTTTTATAGAATTTTCTAGGGTTTCTTACTTCTTAGGATATCCATGTCTATTCTATCCATTCCTATAGCGTCAAACATATAGTTATTATAATTGAGGACATTGGACATCAAAAATATTATGCATTTCATATAAGTTAATGCTAATATTATTCATTCAATTCATTTCATTCTCATCATTTATCAATTGTCATTTTTCACGTGTCCCAATTCATTTAGTTGCATTATCTTCTTACATAGTATAACATTGGTTATTTAGCATTTACCATTTATAAGATATCTATTCTCCATTTAAAAGTGAGTATTCATTATCATTTCATTATTCTCTATAATTATCCAATTTATTCATTATGTACATATGCATCATATAGGATATATTTTACAAAATCATCATTCATTTTAAACACATCCCATTCAATTGCATTTCATTAAATAGGAAAATATGAAACACTATAGCAACATTATAATTCATCCATCTATATGCATAAGATAAATCACATCACAACATAATAAACATCTACAAACATTATCATCTAGAATCATAGCATGTAGAATCATAAATCATATGCATCATAATAAATATATCTCATCACATCTTTCAAGTGTCAGTATCAATATCATATAAAACATAAACCTACATCAATGACAATTTCCATGTATAAAATTCCATCATATAGAGTCCATGCATCATAACATGATAAAAAGTCAGAATGTCCAATGATATATCTCAAATAACAAATGTTCATCAAGTCTAAAGAACATAATGATACATAGTACAAATCAATGAGTGTATACAAGATTGTCTAAGAGCCATTGCCACCTGACTCATTCTATCTATGTCTCCACATTGATATAGAAGGACCAATTATTTTTGCATCCCCTGAACCTCTCTTTGGTCTTGGAGGTCGTGAATTTTTTTTCCCCACTATCTCCTAGTACCTAATGGTGTACTACAATCCTCACAAAATATGATCTCTCTCAGAAGCTCCTGATCCACTGATCTCAGGGTACAACCTATCTCTATACCTCCTTCCAGTAGGTGATCTCCCTACCAGCTCTCAGTATCAGTCTAAGGGTTTCTTCATGTGGTTCCAATGCCTATGTGAACTCTAGCTCATCCAATAATGTGTCAGCCTCACCCAACCACTCCATGGCTACATCTCACTCTCTCCTTGCCTCTATCAACTCTACCTCTAGTCGTTCAACCCATCCCTCAAGCTCTGGGACTAGTTCTACCTGTACCTCTATCAATTCTAGTTTGACTAGAAAAGAATCTATGTCTATATCCTCATCCTCATGTATCTCCCTCTGTATCTATGGGTCCTAACCCCTGATATCCATGCCTATATTTTCATCTTCTCCTTCTATATCTGGAATGTGTACATCTTTTCCCTCTATGTCAAGCATCTTCTCATCCTATATATGCTCATCCTATCTCTCCTCATGTATATGTATATCTTCTATCTGCACCTTTGCATGTACCTATACATCAACCTATTTTAGGGCATCCACTTGTACCTATATAGGAGGGAGTCTAGGTACCTATCTCATAGTTGGAGGTGGCATCAGTCCCTTTGGTCTAACCCCTCATCCTCTCATGTGAGGTCCACATCTCTATCCTCTCCCTCCATCACATCCACTGCTATCATCATCATCGTTATCACCCCTACCACATCTCCCTCTACCTCTATCTCCCCTACCACATATCCCTCATCTTTGTCTCTACTCCCTCCTCTCATCTCCTTTATCTCATCATGGTGATCTCTCACCTAGATCTTTCAGTCTAGGAAAAGTATGGTCTTTGAGGTACCTCTCATACTTAGCCGACATCCTAGGGTCCACTACTCTCCACCTCATAGTCCATGCCTAAAATGGCATGTCCAAAAACTCATGTCGAGCGGTCTCAAATGAAATCATCAGTCCCCAGTCCTGTCTCTCTTGATGATTTCTCATAAACTCTATCAAGCCCTATGGTATCCCCTGGATATGGCCAAACTGCCTTAGTACATGACCAACCATTTGTCTCTCAATAATGAAGGGAGTCCTTTGTATCATCCATCATGTCTCGAAATAGAATCCCATCTATCTCTCATCCTCCCAAGACTCACAATCTCAGTAGGGTCTCCAAATCACTACATCGATGGTGTCTAGTGCGTGTCTCCAATACTCAAGATTTTCTAGCTTATAATGAGAATAAATAGAAGCATATAATAAAATATAAGGTTGTCTAGTGCCTCTAAACCACATCGCCACTAGTTGTGTGACATCTATATGTTCCCACACCCATATGTGAAGCAATGTGACTCCCATCAAGAGTGATGTACCCCTATGGTAAATAACCTAGTGCAAGTCATGATATAGATGTTCTTGTAAGTACACACCCCAAGAAAATTGGGTCACCTCCTCCATCATGCGGTGTAGAGTCTGCCCCTAGCCAATAGCGAATCCATGTGACCATCGATCAGGAAAAACATATCTGCCAATAGATCCTTCTAAGATAACTGGAAGTGGATCATATAGATCTACCATGTCCTCCCAATTGATCTCAGTCTCCTCAATCTTGTCATCTCCAAACATAGCTCTGCACTTTGTCATCCCACCATGCCAATCATACTACACCAAATCTCCTATGATAGGTAGTCGAAGGATGTAATATACATCCTCTAAAGTCACCATCATCTCTCTTGTAGGGAGATGAAATGTACTACTCTTAGAGTTCCATCTCTCCTCCAACACCATCAGCATGCATAGGTTCACCCTAATCTTGGGCATATAAATAATATGATATAAACTTATAGCCCCTATCAACACTCTATCTGACTCTGACAAGGTTGACCTAAGGTTCTGAGTGATGGGATATCTCTCCCTTGACATCAAAATGTTTGTGATATCCTCCTATCAAATTACACAACAAAAAACCATTAGGTATACTACACATATCATGTACCTACTAATCTATCTATTTATCCTATATCTACATCAATCACATATTTATCACATGTCTATCTGGTAATTATATTAATTATCTAATCAGGTATGTTAACTAGAAACCACGCAACAATGTTGACTACCTCCAACAAATCTATCCACATGCTGACAAAGACAATCGACTAATCGACCTATGGTTTTACCAAATCTACGTATTCACTTTTCTAATTTCATTTTCTTCTACATATGTGCAGCCCAGAAAACTGTATGCATAGAAGTCCTAAATGCTTGCGCAAAAGAAATATTTGTCTAGAATCATCTAATGATTTCACAACACATTTGAGTGTATGTGTAGTTTCTATGAATATGCACATTTATTAAGTAAATATGCAACTCCTACAATTTCTTACTAGATTTGTGCAAGTACCCCACATATATGCGCAGAAATACTATGAAGTTGCACAAACATAGTATCTTGTTGTGCATACATGCGTCGCAATTGCGCATTCATTCTCCACCACTGAACAAAAAAATTTTCTACCTAAACCCTAATCCAATTCAATCCTACACATGAAACAAATCCATTCTAAACATGGTAAATCAATCAAAAACATTAGAGGATTGAACCACCTATTGGTTCTCCATAGTCAGCTGGCCTTTGAAACCTCCTGACGCACTCAAAATAGTGATCTAGCAAGGGGAATGACATCCTTATCACTTTGTTATCCTCTCTCCAAAGCTCTTCTCTCTCGATTACAAGTGTGCAAATGATCACCTATATGTCCCTTACACCCCTATATAGCATGTGTACCCAATTTGCTTGATACATGGACCCTACCTTTCGAAATTCTTCTATCACCTCATTTTTACTCATTTTCTTTCGTGTCTTTTTCATGAGATTGGTTGTCGACCATAAACAAAAAAATTTATTAAAAAATCAAAAACAAAAAAAACATAATAATAAAAGAAAATAATCATCAAGGCATTTTTCGATCAATCTTCTAAGGGGGTATGCTAGCGTCACTTTTGACCAGGACATAGGCAATGTGTTGAAGATTTAATTTTTTCTTTGAAACAATTCGACCAGTGCATTATTTCAAAGAGGGGAAAAATGTATACACTTAAAATTGGCTTGATAAATTAATTAAATATTTATTATTTAATTAATGTTTATTCCTTCTATTACTAATTAAATTATTTAATTTATTTAGTACATTCACTTATGTTATTCTTCTTATCCCAAGTCCTCTAATTAGTCTTATTAAAGTGATTTAGTTAATTCTTCAATTACACAATCACTATATGACTAAGTCTTTTAGTCCATCTCATAGACCTAGTCACTTAACACATCAACTTGGCTAAAATAATTAATTTATACTAATTATTAATTACTCACAATTATCCTCACCCATGTGTCCTATTTTCAAGGGCTATATGGCCTCATGAGACTTGGTCTCATGACCACATGTCCTCTTTGAACTTGGTCAATATCACATTCCCTATTCCTTAGGAGATTCTCTAGCCACCTCAAGGAGCTAAAGGTGACTCGTGGGACACTTGTACCAAGAGTTCTCATGAGGAAAATGTCTTCCCACCTTATTCTCAAGAGTCTTTGTGAGACACTTGACATGTGTCTTTCCCTTCCACCTTACACTCCCTTTTTTCAATGTAGGAGGAACATCTCTCCTATTCCTCCTCTCACATTCCAACTAAATCCATATTTCTCTCAACTCCTTCAACTAAGTCAATTTCAACCCTGGGATCTTCCATTTTTCAATCTCCACCATTGGATCTTGCCACCTCAGCTTGAGTCCTCCAAAAATCTATAAAAGGAGCCTTCATTGGAACATCTCTCATATTCTTTATCTCACATTCTAACTAAATTCATATTTCTCTCAACTCCTTCAACTAAGTCAATTTCAGCCCTAGGATCTTCCATCTTTCAATATCCACCCTTTGATCTTTCCACCTAGGCTTTAGTCCTCCAAAAATATATAAAATGAGCCTTCCTCTTCCTTTGTGAGCCTAATAGCAATAGTGAAATCAAGTATTCAAGCAATCAAGCATTCAAGAAATCAAGAAATCAAGCATCCAATCCATTTAGTATCATTTTGGGCATTCTCATACCATCCACATCCATCAAAATTTGCATCAATCATCATAGCACAAAAAGAATTCTAGATTTAGGCTAAGTTTGCATCATTTCCATGATCTCCACACTTTGGAAGCATATTGGGAAAAAGGAGCAGATTTTAATTTTGAGAGCTCACCAATCTAGGAATTTAAGGCTGGGAGGACAATGGAGACAAGCTACAAAGGTAAGTAAAGGTAAAAACATCATTTTAGTATATTTTATCTTTGTAATCTTCATTGGAATTAATTTAGATAGATTTGATAGCTAATAGTGGTTAGTATTTCAATTCTATAATTATATAGTTAATTTGCATACACTTTGGTTCAAAGAATCAATTAAATTATTGAATAAATATTTGTAGATTATTAGGGTTTGTTCAAGGATTTTGATAAGAAGTTTAGGTTAGGGTTTTAGTCGAGAAATATTGTAATGCAATATTGTCTTAGATCTTAAAGCTATTTAGTGAATTTTTTTTATGCCACAGTTATATTTCTTGTGGATGAATTGCCCAAAGTATTGAGGAATCGATCTTTGTTGTAGTGTCTTTACAAGTCTTATGGTGTTCAATTTCATCTAGCTTTTCCATAAAGTTGATTAAATCATGATGTATCATTTTAATTTGTATGGTGTGTGATGCAAGAGCATCTCAGGTCCTTGGCAATCCTATGTCACAAAAAACATATTTGATTTTTTCTGTGTTGTGTGGTTCCTTCTTTCACCGAGTTGGCTCCGTAGTTGGTCGGTTTCCTTTGGTTACCGAGCTTGGTTGGTTATCTCCTAGGTGGTCAGTTGTTTCACTGGAGCTCGGCGATGCTTGTCTGTTGCTCAATCATCCTTGCTTACCGAGTAGTTTATTTTAAGTTTTTGTTGAGGCCGACTTGTGCATTGATTATGGGTCACAAATTTAATGCTAGTATCCATCATTGGGAAGCATGTGGTCCTAGATCTGACTGTTTCTTCCATTGATTATGGATCTGAAGGCTGAATCAGTTTGGTATCCTCTTGTATAAGTATAGTTATTTGGTTAGAGTTTAGGGGAGTGAATTTTTGTGAGGAGATAGAAGATAGGAGAATTAAGATTGTTGGTAGATCCTTGAATGTTTGAGGACTTTTGTAATTCATTATAATATCTGGCCGTAACTGGGAAGGCCTTACAGCTCGACATGTATGAATCAATTTGAATGAATGATAATATATGAATGATCCTTCTTTTTCTCTCTCATGGTGTTGGTTTTGCTTTTGCGTGTTGTTGGGCAAGGTGGATTAGGTAGGGTGTGCCATTGTTTTGGCCCCTCCTCCTCCTCTCTTTGCATCAAGTGGTATCAGAGTGAGGTAAGATCTAGATCTAGGTCTTCTGATCTAGATTTGTAGGTTCCTTCTTCTGAATCCCTAGTTGAATTGTTGTGGGGTGGAAGATTGTGATCTTACCTACAATTTTAGAGGGTTTTCAAGATGGTTCATGGGAGGTGAGAAGTGGATCTAGGATTGGTAGGCATGTTGAGACAACTTGCTGCTAGATTAGAAGTTGTTGAAATAGCCTAGAGAAGAGGTAGACATCTTGAAGATGTTAGTGATGATGAAGTTGAAGTGGAACAAGGTGAAGAAAAACTTGCACATATGATGGATCAAGGTGAGGAAAGATTCTTAAAGGATTTGACAAGTTTGAAGTCGACACCACATTTGAATCCTCCTGAATATAGTGGGAAATTAGATTCTAATGAATTGATAGACTAGATCACTAAAATGGAAAAGTATTTTGAGTATGAAAATGTATCTGAGGAAAAGAAGGTGAAAATTGTAGGCACAAAGTTGAAAGGTCATGCATCCTTGTGGTGGGAACATCTGCAATTGGATTGAAAAAAGAAAGGCAAAGACAAAATCAAGGTATGGAATAAGATGGTGAATAAATTGAAAGGAAATTTCTTACCTTGTGATTATCAAATTAACTTAGTTAGGTGAATGCAAAGTTTGAGGTAGAAAGATAGCTCAGTAAAAGAGTATACTGAGGAATTCTATAGATTAGATATCAGATCTGGACATGATGAGGATGATGTGGAAAGAATTGCTAGATATCTGAATGGTTTGAGAGTTTCCATCCAAGAGGAAATCGGTTTGGTCAAATTGGAGAACATTGAAGAGGCTTATCAATTTGCATTGAAAGATGAGGAGAAATTGAACAAGAGACAAAGAGATCAAGGTGGTAGATTCCCTAGAGGAAGATGTAGATCTTATGGTGAAAGTAGTAGATCTGAACTAGAAAAGACAACTCTAGATAAAGGCAAGACCGAGTGGAAAGGTGAAAGTTCATCTAGAAGTAGAGGCAATAACTACCGCGGTGGTTATAGCAGAGGTAATTTTTGAGGAAATTTTTACAATTGTGGAGAAGAAGGACATAGATATTTTGAATGTACACATGCTAGTAAGAAGATGGTAGCAGTAGAAATGCTTTGGTACAATAAGAGTCACCGAATGAACCTGAGAAGGAAAATAGCTTGATGGTAAGAAGAGCACTATGGAATGAAAGTAAAAAGGAAGATCTGATAAGGAAAAAAAAATTCAAAACTAGATGTAGAATTTTTGACAAATTTTGGAAGGTAATCATTGACAGTGGTAGCTTGGAGAATCCGGCATCTGAGGACATGGTCACAAAGTTGTAGTTGGAAAGGTTGGAACATCTAAAGCCCTATCATATTTCATGGATCAAAGATGAGCATACACTCTTGGTAAGTGAATAATGTTATGTGAATTTGAAGATTGGAAATTACTATGATAAGGTGTTGTGTGATATCATGCCTATGGATTGTTGTCACATTTTGTTGGGTAGACCTTGGAAATATGATAGACATGCTATATATGATGGGAGATTACAAAAGTATACTATTGTGGCTGATGGAAGAAAACAAATCTTGTTACCTTTGATGGAAGAACCTGTTAGTAATGTTTGCACATCTGTGAAAGTTTTCTTGATGGAAGGAAGAAATTTTGTTAAGGATTTGAAAAAGAATGATGTATGTTTCGATGTGATTCCTAACAAACTGAGTAAGAAAATAGAGGATAGTGTTCCTGGGGAGATTGATAAGTTACTCACCAAGTATAGTGATATCATTTCTGATAATGTACCTAATGGTTTGCCATCGAAAAGAAGTATTTATCATTGTATGGATCTAATTCCTAGAGCTATTTTACTTAATAAGGCACCTCATCAGTTGACACCTACTGAGAATCAGGAATTGAACCGACAGATTCAAGAGTTGTTGGATAAAGGTTTGATTAGAGAAAGTTTGAGTCCTTGTGTAGTACCTATGGTATTGGCATTGAAGAAGAATGGAGAATGGTGAATGTGTATTGATTCTAGAGCAATCAATAAGATAACAGTGAAGTATAGGTTTCCTATACCGAGAATGGATGACATAATGGACAATTTGACTGGAGAAAAGTATTTCACAAAGATTGATTTGAAAAGTGGGTATCATCATATCAAAATCAAAGAAGGTGATGAGTGGAAGACTTCTTTCAAGACAAAAGAAGGTTTGTATGAGTGGTTGGTTATGTCTTTTGGTTTGACTAATGCACCAAGTACTTTACTGAGATTGATGAATGAAGTTTTGAAGAAATTCTTGGGTAAGTTTATGATTGTATATCTTGATGATATTCTGATATTCAGTAAGACCAAAGAAGAACATTTGTTGCATGTTAGACAAATTTTGTAGAGATTGAAAGAAGAAAAGTTGCTGATAAATCTAAAAATGTGTTCATTCATGAAAGAGGAGATTGTGTATTTGGGATTTTTAATTTCAGCTAATGGTTTGAAGATGGATCTTGAAAAGGTTGAAGCTATTTTGAATTGGCCTACATCTGTGAATGCTAGTGAGGTAAGATCATTTCATGGTTTGGCAAGTTTTTACCGAAAGTTCATAAGGAATTTCAGTTCAATTTGTAATGCTATGACTGAGACTATGAGAGGAGATAAAAGAGAATTCAAGTGGACACATGGAGATGATAAGATTTTTGAGACCCTGAAGTAGAAGATTGTTGAATTGTCTGTTTTGGCATTGCCTGATTTCAATAAGGTATTTCAAGTGGAATGTGATGCAAGTGGTAGTGCAATTAGATTTGTGTTGAGTCAAGAAGGTAAACTTGTTGCTTTCTTTAGTGAAAAGTTGAATGATACTAGAAGGAAATATTCTTTGTATAATCAAGAATTCTATGCTATTGTTCAAGCACTAAATAAATGGAGACATTATTTGATACCGAGTGAATTTGTGTTGTATACTTATCATAAGGCTTTACAATACTTAGGTAGTCAGAATAATTTGAATCAGAGACATATGAAATGGGTTGAGTATTTGCAGAGTTATACATTTGAGATAAAACATAAAAGTGGAGTCACTAACTGATTTGTTGATGCATTGAGTAGAAGATGATCTTTGATGACCGTGATGAAAATTGAAGTTCTTGGTTTTGATGAGATGAAATATTTGTATGAAACTGATCCTAATTTTTCTAATCCATGGAGAAAGTGTAGAGCACCTATTCAAGATCAACCAAGTACAAAATGGGAAGAATATTTCATTCAAGAAGGTATGTTGTTTAAAGGTATTCAATTGTGTATACCAAGAGGACAAATGAGAACTAATTTGATAAAGGAGAAACCTAGTAGTGGTTTGGCTGGAAATTTTGGTATTGATAAAACTTTGAATTGTCTTAAGGAGAAATACTTTTTCCCACAGTTGTATAAAGATGTTCAACAATTTGTGAGAAGCTGTGGAATTTATCAAGTTGCAAAAGGAGTAAGTCATAATATTGGATTGTATACACTGATTGTTGTACCTGAGGAACCTTGGACTAACATCAATATGGATTTTGTTCTTGGCTTACTGAAGACAGTAAGAGGTAATGATTCTATATTTGTTGTGGTAGATAGATTTTTAAAGATGGCACATTTTATACCTTGTATAAAGACATTAGATGCAATACATGTAGTAGATCTTTTCTTTAAGGAAATTGTCAGATTGCATGGATTATCGAGGAGTATTATCTCTGACTGAGACAGTAAATTTGTTGGATACTTTTGGAAGACCCTTTGGAAGAAGTTTGGCACTCAATTGAAATATAGTTCTACATTTCACCCATAAACTGATGGACAGACAGAAGTTGTAAATAGAAGTTTGGGAAATCTTTTGAGATGTTTAGTTGTAGACACACCTAGCAATTGGGATTTTGTGTTGGCACAAGTAGAGTTTGCATACTATAATTCGGTAAATAGGAGTACTGGAAAAACACCCTTTGAGATTGTGAATGGCATACAGCCAAGAGGTATATCTAATTTGAGAGACATTGTTGATGAAAGTAAGAGAAGTGCTGAAGGAGTGAAATTTTTTGAGTACATGAAGACATTGCATGAAGATGTGAAAATCAAGCTAGAAGAGAGTAATCAAAAATACAAAGACAGAGCTGATAAATCAAGGAGACATAAAACTTTTGACGTTGGTGATGAAGTGATGGTTCATTTGAAGAAAGGTCAATTTCCTATTGGAACATATGGGAAGCTGAAGATGAAGAAGTTTGGACCTTGCAAGATTTTGAAAAAATTTGATAGTGGAAATGCATATGAGATTGAGTTACCTGATGACATGGACATATCACTGATTTTCAACATTGCTAATTTATGAGTATCATGAACCTGATGAAGACATGACAGTACTGATGGAATATCCCAAGAAGCAGAATGAAGAAGTTGAACAGATTTTGGAGCAAAGAGTTAGCAAAAGAACAAGAGCTAAACAGTATATGGAATATCTGGTAAAGTGGAAGAATAGACCGATTGAAGATAGTTCATGAATTTCACAGTCTGAATTGGATGCAGCTCAGATCATACCTACCGAATGATTTAGAGAATCATTTCTAAATAACCTCAAGTATCTGATGCAGGAGCATCTCAGGTCCTTGGCAATCCTGTGTCACCAAAAACATATTTGAGTTTGTCTGTGTTGCTCAGTTCCTTCTTTGACCGAGTTGGCTTGGTAGTTGGTTAGTTTTCTTTGGTTACCAAGCTTGGTCAGTTATCACCTAGGTGGTCAGTTGTTTCACTGGCACTCGGTGATGCTTGTTTATTTCTCGGTCATCCTTGCTTACCGAGTAGTTTATTTTGAGTTTCTGTTGAGGCTGACTTGTGCATTGATTATGGGTCATGGATTTAATGATGGTATCCATCATTGGGAAGCATGTGGTCCTAGATCTAACCGTTCCTTCTATTGATTGTGGATCAGAAGACCAACTCAGTTCGGTAGCCTCTTGTATAAGTATAGTTGTTTGGTTAGAGTTTAGGGGAGTCAATTTTTGTGATGAGATAGAAGATAGGAGAATCAAGATTGTTGGCAGATCCTTTCATGTTTCAAGATTTTTGTAATTCATTGTAATATCTGGCCATAACCGGGAAGGCCTTATAGCCTAGCATGTATGAATCAATTTGAATGAATGATAATATATGAATGCTCTTGCTTTCTCTCTCTCTCACTATGTTGTTGTTGCTTTCATGTGTTTTTGGGCAAGGTGGATCAGGTAGGGTGTGCCATTATTTTGGCCCCTCCTCTCTTTGTGTTAGTATGTTATTGTAGTACCCATCTCATGCTCTAATTTAGTTGAGGATCAATGGGGAATTAGCCATTTCTTAGTATTCTCCTATTTTTGTTGAGTTTATGTGATATTTTTGTTATTTTAATTTATTTCACAAGTGTGATGCAAATCTTGTGAGTGGATTATGGGATAACCCTCTTGAAATTTGTAGATCCCAAAGTGTAGAAGGGTAGAATTGTCCTTGTCAGTTGGTCAAAGTCCTAGAAATTGTTGACTATTAGAGGTGGCATCTCTATAGATAATGGATAGGTGAAATTGGTGGATTTTTATCATAATCCCTTTTTCAACAACCAACGGGATCAAATATTTATATTCAATGATTGTATGGTAGAATGAACTAGCTATATAATAAGACATTAAAGAAAAGTATAGAGAATTATGATTTAAACAAATGATCAACAACAATGATGGAATTGTGTATTTTAATAAAAGAGAAGATAGTGTTCCTATTTATTTGAAGAGATTCCCTTTTATATTATTTATGTCAATGATTGATGTCTCAATCTATGAATGCATTCCTACACTTAGATTTTTCATCCTTATTAAGAGACTCAAGATTATATAATCAAATAACTGATGGTGAGATGGTTATGATGAAAAAATAAAAAGATTAAGATGGAGAAACACCTCAACAAAACCCTTACTTCAAAATCAAGATCTCATGCTACCTCTTTGTAAAAGTGACTTATGCCACTTATTGAAAGTAAAAGTTAGCTTTTGGGCTTTATTTTTGTAAAACTTAGGTAAATACTAACTTGTCTTCAAAGAGGTAGAACTATTAGAAGTAATCACCCAGGTAGTTACTAAAAGTGATCTTTTAGGTAGTTATCCTAAGTGGTTTGCCTAAGTAGTTACCTAGGTGGTCATGCTAAGTAGTTACAAGGAATTTATTCTATCATTCTATAAATACAAGGTCATTTGTATTGTAAAGGGGAATCTTACAAAGGGGAATCTTACAAAAGGGAAACTTTGGATATATTTCTAGAGAGACATTTTGATGATTTTTGTTTTTACACTTTGTACAAAAGGGCTCTTGAGATTGTATAATTTAATGGAAATAATAAAGAATGCATTTAGCTCGTATGCTCTAGATGTACTTCCAAGTTACTAAAACTGAGTTTTCTTATGTCAAATCAATAATACATTATGTTTATGTATAAATCATTTTTCATCTATTGATATGCTTATAACTCATGTAATTGATGTAATTAAGTACAATCAAACTTTTGTTTCTTGGTTTGAATGTGTTGGAGTTACACATATATTCATATGTTGAGAATTTTCATCATTCTTTCTTTATTATTTCATATAAAAACATACTTTATCATGAAAATCCATTTAGAATCATTATCATTTATGAAGTCTTATTTGGTATTAATATGTCTTCTAATACAATTTTTGTCATTCAAATTTCATTAGTCGTGTCCTTTCTCCTTTTTTTACTTTCAAGTTAAAAGTACAAAAAAACTACAAATACCCCCATATACGAGGGTTTTCTTCTCTCAAACACAGAGGAAGATTGGTGTTCTACAATTATATCTTTAATTTTTGGCATGGTTGTCACTAATCTTTGAGCAAACTATCTCAATTTTGAAGATGAATTCACAGTGACAAATCTATTTACCACCATGTCCCAAAATAATTTCATTGCTTCAAACCCAACCTTATGCTACTCTAATAACTTATTTTTAATTCACTCCTTACAAGCCCATCCAATGTTATACTCATGGCCAAGAATCAAGCTTGTGTGTCATCGGGCAATGGTATTCCCTGGTTACACCAATGCCTACAATCATCTAGGACCCTATCCCAATTTCTATACAAAATACTCTACCCTTATATCCAATAGCAAATATTGTAACCCCTACCAACGATTTACAAAATATTACAAACTTGTGTATTCATGATATTGCACATCAAAGTGTAATGTTAGAATCATTAGCATTTTATGTCAAATAAAAGGTATTCGACTAGAATAGGAACCTATCTTCTAATTATATGTAACACTCCATAATAGACTTAGCTAAAAGGTGATAACATCTGGTGTAGTTGACAAGAATAAAGAGTGATCTTTTTCAAATAGTATATACATTACTTTTAAGTCTTTTAACCATGAAATAGTCATCATGTTCTAATCTATGAGAGGTGGCATCTAGCCAACAACTTATAACATAATTGTGGTAAAGATAGGGTAATACATCCAAGTAAACTTATACTTAGGTCATAAATTCTACTGTGTCTCGATATCTATTCACCTACACTTATGCCTACACAACTGTTTACACCTACTATAGCCTTTATTCTTGAGATGTCTTAAACTATCTAACAAACAACATTAAAATTAGAGGATGTAAAGGGTATCTAATAATAGTCTCCAATAAACTAAATGTTTAAAATAGAAGAGTTTAAATGCTTCACAATCCTTTTTATCAAAACAATCAAGGGTATAACTCAATTTTTCTCAACATGTCAAACACTAAGGGCTCTTCCCGCTCGATGATTTCAAATGTGCCCAATCTAGGTCTCGGTTCCACGACTAGGAATAGAGCCTCACCTCTTCTTAACATTGTTTTTGGGGGATTTATTTTTTTTGGTTTTCCACTTTGTGAGAGTGTTTCACATGTTCCATTCTCTGAGTTTTTCCTTCTATTAATGGGGTGTATTCCATTGTCTTTGGCTAGAATGTGAGGTTTCTAGTTACTGGTGGCATCCAAGAGCCCCTTACTGCTCCTACTCTTCTTGCAAGGAAATGTTTTACTACCTCCAAGCTCTGCTTAGAGGGTACTACTTCTTCTCTTAGCTCTAGGATTTTTGGCCCTAAGGTTTTCAAGAATGGGATTCCTCCTCCAAAATATGTTGTTGCGGGTCAAAACAATTATGCTTGCACTACAAAATTTTTTGTTGCCATCACTTCAAAGGTGAAAGCTTAACCTATTGCCTATTCCAATGTCTCCCATGTTTTTTTTATGCCCCACATGTGGTGGAAAATGTGGACTTCTACAAATGGCATGGGCTTGTTTGCAAATTCATGGCCTCTAGCCCTCTCTTCCAAATTTGCATAGTTGGGTAACTAGCTCTCGGTGACCCTTAGTTTCAAGTAACATTGAGCTATATCCTTGTATAAAGGGGTTTTTTATTGCTGAATTTTCTTCTTTTTAAGATTATGACTTGGTTTTGAATAAGTCATGGGTTTGGGGAAATCACTCACTTTATGCCAAATCCTGGGTAGTATTCTTCAACCCTCTTACCAAACCACTTGATGTGCGCTTAGTATGGGTTTTCCTTCCTAATCTCCAACTCTATTTCTAGGAGATCTATTTCTTTGATGCCACTAGAATCTCTCTTGGTCATTTCCTGAAGGTGGATAATGTTGCTACCACTTTGGGCCACTCTACATTCATTTGCATTCTAGTTGATATGGATATCTCCACACCACTTCCAAGGGATGTGGTGCTCATGGTCAGGGAGAATCCATGGACTCAAGAGCTTGATAATGAGGTCATTCCCTTTTGTTGTCAGTGTTGCTTCTCTACTATACATATGGCTTCTAACTTCACTCTTCTACATTGGAAAGGTGTTGCTTCTTGGTGGAAGGATGCAAGTGAAGAATATTTGATAGTTCATGATTTTGATTCTTCCTCTGAGGAATCACTGGATGTTTTTGAAGATGAAACCCCTATTGAGAATTTGAATATTTCCCCTACTGCTAATTGAGGTCAAGCTTCTACTGTTAATCTGGGTCTGGCTCTAATTGCAACTCTGAATGCTTCCCCTACTACTATAGGTGTAGTCCCCTATGGACCTATGAACCATTCCTCTCCTCATGCTTCTAATTATGCCCTTCACCATGGTTCTATTGATATTGTTCATCTTCTTCAACACTCTGGTCATTGTGTTGGTAGTCTCCCTAATGGATTTTCCTTCATTAGGGACCCCAAAGATAGCATCACCTAGATAGTTGTATAATGGCATAGAAAGAACTATTCTTCAAATATATGCCCATCATCTCTTGGGGTGTGAGTTTTGCCTTTCCTTTGAAAGGATCCTATCATTTGTGCTATATGTTTTGTCTTTTTAGTCAGTATCAATTGTATTATCTAAGTGTTTTTAGATTGCATGTATTTTCTTTTAGGCCTTGTTTATGTAAGGGTCAGTCCTCTTGCTAGGCTTCTTAATTATTCAAAAATGGTCTAGGGTATAAGTTTCAATCCAACGTCAAAAATAAATAAACAGGTATAAAACAAACTAGTTAAATATCAAAATGTGTTGTTTCTCTTTCCTAGCCCTTCATTCTCCTAGCCAATATCCTAGAGGCAACCTCCAACAAATCATTTTGGATAAAATGGCAAATTTTGGCTTCAATTGTTTGAGTGCAAAGGGGTTTCTCTTGAAATAAATCAAACAAAACCACTAGTTTCCTAGGATGAAGATAAGGTATGTGCAAAGAATGAGATAGAATCTACATCGAGTATATCAATAATGCAAGTAAACTACCTTACCATATATACACAATGAAACTAGAAAAGTAACCAAAAACTAATAAACAAAGTAAAAGGGGGAAAACAATATCCTTTGTTCTAAAGAAAATTATACATATGATTCCAAAGTAACAAGATTTTGGCGATGGTGATGGTGATGGCGATGCATTCCCACCTAGGTAGTTTGAATACCTATCTACCAACTTCCAAACCTGGCTCCTTCAATTCTGCTAGCGAAGGGGCTTCTGGGCCTTTTGCGGTTACCAGGAAGGGACCTCATTCTCCTAGGGGGTTGGCCTCTTCAATTTTGACTTCTTCACTGGCCACTAGTTCTGGGAGCCCTATTCTACCTTCTTCTCCCACTTCCTCAGCTCTATCTTTAGTTGTGGATGCTTTATGGTCTTTCAGTCAGTAGCACCCTCTCATGGTAGGCTCTTTTTCCAAGGTTGTTACCAAGGCTTCGAATGGGCCTAGTGTTTCCTCTAGAAGTGTGTCTTTCATTTCTCTAATTCCTGTAAGTGGCTCTCTTTCTATCAAGATTTATGCTATTATTGAAGGGGATTTGGAAAATAGTACTGAGATCTTTAAGTATCATGGACTGATATGCCATTTTTAGGGTTTCTTGCCTACTCTCCCCCAACTGCATGATTGGGTGTCTCAAAAATGGGAACCAATATTATTAGATAATGTTCATATTTTCCCTTTAACAAAAGGCTTTTTTGTAGTAGAATTTGATAGTGTTAAGGATAGATCTAAGATCATGTGTGAAGATTTCTTCAGCTGGGAGGAGGGAAAATTTATGCTTATGGTTAATCATTGGTACCCCTATTTCAATCCTTCCTCTAAAGTCTTAAGTAAGATCCCTATTTGGGTTAGGCTTCCTAATCTCCCCCTTCATATAGGGCATGATTCCATCCTTGAGGAAGTGGGTGAAGCTTTGGGAGAGTTCTTGAAAATGGATCATGATTCTTCTAATATTTATCATTCTACCTTTGTCTGCATTCTGGTAGAACTTGATACCACACAGGGTCTTCTAGCTGAAATTGAAATTGAATCATTATTGGAATCTTGGATCCAATGACTTGAATATGAGGGTATTCCTTGTAGGTGCAGAAAATGTTTTAAGATTGGTCATATTGTTGCTCATTGTTTCTTTGATATTAAGAAGAATAAATCATCTCATTCTTGTTGGAAGGGTTCTTCCATCCAACATTATACAGTTTTGAAAAACTCCTCTCAACAGGAGAAGGAGGTTGCTCCTATTTTGGGATATCATGTTCCTACTGTGGATGTGGAAGACTCATGCCCTATTCTACCTCTTGATGATCATGTTGGGGCTTATTGAGGTTGTTGGTTCTGATCCTTCTACTGATTTCAGACCTATTCTCCCTTTGTTGGTTGATGTCAATCTCTCTATTGGCGATTTTGTGGTTTTTTCTTCTATCAAATCTACTAGTATTTTGGTTGCTAAGGGTTCTGGTTCTCATGTCTCACTTTCTAGGACCAAACTTGACCCAGTGTTGGATGTCATGCTAGTTGGATCAACAACTTTTCTAGGTGTTAGATCTTCTATCTTGGATTCATTGTGTTGGTACCATGAGGCTGCTAGAGTTGAAGAAGGTTGGATCTCAATTAAAGGTAAACATTCAAAGAAATATTCCTCTTATTTTGACATGACCCTTCAATCCCATAAGAAGGGGTCTAATAGATATTTTGTTTAGTAGTTATGGTTTTTTTCCTTTGGACTTTTGTTCCTCAATGTCTGATCTTGGCAGTGTTATTTGTTTGGTGTATGGAGTTTCTAACATGTTGTTTTGGATGGCTTGTTTCATCTTCAAAGCTCTTAATGTTCTATTGATGGGACTTTATGAAAACTTTGTCAACAGAGAAAAAAATTTCACCGGGTACCGAGGCACCGGCCAACTTCACCTAAAGAGGTTTACCAAAGAATAAAATCTCCTAGCCTCCAAGCACCGAGTAGCTGGGTCATGATGGTGCAAGAAGAGCTCAGTTGGATAGATGAATGTTTATATGACAAGTTTTTTTGTTTTAATTTCTATTCTCAGAAGTTTTAAAGAAGATATGGTTCTTTGCAAGCATTTTTTAGCTCTAAATAAAGAAAGATCAAAAGATACACTAGGGTCAATAAATAAATCTACTTATAGTCATATCGTAAACTTATTAACATAAACAACACTCAAATATAGAAATAGTAACTATACTAAATGCATGTTGAATCATCAATTGAGGAATACATTAGCAATGAAAGTAGAAGCATTTCAATTAATTATAGAATTTGAGGAAAGGACATAAGGAAACATACAACATGAAAGCAACTCATTGAATCAAAGATGAAGAACACTGCCAGTATGGTACCAAGAGCAATCTTTATTTCTTCATCAACTTAAGAGGGGCCAGCATCATTGGATAAATTCATGGCTCCTGGGGAGCATTAATCTACTAATAATATATATTACACTGAAAGTAAAAATAAATAAGCTCTGATATCGCATGGACAACAAAATCATCAACTTTTTTGACCCTTGTTCTAGCATCGGACTTCTTATTTATAGACATTTTTACAATCTAAATTGAGATTTGTCATCTTTTTATTTCTATAAATTATAATATTTTATAGCTGGTACTACCTGCATTATTAGAAATGTCACATCATAGATACAATATACGAAGAAGGAAGCAAAGAAAGGGGAGGAGAAGAAAGAATAAAGAAACTTGGGGAAATCCCTTCGGCAGTACCATCAAATGTGAAGAAAATTTGTGTTATCTAGGTACATTGAATAGTGTGCTCCATAAATGTGGTGATTGTTAGGATTAACAAGGCAGAGATAATAGTTACATGCAAATATAACCAATATTAGAAAATATTGAACCACACATAAGAGAACACAAAGACACAAAGATTTAACGTGGTTCACCCAATCCCTGGGCTACATCCACCAATAGCAAGTCCAATATTATTATTATCCAATGATTATAGCCTAATTACAGTCCATAGTCCCTTACATCTCAATTTTGTTGCAAGTTGAAAAATTTACACAATGAAAACCCTAACCCTAAGCCATATTATACAATATTTTGCCACTTTAGGGTTAGATGAGTTACAACATGTCGGCCCACAATAAGGGCAGGAGGAAAAGTGTATAGTACTTTCCTAATCAATCACCACAAGCTAAAAAGCTCCTACTTGGTGACTGATCAGGATCCACACTAAGAAACCTCCCACTTGGAGACTGATCCTGTAGCAATGCTACTACCATATGAGGCTCCCACTGGATCAAACCACCCTAGACTCAGTTATTCCTTTATTCTATTTAGTCTAGAAGACCAAATGAAGTTGAACATGAGTTTAGATTATCCCTTGTTACTACCCTTGTAAACATATCTTCTGGATTATCATCTATATGTATCTTTTCCATATTTAACTGCCCACCATCCAAAGTTGACCGAATGAAATGGTACTGCAACTATATGTGTTTTGTCTTTAAGTGCAAAGCAGAATTCTTCACAAGATGAATGGCACTTTGGCTATCTGTATGCAGAAAATTATCCATCTGTGGATGTCCCAATTCTTCCATGAAGAATTGAAGCCATATCATCTCCTTGGCTACCTTTGTAGCAGCAACATATTATGCCTTTGTAGTGGATAAAGCAACCACCTTTTGTAGTTGAGAAATCCAACTCACTACCATCTGACCAATAGTAAATACATAGCATGCAGTACTCCTCCTACTATCTATATCTCCTGCAAAATCTAAGTCAACATAGCCTTGTACAGTAGTAGTAGATCCCCCAAAGTGTAAACACTTATTGATTGAACCTCTCAAATATCTGAGAATCTATTTGACTGCATTCCAATGCTCAATACCAGGGTGACTCATATATCAGCTAACGACTCCCACTACATGTGCAATATCTGGCCTAGTACATACCATAGCATACATTAAGCTCCCTACAGCTGAAGCATAAGGTACCTTAGACATTTTAGCCTCCTCTACTGATGTCTTAGGACACATCTCCTTCGTCAATTTCAAATGACCAGGCAAAGGTGTGCTGACATCTTTGGCATTCTCCATAGAGAAACATTGCAACACCTTCTCAATATAATTAGCCTAAGATAAAGTCAACTTCCTATTTTTCCAATCTATGAAAATTTTCATACCAAGGATTTGTTTTGTTGCCCCCAAATCCTTCATAGAAAATGAATGTGCTAACTGTTGTTTTAACCCCTTAATGTGATCCATGTTAGACCCAAGTACAAGCATATCATCAACATATAAACATAAAATAATGTAGCTATCATCATCCAACCTCTTAAAGTAAACAAAATGGTCAAAATCACACCAAGTGTATCCATGCTCATTCATAAAAGTGTCAAATTTAATATACCATTGTTGAGGTGCTTGCTTCAAGCCATATAAACTTTTTTGCAATCTGCACACCAAACTCTGCTTACCCTTAACCTCAAATCCTTGTGGCTATACCATATATATTTCTTCATCCAAATCACCATGAAGAAAAGTTGGTTTAACATTAAGTTTCTCTAAATGCAAATCTTCAATAGCCACAATACTTAAAATAGTACGAATAGAAGTCATTTTAACAACTAGAGAAAATATCTCATCAAAATCAATGCCCTTTTTCTATGAAAATTACAAATAACATATCTTTAAACCTTTTCTTACCTCCATCCTCTTCTTTCATCTAGTAAACCCATTTGTTCTGTAAAGCCCATTTGCCTGTAGGTAACTTGCATAAATCCCAAGTTTGATTTTTCAGCAAGGAGTCCATTTCCTCTATCATTGTAGACTCCCACTAAAGCTTTTTATCCACCTTCACAACTTCATTATAACATTTAGGTTCACTAGCATCTGTTAACAAAATAGAATACAAAGAGGGAGAGAATCTTTATGGAGGTCTACTTAGCCTTGTTGACCATCTAACATTCACTGGGGTGTGTGGTATTTGTTTTTTTGTTGTTGCAGAGCATAAGGGTCTACTGAAACATCATCTTTTGGAGTATCATCCAGTACTACATAATCATTTTCTTTCTTCTTATGCTGCTGCAACAGATCTTTGTACAATACTTTCTCATTGAATATGACATCCCTACTTCTTACAATTTTATGATTTTAAAAATCCCAAAGCCTATAACCAAATTCATCAATTCCATATCCAACAAATACACATTTCTTTGAATTATCTTCCAGCTTGGTTCTATTTTTAGAATCTATATATGCAAAAGCTTCACAACCGAAGGTTTTGAGAAAAGAATAACTCACCTTCTTACCACTCCATGCTTCCTCTAGAATACCACAGTCCAAAGGAGTAGAGGGGCCTCTATTAATTAAATAAATAGCAGTGTTTATAACCTCTGCCCATATATTTAAGGGCAACCTAGAATGCAACCTCATATTCCTTGCACGTTCCATTATTGTCCTATCCATGTGTTCAGCCACTCCATTTTCTTGCGGAGTCCTTTGTACAGATTTCTACCTATGAATAACATTTGAGGAACAATAATCTTCAAATTATGTGCTGCAATACTCACCACCATTATCAGATCTGAGACATTTTAGCAGTCTCATTCTCAACCAAGCATTTCCATTTCTTAAAAGTTTGAAATACATTAGATTTCTATCTAAGGAAATAAATCCATACTTTTCTTGTTGCATCATCTATAAATGTAACATAGTATAGAGAACCACCAAGGGAAGATACCTAAGCTTGTCCCCATACATCTGTATGCACAAGCTCTAATCTCTCATTTTTCTTTTCCCTTCCACTCTTTACAAAACTAACTCTCTTTTGTTTTCCATAAACACAACTTTCACAGAAATCCATATTGACACATTTTAGACCAGGTAAAGCTTTCTTTGAATGAATTAATTTCATACCTTTTTCACTCTTGTGCCTGAGTCTATTGTACCAGAGTGTTGTGTTCAAATCTATAGCAATGGTTTGATGTTCTTCCTACTCAACTGTAGCCAATGTTCCTGAACATTCATTATCTTCTGAAACAATTAAAGTAGAAGGAACAATATGACCTGTAAAAAGATATAAGGTGCCTACATTCACACCTTTTTCTACTACTAAGGAACCTTTTCAAACCTTCCAATTTCTATCATTAAAAGTAACTGTGCAACCCTCATCACCCAGTTGCCCTGCTAAAATTAAATTCTTATTCAGAGTTGGAACATGCCTTACCTCTTGTAGTAGCCAATGATTCCCATTCCATGACTTAATCTTAATTTTTCCCTTTCCAACTATCTGTCAGGGTTCATTATCTCCCAAATAAACTAGCCCAAAATCCCCTTGGACATAATCAAGAAAATAACCTCTATGGGGTGTAGCATGAAATGAAGCCCCAAAATCTAAAACCCATGAATCATCAATACTTTCTAAAGAAAGAAGTAAGGCATCCTCTTCAAGTTTATTACTTACCACATTTGCCTCCTTGTTACCTTCTTGTTTGTCTCCTTTATTCTTTTGAGACCATCAATCTTTCTTCTTATGACCTGGTTTTCCATAGTACCAGCAATCATTTGGCCCTTTGGATTCAGACCTCTTTGCCTTTGATTTTCCTCTTGATTTCCCTCAATTTCCAAAATTATTTCCTCTCTCATTGGTTCTACCTCTTCTTTGTGCATTTAAGACACTACCTGATGTGGATCTACCTAATCTTCTCCTATGAATTTCCTCACTCAGAATAACACCAATAACATCATCAAATTTTAGGGTATTATAACCAGAAACAGAGTTACTAACAGCCATTACCAAGCCATTCCATCTTTCAGGAAAAGAACACAAAATCAAGAGAGCTTTGACTTATTCATCAAAAATAAGATTGACAGAAGTTAATTGATTGGTAATTATACTAAACTCATTTAAATGATTAGCAATTGACCCACCTTCCACCATTTTCATATTAACCAAACGCTTCATGAGAAATACCTTATTTGAAGTGGAGGGCTTTTCACACAACTTCGCTAGGATTTTCATCAAATCTTCAGTCATCATTTCTTGTGTAATATTGAATGCCACCGATTGTGCCAGGCATAATCAAATACTACCAAGGGCATTTCTATCAAGAATAGACCACTCCTCATCAGAAGTGCTTGCTGATTTTTGGCTTTTCCTTTTAATGGCCACCATAGATCCTTCTAATAGAGATAATCCTCCATTTTCATTTTCCATAACTGAAAGTCATGCCCATTAAACTTATCAACCTTCAGCCTACCCTCATCTACCATTTCTCCCACTCAACCGTGAGACTCCCACTAAACCGTAAGATCTTCCTGCAGAGGATAACTAAAAAATAACCTCACTCTGATACCACTTGTTAGGATTAACAAGGCAGAGATAACAGTTACATGCAAATATAACCAATATTGAACCACACAAAAGAGAACACAAAGACATAAATATTTAGTGTGGTTCACCCAATCCCTCAGCTACATCCACCAATAGTGAGTCCAATATTATTATTATCTAGTGATTACAACCTTATTACAATCCGTAATCCCTTACAACTCAATTCCACCACAAGTACAAAAACATACACAATGAAAACCCTAACCCTAAGCCATACTATATAATATTTTTCCACTTTAGGGTTAGAATGAGTTACAACATGTCGGCCTAGAATTAGTTGAAAATATGTCAGCCCCGAACCCTGGAAAGGCCAGGAGGAAAAGTGTATAGTACTTTCATGATCAGTCACCACAAGCTAACAGTGACACCTCCACATCTCCATGTTCTTCCTCTTTCCACTCAACCATAAATGTAGGAGCAGTACCTTGGAAAATGAGATGGTGCATATAATCCTTTATAATGTTCACCTCACCATTAAACATAATATACCTCACTGGCATCTGACAATACCTCTGACAAGGAATGTTTGACGGTGATTGATCAGCTCTAGAGAAATCATCAACTCAAACCACTGTAAAGAATACAAAATTGGGAAGTTCAGAACTTTGGACTCTGGGATCTTACACTCAAAGAATAACTGAAAAACAAAAATGGGTTCAAGGAGGAAGAAAGTCCTAGAAACCAAAAAACTTATGATTCCTTGAATTTTTGGAAGGCCTCCAACACTTCCATCACACCTTCCTCATCTACCTTTTTTAACTAATCCATTCTACTTATAGCATCCTCGAGGTGATCTCTAGCATCTTCAACCTTACTCTTCAATTCAGAGGCATCCATGGTAGTATCGTGGGCTTCAAGAACAAATCAAGAGAGTTCCCCTAGAACTTAACCATCAAAATCTCTCACGGTCTGGAATTGTACATTGGTATGCTCATCAAATTTATTCAAAACTTCTTCTATAGGAGTGTCTACACCTGGGTGGATTGGATTGACCCCAACCACTTGTAAAATGAATGTGAGGAAGAGATCCAATGGGTCCCAGATTGTGGCTCTGAGATCTTTTAAGACCCTAACCAATTTCTTACTTGTTTGGACTTGGAACGCATTTTTGGAGTATTGGGTCTTCAAGTACCAACATGAATGGTTGGCCAAAATGTCCATTGCAGCCAACCCATCCTCTCCTAGATTCAAAATTTCCCCGAGGCATTCCTTCCATTCATCATATTTCTCCTCTCAGGACTTCCATGTTGAGATGATATTATAAATCTTATCTTTGACAAGATGCACCTCATACAACTCTGGTAGGAACTCACTCAAAAATATCTAGAATACCCCTATTTGTTCTTTCATTCATTCATCCACTGCCAGTGCTTTATTTTTCATTACCTAAAGCACTTCTACATTTCCCTGTAAGAGCAGTGTTCTAGAGGTGGAGGCCTCTGGTGCTACAGAAGAGAGTGGGGATGATAGTTCCATTAAGATCCTTCAGAGATTTGACTCTGAAGCTTTAAGCTCTTTATTCTTTTGGTACTCCTCATATATTTCATGAATTACCTAGCTTTCATCATCTAGGAGATCCAATTCTCATCTTCAGTCTCATCAGCCCAAGGGAATCTTTGTTACTATATAGTCACTTACTGAAACCTTTTACTCTTCCTTGTGTTGGAGATTTGCCAACAGGCCAGTACTGACTATATGTTTGTCATTGATGAAAACATATGGAAAGTAGCATGTGTGGAAGTCTTATGTAGTAAGCCTTTAGTATATGAATCATGGACATGATATCATGGGCATAGAGTTAACTATTAGTACAGACAGTTATATAGCAGCTGGTGTTAGCAGTGTTCCTGACAGAGTAATAGGCAGTGTTCTATGTATGATTGTTCGTATAATTATCAAGGAGCCTTGCACGCTTGGATATATGTTGAAGACATGTTAGTGATGTTTCATTTATGGATGCATAGTCTGTTGATGAGTAGAAGTGAAGTTATGCAATCGCTATTCGCTAGCAGCAGTTTCCTATGTTTATTCAGGAGAGCCGATAGAGATTTTGTTGGTTCTTAAGTTGCACCTATCTTTAGGTATGCACCCTTGGAGTTAAGCTTAGAGAAGATTTATTGATTTTTTGTTAAGAGTTCATGAGTTAATTTAGCTTACAGAGAAAGATCCAGTTGTTTTGGTAGAGTCAACCATGTGTAGCGTGTGTCTACACTTATTTTATTAGACATGTCCTAGAATGTGTTGCGTGCATAGTAGAGCTGACAGAATGTTTATTGGAGTTTTTTATGGTTTCTCTAATATGATTTCAAGGTGGTTCTAATAGGTTGACTTGATTATATCATTTAGAGGAAAGATGTTTATAGGCAGTCATTTGTGATTGTTGGAGTGTGGTTCATGGTTGATTAAGTAGAGAAGAGCAGAGTGTGCGAAGTGTTGAGCCATCAGAACAAGGTCTATGTGACCAAGTAAAGTACTTGTGCTATTCATTGGAACTAATCTAGACAACAAGTCAAAGGGAAATTCACCAAGATCCAGATATAGTGTGTATCTGTTATTCAGAAGGTTGTAGCCTTCACCCATTTGAGCAGTGAGCTCTCAGATAGTGCATCCTCTCCCCTAATAAGGACAATTGTAAAAGACTCCTAACAGGGTCCAACCCTTGACCAAGTCTATTGTACTTAATATATTGTAAAGAAACTCCTAACAGGGTTAAGGATCTTCTAACAAGGATCATTATACACTAGTACAGAATATTAGTGGGTATCAAGTCCCACCGGGGTTTTTACCTATTTGGGTTTCCCCGTAACCAAAATATTGGTGTTGTGTTCATGTGTTCTTTCATTGTGTTTATGCTTTATGTTTAAGTATACTTAATTGGATAAATAATTGAATCTTGTAGATAATTGATTCACCCCCCCCCCCCCCCCTCTCAGTTATCTCTTGGGACTATTCCTAACAATTGGTATCAAAGCCAAGTGCCTCAGAGAAATTTTAATAGCTTGAGGTTGATCAGATGGTGTACTTCAGGAAAGAAAGTCCTAAGTTTGATGGAGAGAATTATCTTTACTGGAAGAACAAGATGGTGACCCATTTGCAGTGCATTGGTTTTGAAGTTTTTGATGTAACTATCAAAGCAGCAAAGATACCTACCCTAGAAGAGCTTGCACAAGATGATGCTACTAATAGGTAGAAGGAATTGTTTCATCAGAATGCTATTGCTAAAGAAGCCCTTATCAGCGCCCTATCTAATGGTCAGTTTTCAGAAATAAAAAAGCTAGATACAACCCACAAAATATGAAAGAACCTAGAAGACATATTTGAAGGAGACAAACAAGAAAAAGATGTGCACAAAAAGACATGGAAGAAAAGATATAATGCATTAGAGATGCTGCCTGAGGAAAACATCAGAGCTTATAATCAAAGAATAAATGAAGCAGTTGCTGGAATCAGAAACAATGGTGGAGAGATTTCAGAAGAGGACATTATGGAAAAGTTAATGACTACTCTCACTCTAGAATATGAAAGCAAGATCAACATCCTTGATGAGACCATGCATCTTACATCTAATTTCAAGAAAGAGACTTTGATCAGAAAAATCTCAGCTTTTGAGATTTCAAGATTGAATACAGAACTTGATAGTGAAACAGCCTTCAAAGCAATAGTTCATGGTAAGAAATCTGCAAACACTTTTGGTAATTTTGATGATGACGAAGAAGACAAAACATTAGATGATTTCATTGCTATGATTTCCAAAAGAGAAAAGAAAGGTAAAGGAAAATATGAAGGTCAATTACCATTTAAGTGTTTTTCATGTAATAAGATCGGTCACTTTGCATCTAAGTGTCCTACTAGAGCTAGAAAATTCAAAAAGGATTACAAGCCTAAGTATTCTAAGGAATACTACTATGTTGGAGATGGAGTTTCAGATGAAGAATCTAGTGAAGAAGAAATGGGATTCATTGCTATTATAGACAAAATGAATAATAAGATAGCTCATGAAGATAAGAAAGAGAATCAAGAACTAGCATTGATTTCATGAGCTGACATAAGGATAGACTAGATTATAGACAGTGGTTGTTCATATCACATGACAAGTGATAAAGGCAGGTTTGTTCATTTGGACAAATACAATGGAGGTATGGTCAGATTTGGAGACAACACTCCTAAACCAATAGTTGGTAGAGGAGCCATCACTTTTGATGGAAAGAATAGTACTGATGATGTTCTTTATGTTGATGGTTTGAAACATAAACTTCTCAGTATTGGACAGTTACTTGGAAAAGGATATCAGTTGGAGTTCAAAGATGAAAAATGCATCATTAACAACAAGGATGGTGTTATGATTACATCAGGCTCAAAAACAAGAGGTAATTTTTTTCAACTCAATTCAGAAGCAAGTTGTTTTGTTGCTAAATTTGATGACAGTTGGTTGTGGCATAAAATGCTATGTCATATCAATTTTGATAACATAGTAAAGATAAGCAATGTTAAGGCAATAAGAGATCTACCTAGCATAGCAAAGCCAGTTGATATTATATGTAGGGAATGCATGATGGGGAAGCATGTGATAAATTCATTCAGGAGCAAGCAGAATTCAGCAAAGAACAAGTTGGATCTTATTCATACAGATCTATGTGGTCCAACTCCAACAAGATCATACTATGGTGAAAGGTATTTCATTTTTTCCGTTGATGATTATACTAGGATGATGAGGGTTGCATTCTGGAAAGATAAGTCAAAAGATTTTGAGAAATTCAAAATATTCAAAGCTAAGGTTGAAAATGAATCTGGACTAAAGATAAAATGTTTGAGATCGGATAGAGGAGAATTCACCTCTGACAGATTCTATGAGTACTGCAAAGAACATGGCATAAAGAGATAGTTAAGTGCACCTAGAACCCCTTAGTAGAATGGAATTGCAGAGAGAAGGAATAGGATCATTCTTGATATAGCGCGCACCATTATGATAGAAGGAAAATTTTCACACACCTATTGGAGAGATGCGGTCAATACAGCAGTCTACACCATCAATAGAATTCAATTAAGGCCAAGCACTGACAAAACACCATATGAGCTATGGTTTGGTAACGTTCCCATAATAAAATACTTTAGAATCTTTGGAAGCAAGTGCTACATCAAGAGGGATGAAGCAGTAGGAAATTTTGATGCAAGAAGTGATGAAGGTATTTTTCTTGGTTACACTACTAAAAGTAAAACTTATATATGTTTCAATTTAAGATTGAAAAAGATCATAGAAAGTGCTCATGTAAAGATTGATGAAAATTTTATGGTTCAAGAAATATATCATGATTACTCACCCATGATTGAAGAACGTAGACCCTCCACTAGTGAGACAGTTATTGAGGAAATGTTCGACAGTATTGATGTGTTATTCAATGACCCTAAGACAAGTGAAGAAAATACTCCTAAGGCTGATGATTCGGCATCACCTAAAGTTCCAAAGTTTACATCAAGAAATCATTCCAAGGTAGACATCATTGGAGATCAGAGCGGCAAAGTCTTAACAAGGTCACAAGCAAAGAATTCAGCTAGTAGTGAAGCAGTATGTTTACTATCTCAGATTAAACCTTTAAGTGTTGAAGATGCTTGTAATGATTTAGATTGGCATGATGCTATGAAAGAAGAACTTGATCAGATTATTAAGAATGACACTTGGGAACTGGTCCCAAGACCTAGTGATAAAAATGTGATTGGAACAAAGTGGATATTCAGAAACAAGATGAATGAAGATGGTACAGTAGTAAGAAATAAAGCAAGATTAGTATGTAAGGGATATGTGCAAAGAGAAGGCATTGATTATTGAGACACATTTGCACCTGTGGGCAAATTAGAAGCTATTACGTTGTTTCTAGCCTATGCTACAGTCAAAAACTTCAAAGTTTATCAGATGGATGTCAAGTCAGCATTCCTGAATGGAGATTTGAAAGAAGTATACATTGAGTAGCCAGAAGGATTCACCTTATCAGACATACCTAATATGGTATGCAGATTGAAGAAGGCCCTCTCTGGACTTAAGCAAGCCCCTAGAGCATGGTATGAGAGACTAGATGGTTACTTAACAAAGATTGGATTCAAGAAAGGAGCAGCAGATTGTAATCTATTCATTAGAGAGACATCTGAAGGTTTACTACTTGTAGCTATATTTTTTGATGACATTATCTTTGGAGGTAATGACAAAATCAGTGCTGAATTTGCCAAAGAAATGTAGAATGAGTTTGAGATGAGTATGATTGGTCCTATCAAATACTTTTTGGGACTAAATGTGCAGTAGAAAAAAAAAGGAATTTTTATTAATTAGTCAAAGTATGTGAAAGAGATACTAAAGAAATTTAAGATGGATGATTGCAAGCCAATAGGAACCCCTATGATCACTATTTGCAAGCTTACAAAAGAAGATGACTCACCAGCAATAGATATAACATTGTACAAATCTATGATTTGTAAACTCATATATCTTACTCGGACTAGACTTGATATTTCCAATGCAGTTGGCATAGTTGGAAGATTTGCAGTAGAACCTAAACAAATTCACCTCATGGCAGTAAAAAGAATATTCAAATACTTGCAAGGCACTATAGATTATGGTCTATGGTATCCTAACTCAGAAAATGTTGAGCTTCATGTGTACACCGATGCAGATTGGGCAGGATGTGTTGATGATAGAAAGAGTACATCAAGTGGAGCAGTGTTTCTTGGTGATAGACTTGTCACTTGGACAAGCAAGAAACAAAATTGTATTTTTGGGTCAACAGCATAGGTGGAGTATGTTGTAGTAGCTTTAAATTGTTCTACAATTGTTTGGAACAAGTAGATGATAAAGGATTTTGGAATTCAGATTGATTATCCTATTGTTATTCACTGTGATAACACTAGCACTATCAATATGTCAAAGAACCCTATGATGCATGCAAAGACAAAGCACATTGAGATAAAGTATCACTTCCTAAGAGAGAAAGTGGAAGAGAAAGAAGTCAAGTTGGACTATGTGAATACTAAAGATCAATTGGCAGATATAATCACAAAGCCCTTACCTAAGGATACTTTTGAGTATCTCAGGAAGAATTTGGGAGTCATTTCCTTCCCTAATTCTTCTTAGAAGAAAGAAGGAAAGGCATTAGTCCTCAAGGACTGATGGAAGGTTGACTACTCTACCTCAGGAGTAGTATCGGTGCTTAAATGAATGGCACCCTTTTCCATTAATGTCAAAGGGGGAGTATATATAGAGTCATGAAAAATAGAAGCAAAAAGAGGATTAATATATTAAGGGGGAGTTGAATTCAGTTATGATAGCGGTACAGTTGAGGAAATGGAGAATATTAGAAAATATTGCACCAGAGGGAGGATTCATCTTTTGGGGAGTTTTGATGAGGAAATGGAGAATGTTATAAAAGAAATGTTCATTTGGGTTGGTGGTATTTTTTCATTCCACATGTTTCCATCAATGCCAAAGGGGGAGATTGTTGGAGATTTGCCAGCAGGCCAGTACTGACTATATGTTTGTCATTGATGACAACATATGGCAAGTAGCATGCATGGTAGTCTTATGTAGTAAGCCTTCAGTATATGAAACATGGACATGATATCAGCAAGATATCATGGGCATAGAGGTTAACTGTTAGTATAGATAGTTATATAGCAGTTGGTGTCAACAATGTTCTTGACAAAGTAACAGGCAGTGTTCTATGTATGAATGTATGTATAGTTATCATGGAGCCTTATGTGCTTGGATATATGTTGAAGACATGTTAGTGATGTTTCATTTATGGACACATAGTTTTTTGATGATTATAAGTGAAGTTATGCAATTGTTATTCGCCAGTAGCAGTTTCCTGTGTTTATTCAGGAGAGCCAATAGAGATTTTATTGGTTCTTGAGTTGTGCCTATCTTTAGGGTATGTGCCCTTGGATTTAAGCTTAGAGAAGAGTTATTGATGTTTGGTTAAGAGTGCATGAGTTAATTCATCTTACAGAGAAAGATCTAATTTTTTTGGTAGAGCTGACAATGTGTAGCGTGTGTCTACAATTATCTTATTAGATAGGTCCCAGAATGTGGTGCATGCATAGTAGAGCTGACAGAATGTTTATTGGAGTTTTTTATGGTTTCTCTAATATGATTTCAAGGTGGTTTTAATAGGCCAACTTGATTATATCATTTAGAGGAAAGATATTTATAGGTAGTCATTTGTGATTGCTAGAGTGTGGTTCATGGTTGATTAAGCAGAGTAGAGCAGAGTGTGTGAAGTGTTGAGCCATCAGAAGAAGGTCTATGTAACCAAGTAAAGTACTTGTGCTATTCATTGGACTAATCCAGATAGCAGGTCAAAGCATAGTTCACCAAGATCTAGATATAGTGTGTATCTGTTATTCAGAAGCTTGTAGCCTTTTCCCATTTGAGTAGTGAGCTCTCAGACAGTGCATCCTCTCCCCTAACAGGGACAATTGTAAAAGACTCCCAACATGGTCTAACCCTTGACCAAGTCTACTGTACTTAATATATTGTAAAGAAACTCCTAACAGGGTTAAGGATCTTCTAACAAGGATCATTATACACTAGTATAGAATATTAGTGGGTATCAAGTCCCACCAGGGTTTTTACCTATTTGGGTTTCCCCGTAACCAAAATATTGGTGTTGTGTTCATGTGTTCTTTCATTTTTCTTATACTTTATTTTTAAGTATACTTAATTGGATAAAGAATTAAATCTTGCAGATAACTGATTCACCCCCCCCCCCCTTTCAGTTATCTCTTAGGACTATTCCTAACACCTTGTTTGTTGATGTGAAATAAATCATCAAAATTCATTCAAGATATCTTTGGCAGATCAACTGGAGCATTTTCGATCTCATGGCAGGAAGGGATCTCATGGATCTCAACCTCTTCTTCTAGTTCCTAGACTTGATCTGAGGAAGGCTTACTAGATTTTTGTTTATTCCTCCTTTGAAGGGGTCATCCAGAAATGGATATTTCTACTACTTCCTCCTCCATAAGTAGCATGCCAAATGGGGCATTCATTGACATTGTGGAAACTCCTAGAATTTGGGAGCCTAGAGGAATAGCTTCCAAACCAAAGGTTACAACAGACTTTCCTACCTCCTGAAGTTTCCTTGATTTCTCCACTTGTTCGTCCAATTGTTTCAACCAAAATTCAGGTATCAGGCTGAATGGCTGAGAGGATTCTCCAATTTTCTACTTTCCATGGCCTTCAGACTTCCCTCTTGTCCGAGGTCCGAGGACACCAATTGTTTCAGGTTTCACATCCAAGAGGATGCTTCTTGGGAATACTTTGTCAATATGCTTGTGACTTCGCTCAATTATTATTTTGGCCATAGCCTCAATGCTCAAAATCTTTGGGTATCCCAATCCACCAGAGGAAGGCTTGACTTATCAATTCCTTCTTCTTTAAACTCAGGGTCCTCCAAAGAAACCAGATCTGAGTATTTAAGAGGGAATGTCTAGAGACCTAGGTGGTTCATCATTCTCGTTAACATCCTCACATATTTCCTATTTCAGTCCTCAAAATCATCCTGACAGTCTTTCCAAAAACCTTATATGTGTGGCTCATGGGATTGGGCTCCCCGAAGAATTGCTTTCTCAAAGCAGCCATGTGGATCATAATTTTGGCACCTTAGTGAAACTTTAGCTAAATTTAGGCTACTCTTCTCATTCTCCACCTCTTTGGAAACAAAGAGGGAGAAAGTATATCTTTTGCAAGTTATAGAGAAGCAAATGGAAGTAATTTTTATTATCGCCAATCGAGTGTGCACCTATAAGACCTGTCGAAAAAATTTAAGCAAGGAAATATTGTCTTCGCAATGCTTTGGTAGCAAAAATGGTTCTCCAAAGAAATCAGTGACCTGGATGTAGGTGAACTAGGTAAACTGAATGAAATAACACCCCCACAGGGCAATCATGGTCATTGGCTCTCGAGACAATCTAAAACCTACATCAACGGTGAGCACCTTGATCCTGTTATATACAAGGCATCATTAACTCTGCAAAAATTCTAGAAATAGTCATCCCACCAGATCTGGGGAAAATAATCCCATGGGAGAGACTATCTTGCCTGTGTCCCAAGGATACCAACTCTACTCAACCATGGGACTCATATCAATTTTCAAGCCAATGTCCACAGGACGAAGGAAGTAATGTAAAATTTATTTTCTCCTTCCACCCTCCTCATTTGTGCATCTAGGTGGTTGGAGTTGATGGCTTCCCAATTGAAGTACAACTTGTTGGTGGTCATGTCACATAAGAAATATTACATCCATGGAGAGAGCTCTCAAGCATGCGGCTCCCCAAAAATAGTGCATAAATAGATGATGTTGGTCTCGATTGTCTTTTTGAAATCTGCACAGGGAATATCCATCTTCATTTTCCTCTAATCCTGGCATGTGTCTGCAACTATGTTGTGTTCAAATGATGTTGGGTCGCCTCCTATGCATAAGTGAACTACTACAGAGAAGAAGCCCTAGCCATGACGGTGGTGCCACTAAACTGAGGGATCCTCCAAACCGTGTTAGAATAACTTAGAGGGGGAAAATCAATTATCCACACTCCCAAATCAAAATGTATCATCCAAAACAATTTACTTCAAACTTTTGCAGCTTGGTAACATAAAATACTATACTGTCTGTGCTTTTACTGATTACCAGTCAATAACATATAATGATTACCAATCAAATCCAACATGCAATATGTAGAGTATGATAACAAATAATCACCACAATGAACACATAACACAAAATATTTAACGTGGAAACCCTTTGAAAGGAAAAACCACCTGGGACCGGCAACCCAAAAATTGTTCACTCTTCTACAGTGAGGTCGGTGAAGACCCAACCCTATTAAAGGTTACAAACACACTGTGAGGTGTGACCTTGTTAGAGGATTTTAGACCAACCATTATCGTCCAACCAACATTCACTATGGGGTTGACAGGATAACAAATGTACACTCTATGAATGACATTACAAGACTTTCAAGTCCACTCGGTTAAGAAATTTATCTATTTACAATGGTTAAAATGTAACAGTAGGTGATCTGATTACAATACAACTTCAATCATAGATTATCAAATCTATATTATGCTCATTCAAATCCTCTAATCAATATATCAATTTTGTATCAACAATAATCAATGACTTACTATCTCTCGGTAATAGCTTTCTGATGCTCGGTAAACTCTACAGTTTGGTTCTCCTTACCAGTTTGATCAGGCGTACATGAAGCTTGTTCATGCGATAATTTTTGAGTCTCCTTCTTCCGGCATGAGTTTCATAATGAAACCTTAGTCTCTTAAATATACAAGTAAACCATTTTCTTCTCCTCCATAAGATTTTTGCCACTTATTCTTCTTCATCCATTTTGGTGCTTAAACCTTTTTCAACTGATGTGTCGGTAACATGTTTTAATTCCATCCTTTAGATCTTCCTTAAATTATGTTATTCATTGATCTTCATAACAAACTTTATCTCCATCTTCTATCACAAGGTACTTTCCAGCTCATCAATCCTTGTCGGCTAAACTAATCATTTAGTTCCTTTCTCCTACTCAGTTAACAAAGAAATGTGTCGATGAACACAAGCTCAGTTTATACTATGCTCGGTATACACTACACTACTCAGTGTATATTATGATGCTTCATCAACCAACCACACTGCCTTGTGTCTTTTAGCTCTTTTCCTCATCATAGATGAATGAAATATAATCAAGTCAATAACATAGGGTCATAGACTCATCAACAAGTTACCCAATGTATTCCTATATACATCTTCCTCATGTAGATATTTATGTTCTTCATCTCTTTTACCCCTTTTCTACAGATGTTTAGGTATTGTAACTTACAAGATAAGTGTTGTCAAACTAGTTGACATCAATGACAACATATTATTGATTTAATCATATTACATATCTAATCAACAACTTGGTGATCTCTAATCACATATCTTCAATTAGGTTCTAAATCAGTTGTAGTTCATCAATCTCTCCCTCTAGCATTCATGGAAACTCAAGTAATATGAAATATACCACACACATACCAAACATGTATTCTACAACTTTGTGAACAAATGTTGTACAAACTCTCCCTAGCTTAATATGTTTAATCACTACGTTACTCAAAAGCATTACCAATGCAGCTTTGACATTTTGCAGATATGATCTTTTCAGTTCTCAGATTCCTTCTTCTATTCTTAGTATCTGATCTTCAGTGCTCTCCCTTTCTTTCAGTTTGTCTCTCCCTTAGATAGATGTTTCAGTGTTATCATCAGTGCATATGGTTTCATATTGTTTATCTCTCCCTTTGACAATAATTCCAAAGAAACAAATAAACATACAGCTCTTTAGTAGCCATGTAACTCTCTGTTGTCCAGTGCATTCTCTATATCTTTGTATACTGATATGCCAATCTGTTCCAGTTCTTCAAACTTTTCACAACTTTAGATATGATCCAAAGTGTGAACTATGTTGCATCAACATGAATGATCTTCTGATAAGATTAGGGTGATGCAACATCCAGATCACATTAGTGACCGGTAGAAAGGGGATGGACCCCAAGTCTAGTCCTCAAGTATTCAAATGTATCCTTCGGTAGAGGCTTTATAAATATGTCTGTAAGTTGCTCTTTTGATGTAACAAATTCTAGCTTAACTTGCTTCTCCTGTACTTGTTCTCTTAAGTAGTGATACTTAATAGATATATGCTTTGGTTTAGAGAGCATCACTGGATTCTTTGAAATGTTTATTGCACTTATGTTATCACAATATATAATCATCAGCTCAGTGATTATCTCATTCATACCTTCTAACACTTGCTTGATATATGCAATATTTGAACAGTTTGTAGTAGTAGCAACATACTCTGCTTCAGCTGTAGACTAAGAAATGCAAGCCTGCTTCTTACTTGTCCATGTAAAAAGTCTTTCACCAAAGAAAAATGCTCCTCTGGTGGTACTTTTTTTGTCATCCACATTTCCAGCCCAATCAGCATCGGTATAGACTTTGAGTTCAAATTTGCCTTCCTTAGGATACCATAATCTATAATCTTTTGTTTTCTTCAAGTATCTTAAGATTCTCTTTGTAGCAACCATGTGTGACTCTCTAGGGTTTGCAGAAAATCTTGCAACAATTCCCACAGCATGTGCTATGTCTGGTCTATTGTGCACTACATACATTAATTTACCAATCATAGATTGGTACAGTGTCTGGTTCACTTCTATAGTTTCATCTTCCTTAGTTAGTTTACATCCAGTAGCCATCAGTGTTCCCACAGGTTTAGCATCTTCCATGCCAAATGTCTTCAATACTTCCTTTATATATTTAGATTGTGTGATGAATATACCATCATTCTACTGAATCACTTGTAAGCCTAGAAAGAACTTAATCTCTCCAAACATAGACATTTCAAATTCACTTCTCATTTCATCAGCAAATGACTTACAAATTTGATCTTGTCCTCTGAATATTATTTCATCCACAAATATTTCAGCAATAAGAATAGTATCATCAGTATCTCCTTTCATATACAAATTGTCGATCTCACTAGTTCTAACAAATCCAATACTTAACAAATAAGTATGCAACCTCTCATACTAGGATCTTGGTGCTTGCTTCAAACCATATAAAGCTTTATGTAATCTACATACCATATCTTTGTTTTCTGGATCAACGAGCCCTTCAGGTTGTTCTATGTAGACTTCTTCTTCAAGTATTCCATTCAGAAATGTTGACTTGACATCCATTTGGTAAACTTTGAACTTTTTGTGTGCAGCATATGCAAGTAACATTCTGACTCCTTCTAATCTAGCAATAGGTGCAAAGGTTTCACCATAATCTATTCCTTCCTCCTGTGCATATCCCTTGCATACTAATCTAGCTTTATTCCTTGTTACCTCTCCATTCTCATTAAGTTTGTTTCTGAATATCCACTTAGTACCAATAACATTCTTGTCCTTAGGTCTGGGTACTAAACTCCAGGTTTTTTTCTTCTCTATTTGTTCTATTTCCTCTTTCATTTCATTAACCCATTCATCATTTTCTAATGCAACTTTTACATTCTTTGGTTCATATTCACAAACTAGACATGTACCTTATCTTGTCTTACTCCTTGTTTGCATGCCATCTTGTCTGTCTCCAATCATTTGTGTCTTAGGATGATGTCTTCTAAAAAATCTTGCCAGTATCCAATCTCTTCTTTCTTGTTCATCTTATGCAAGTTCATTTTCTTGCTCGATAGGTCCTTCCTGCTTGTCGATTTCTCTTTCTTGTTCCTCGGTATTATTTTCCTGCTGACCGGTTGTCATAGTCTGCGGCTTTGGTAGATACTCAAGTTGTTCAATGTAAGTGAATCTACCGTAGTCTTCTAGTTCCTTTCTACTTTCCTCTATATTCTTATGATCAAACTCATCAACTCGAACATTAGTACTTTCAAGCATTTTATTAGTTACTCTGTTCAAACACTTGTATACTTTACTTTTACTGGAATATCCTAGAAATATCCCTTCATCACCTTTTGAGTCAAACTTTCCATTTCTTTCATCTTTCAGAATAAAACATTCGCTTCCAAAAATCTTGAAGTAACTTATAGTGGGTTTGTGTCCAAACCATAACTCATAGGGTGTCTTATTAGTGTCCTTCTTCAGTTGTACTCAGTTTAGAACATAAGCAGCTATACTGACAGCTTCCCTCCAGTATGTCTGAGCAACATTCTTTTTTATCATATGTCCTTGCGCAGTCAACAATTGACGTGTTCCTCCTTTCAGCAATGCCATTCTTTTGTGGTGTCCTCAGTGCAGAGACCTATCTTTTAATACCATTACAAAAATTAGTAAATTCATCAGAGATAAATTTACCTCCTCTATCAGATCTTAAGCATTTCAATTCTTTACCAGTCTCTTTTTCTACTTTTTCTTTATACCACTTGAACATCTTGAATGCCTCATATTTTTCTTTCAAGAACATGACAGTCATCAAACTAGTAAAATCATCAACAAAAAGAATAAAATATCTATCTCCATAGTAACTTTGAGTTCTCATAGGACCACATAGGTCAGTATGCACTAACCCAAGTATCTTCTTTTTTGAATAATCTTTTCTTTTGAAACTAGATTTAGTTATTTTACCTTTCTGAGATTCATGACATATAACATGATCAAGCTTTGATAAGTTAGGCAAACCTCTAACTCTTTTCTTTTTGCTAATCTTAATCATGTTATCAAAATTCACATGACATAACCTTTTATGCCACAACCATGCATCTTCATCTTTCATCATTAAACAAGAAGACTGATCATTATCAAGATAAAACAAATTACCTTTGGATTGTGTACTAGTTCCAACAAGTCTTCCTCCATCATCAAATATTTTCACCTTTTTGCTCTCAAAAGCAACTCGGTGGCCTGAATTGTTCAGTTGTGCCACACTTAGCAAATTATAGTTTAATCCTTTTACCCAATAAGCATTTTCACATTTTAATCCATCATTTATCATCAAATATCCTTTACCTTTTACCATATAGGGTGCATCATTACCCATTCTTACAGATCCTCCATTGTATTCATCAAGATAATCAAATTTTTATTCATCACCAATCATGTGATGTGTACAACCACTATCTATTATCCATGTATCATTCTTATTAACCTTAGAGATAAGTGATGTCTCTACATACCTTTCATCTTCTTCTGAATCATCCTTCATTGCCACAAATACTACCTCCACATCATCATCAATTTCGGTATCGGTGATATCTTCTTCCTCAGCAATTTAGCATACCTTATTTCCTTTATCATTATTGTCTTGGTTGTCTCTTTTGTAGTTTCAGTAGCCTCTGTTGTTTCTTCTCCCATAGCTTCCTTTAGATCAGTCTTTGTTTCGGTCATCATCTTTCTTGTGTGGATATCTAGCAGCAATGTGGCCAACTTCTTTACAGTTAAAGCATGCTAAAGGTAATTTACCTCTATATCTTCCTTTTCCTTTAGGAAACCTCCTAGCCATAAGAGCTTCAAGTTCATCAAGCTCATCATCAGTATTGCTATCACTATCATCATTCTTATTTCTTCTACTAGACTTACCAATCTTCAGAGAAGACATAAAAGAGGATTCAACAGATGGTACAACATTGTTATCGTAGTTGTTCAGTTCAAATGTTGTAATCTTTCCAATCAGATTATCAAGAGTGAGTGTGATGTTAGGTGCTGACCTATTTTCATGAATTGCAGATATTTTGATGGCATAGATAGGCAATAAGGTCCTTAGAATTTTGCTTACCACAGTGTCTTCATCAATAACTCCATCTGATGCTCTAATAGCATGAACTACCTCCTTTATTATGTTTATGTACTGCACAATGTTTTCACCTTCTTTCATCTTCATGTCATCGAATCTTCCTCTTAAGCTTTCAGCTCTTTCTCTCTTGACATTCGCATCACCACTATAAACTTGAGAAAGTTTATCCCACATCTTCTTAGTAGTAGTATAGTCCTTGATGTCTTCAAATTCAGCATCTGAACAGGTAGCAGAAATCTCCATCATAGTAACATTATGTTCATGCATGTGTCTTAGTTGATCAAGGGTCAAGGGACCAGTGGGCAGTGCAAGGTATCCATTCTCCATCAGATCTAGGATAGAATTCCCAATTTTGGATATATGCAGCTTCATTCGACTTTGTCATATTTTGAAGTTATCTTTGTTTAGCTTTGGCACTTCACTCTTAAACATTTTGAGACCTTTGTGTTGAAGTCCTTAAACTCTATTCCAAGCAACCGAGGCTCTGATACCAATTTTTAGAATAACTAAGAGGCGTGTGAATCAGTTATCCACAATCCCAAATCAAAATGTATAATCCAAAACAATTTACTTCAAACTTCTGCAGCTCAGTAACATAAAATACTATACTATCTGTGCTTTTACCGATTACCAGTCAATAACATATGATGATTATCGATCAGATCCAACATGCAATATGTAAAGTATGATAACAAATAATCACCACAATGAACACATAACACAAAATATTTAACATGGAAACCCTATGAAGGGAAAAACCACTTGGGACCGGCAACCCAAAAATTGTTCACTCTTCTGAAGTGAGTTCGGTGAAGACCCAACCCTATTAAAGGTTACAAACACACTATGAGGTGTGACCTTATTAGAGTATTTTAGACCAACCGTTATCATCCAACCAACATTCACTATGGGGTTGACAGGATAACAAATGTAAACTCTATGAATGACATTACAAGACTTTCAAGTCCACTCGGTTAAGAGATTTATCTATTTACAATGGTTAAAATGTAATAGTAGGTGATTTGATTACAATACAACTTCAATTGTAGATTATCAGATCTATATTATGCTCATTCAAATCCTCTTATCAATATATCAATTCTATATCAACAATAATCAATGACTTACTGTCGCTCGGCAATAGCTTTCTGACACTCGATAAACTCTACAGTTTGGTTCTCCTTAACCAATTTGATTAAGCATACATGAAGCTTGTTCATGCAATAATTTTGCAGTCTCCTTCTGGCATGAGTTTCATAATGAAACCTTAGTCTCATAAATAGACAAGTAAACTATTTTCTTCTCCTCCATAAGATTTTTGCCGCTTATTCTCCTTCGTCCATTTTTTTGCTTAAACCTTTCTCGGTTGATGTGTCAGTAACATGTTTTAATTCCATCCTTTAGATCTTCCTTAAATTATGCTAGTTGTTGATCTTCATAACAAACTTTATCTCCATCTCCTATCATGAGGTACTTTCTAGCTCATCAATCCTTGTCGGCTAAACTAATCATTTAGTTCCTTTCTCTTGCTCGGTTAACAAAAAAATGTGTCAATGAACACAAGCTCAGTTTATACTGTGCTTAGTATACACTACACTGCTCGGTGTATACTGTGATGCTTCATCAATCGACCACACTGCCTTGTGTCTTTCAGCTATTTTCCTCATCATAGATGAATGAAACATAATCAAGTCAATAACATAGGGTCATAGACTCATCAACAAGTTACCCAATGTATTCCTTATCCTCATCTATCATAGACATCTTCCTCATGTAGATATTTATGTTCTTCATCTCTTTTACCCCTTTTCTACAGATGTTTAGGTATTGTAACTTACAAGATAAGTGTTTCCAAACTAGCTGACATCAATGACAACATATTATTGATTTAATCATATTACATATCTAATTAGCAACTCGGTGAAATCTAATCATAGATCTTCAATTAAGTTCTAAATCAATTGTAGTTCATCAAACTATGGCCATAGTATTGTAATCCAAGGAGGAAATGGGAACCCCATTGGATAGTATGGAAACTCAAATGGTTGTATTTTATCTCTTGGCCATGATCAATATTAATTCTAGAGCCTACATAGATGACGGGAATGTTAGGAATAAGGTGTCTCAACCTTGGATAATTCCTATTCTTATTATTTGTTTTGTAAATGTATTTTTTGCAAATAATGTAATTAAGTGTGAGTGTACATGTCTAGTTGGCATGTTGATGTGTCACTCCACTTGATGTGTCGGCATCTTGTGTGTAAGGAGATCATGACTGAAACGGTCATGACGGATTCCTATGACGTGTAAGAACTATTTAAGGAATGTCCTATGACAAGTGTAAGAGCATCTTATGACTTGGGCCTATTTGGGCACCCAAGAAGAAGTGGTTGGTGTGTGTAAGAGAATATGCCAAAAATAGGTTGGTATAACAGATTCTCTTACACTTCTCTTGTGACCATTATTTTTGGCAGATTCTATGACAAGCTGTCATAGTCTATTCTAGGGATGGAAGCCTATTCTTGAGATTGCATGTAACAATTGTGTACATGTGGCTTTGTGCATGGGTCTTGGTGGTTGTGCCTATTTTTGGGTCCAGAGGAGTCTATATATATGATGTTGCTCCTATGGGAGAGATATAATAGAAATTTAAGTCTTGTTGGCTTTGTCTCTCATTTCCTGAAAGAACTTGCATTGCAAGTGTATTGTAATCTTTGTGTTGAAGATAATACATTGTGCAGGTTTTGGAGTGCTAGGGTTTTTACCGAAAGGTTTTCCCTAGGGTATATCATTGTGTCATTCTCTATTTTTTCTATATGCATTGTATGTGGTTGCAATATCTTTGTTAAAGTAGTTAACGAATCTGAAATTGTAAGGATTTATAAGAATTTGCACAATACTCTCCTATAGAGATTAGCGTAGGAAGCTATTTCTGCACCTGAGTTTCCTTACAAGTGGTATCAGAGCTTGATCAACTTTTGATCCTAGTTGTTGGGTAGGGTTTTTTGAGCTGATCTCAAGTTTGAGTGGGAGTTTTTTGTAGAGCATTCTGAATCTTATTTGTAGATTGAGATGGCAAGTTCATCATATGGAAGAATGGAGGTGGAGAAATTTAATGGCAATAATTTTGAGTTGTGGAAACTCAAGATGGAAGACATGTTGGAAGATTGTGACCTATGGGAAGTGACTTCAAATGCTACAAGACTAGCAACTATAGCTTAAGTAGATTGGGATATCAAAGACTGTAAAGCTAAGGGTCTCATAAGACTCTGTTTAACCAATGCAGTTCTTCTGAATGTTCTAGATGAGAAAACCACAAATAGTTTGTGGGAAAGACTTGCAGCCGTGTATCAGGCCAAATCTCTGGTGAAAAAGTTGTTCCTAAGGAAGAAGTTGTACTCTCTACAAATGGAGGAAGGTGGATCCTTAACAGATCATTTAAATGCATTTAATCTACCGGCTGCACAGTTGACATCAGCTGGTGTCAAGTTAGAGGAGGAGGATCGTTGCTACACACTTTTGTGTTCTTTATCGGATTCATGGGACCATCTTGTGATGGCTCTCAGAAGCACTTTAGTCACCTTCAAAATGGATGATGTGGTGTCTTCACTGCTATCAGAGGAGATGCGGAGAAAGGCTTCCGTTTCAGAAAAAGAAGCCCTTGCTATTCGTGGGAGATCCACTGAAAGAGGGAAGAAAAATGACAATAAGTCTGACAATAAGGGTAGATCCAAATCCCATGGGAAGTCAAAGACTTCCAATAAGTCCAAGGAAAAATGTTGGAACTGTGATAAATCTGGGCACTTCCGTAAAGACTACAAAGAGCCGAAGAAGAAGAAGAAAGGTTCAGATTCAGCTTCAGAAAGATCTCAAGAAGATGACGATGCATTCATCGCAGCTTTGGCAGCCCATGCATCTAATGATGTGTGGTTGGTTGACTCAAGTGCATCTTTTCACATGACCTCTCATCAAAACTGGTTCTCAAAATATGAAGAGTTCGATGGTGGAAAGGTGTACTTGGCTGATGATTCTCACCTAAAGATAGTTGGACGCGGAAGGGTCACTATCAAATTTCCTAATGGATGAGTAAAGGGAATAAATGGAGTTATGCACATTCCAGGTTTGGCATGAAACCTATTATCTGTAAGTATGTTGAATGATGTAGGTGTGCAAGTTGTTTTTTTGAAAAAAGGATGCAAGATGATGAGAGGATCGATAGTGCTTGCAAGGGGTACTAGGAGAGGTACCTTATTTCAGCTAGATGCATGTATTCCTCTATGTAATATTTCTTCATCCTCACCATCTAAACAAGCAGTGAAGAAGTCTGTGGCTATTGGTTCTGATGGTAGTGCAAACACTTTGGAAGGTAAGCTTCCTGCAGAAAAGACAATGTTGTGGCATATGAGATTTGGCCACATTGGTGAAAAGGGTCTCAGAACCCTGAAAAATAAAAATCTCATTGAGGGGTTAAATGATTGCAATCTTGAGTTTGACTTCTATGAACACTGTGTCTATGGTAAACAAAATCATGTTCAGTTTTACTCTAGTTCTCACAAATCTTCTGATGTTTTGGATCTTATTCATTCTGATGTATTTGGTCTTGTAAAAGTTCCTTCAATCTCCAAGTCTGTATTTTTTGTATCTTTCATAGATGATTATAGTAGAAGGACATGGATTTATTTCCTTAAAAGTAAGACACAAGTCTTTAGTCGGTTCAAGGAATTTAAAGCTCTTGTAGAGAATCAGACTAGTAAGAAGATTAAGTGTGTGAGAACTGACAATGGTGGTGAGTTTTGCTCAGCAGAGTTTGAACAGTTCTGTAAAGAACAAAGTATCAAGAGGCATAAGACAAATCCTTATACCCCACAGCAAAATGGAGTTGCAGAGAGAATGAATAGGACACTGATGGAAAAGGCTAGGAGTATGCTTAGTGGAGCTGGTTTAGAACAAAGGTTTTGGGCCGAAGCTGTGGCCACTGCTTGCTATCTGGTTAACAGATCTCCTACATCAGCCCTTGTTGGTAAGACACCTATGGAGGTGTGGTTTGGTAAGAAGCCTTCAATTAGACATCTTTTTGTTTTTGGTTGTGAAGCTTATGCACATGTTCCAAAGGAGAAAAGATCTAAGTTGGAAAACAAAGCTGTTAAATGTATTTTCATCGGATACAGTGCTGGTGTGAAAGGATACAAGCTTTGGGATCCCGTGACTAGTAAGGTGTTGTATAGTAGAAATGTTATTTTCAGAGAGCTAACATCTTCTCCTATTGTGCTACAACTAGATGAAAAAGAAAAGGAAAAATATGTTGTTCAGTTGCCTCCTACCCCTGAGAAGACTGAACAGAGAGAACATGTTGGGTCTAATGATGAGGAGAGCTCTAGCAGCTCTGATAGTTCAGAAGAAGAGGAAGAACAACATCAACTGCAGCCCTTGAGGAGATCCACGAGAGAAAGAAAGCAACTAGAAAAGTTTGGTTATTCTATGTTAGATTCCAGTTGTGCCTTTGCTTTGATTACTAACACCGATGAGCCTAGATCTGTGAAAGAGGCTTTGGGCATGGAAGATGCAAGTTCCTGGATTGAGGCTATGGATGATGAGATGGCTTCATTGGAGAAAAAAAAACTTGGGACCTTGTACCTTTTCCTAAAGGGAGAAAATCTGTTGGCTGTAAATGGGTGTTCAAGAAGAAATTTTGTGCAGATGGCAGTGTTGAAAGGTATAAAGCTAGATTGGTTGCAAAGGGGTATTCACAGGTAGAGGGAATAGATTATGGTGAAATATTCTCTCTTGTTGCAAAGTTGACATCCATTAGATTTCTATTATCTCTTGCTGCATCATATGATTTAGAGATAGAACAGATGGATGTGAAGACAGCTTTCCTTCATGGTGATTTGGAGGAAAAAATTTATATGTCACAGCCTGAGCACTACATTGTTAAAGGTAAAGAATCCTTAATTTGCAGATTAAAGAAATCTCTATATGGTTTGAAGCAATCTCCTAGGATGTGGTACCTTAAGTTTGATGCCTTTGTGTTGTCAATTGGATTTGTAAGATCAAAATCAGATCATTGTGTTTATTTCAGAGTTGAAAATGATCGCCTTCTTATTGTTGCATTATATGTTGATGATATGTTGCTGTTTGGGAAGGGTAAGGGTATGATTTCTAATTTTAAATCTCAATTGTCAGCACAGTTTGAGATGAAAGATCTTGGGGTAGCTAGGTACATCTTGGGTATGGAAATCAGTAGAGACAGGTCTAACAGAAAACTTTGGTTGAGTCAGAGTAAGTATGTGAAGTCTGTGTTGGACAGGTTCAGCATGGCAGATTGTAGACCACTGTGTTCCTATTTCTGTGGGAACAAAGTTATCTATAGATGATTGTCCAAAATCTCCTAGCGAGGTGGAGGACATGAGTAGAGTACCTTATGCTAGTGTAGTTGGCAATCTTATGTATGCTATGGTCTGTACTAGACCAGACATTGCCCAAGCAGTGGGAGTCCTGAGTCAGTTTATGGCTAATCCTGGATGGGTACATTGGGATGCAGTTAAGCGAGTATTCAGATATTTGAGGGGTACATCAGATTACTCCATATGTTATCATTGTAACTCTTCTGGATCTCTGCATTTAGTTTGTATTCATGGGTTTGTGGATTCAGATTGGGCAGGTGATATTGACAGCAAGAGATCCACCAGTGCTTATGTGTTCACTATGTTTGGTGGTGCCATCAGTTGGCTGAGTAAGCGACAACCTATGGTTGCTTTGTCCACTATAGAAGTTGAGTATATGGCTGCTACTCATGCTTGTAAAGAAGCCATTTGGCTTAAAAGATTGTGTTCTGATGTTGGTGTTGATGTAGAATAGATTACTATTTGGTGTGATAGTCAGAGTGCTATTTTCCTTGCAACGAATCCAACTTTCCATGCAAAGAATCCAACTTTCCATGCCAGAACGAAGCACATTGATGTGCAGTTTCACTTTGTGAGAGATATGGTGGAAGATGGAAAGGTAAATTTGGAGAATGTAGATACTGTGAAGAATGTTGCAGATGCATTAATGAAAATAGTGGGCACTGAGAAGTTCAGATGGTGTTCAGAGTCTATGGGCCTTTTGGCCTATAGCAGTTAAAGTTCCTATTATGTTCCTATTGCTCTTACAAGGTGTTCGACAAGTGGGAGAATGTTAGGAATAAGGTGTCTCAACCTTGGATAATTCCTATTCTTATTATTTGTTTTGTAAATGTATTTTTTGCAAATAATGTAATTAAGTGAGTGTATATGTCTACTTGGCATGTTGATGTGTCACTCCACTTGATGTGTCGACATCTTGTGCGTAAGGAGATCATGACTGAAACGGTCATGACAGATTCCTATGATGTGTAAGAACTATTTAAGGAATGTGCTATGATAGGTGTAAGAGCATCTTATGACTTGGGCCTATTTGGGCGCCCAAGAAGAAGTGGTTGGTGTGTGTAAGAGAATATGCCAAAAATAGGTTGGTATGACAAATTCTCTTACACTTCTCTTGTGACCGTTATTTTTGGCGGATTCTATGACAAGTTGTCATAGTCTATTCTAGGGATGGACGCCTATTCTTGGGATTACATGTAAAAATTGTGTACATGTGGCTTTGTGCATGGGTCTTGGTGGTTGTGCCTATTTTTGGGTCCAGAGGAGTCTATATATATGATGTTGCTCCTATGGGAGAGATTTAACAAAAATTTAAGTCTTGTTGGCTTTGTCTCTCATTTCCTGAAAGAGCTTGCATTGCAAGTGTATTGTAATCTTTGTGTTGAAGATAATACATTGTGCAAGTTTTGGAGTGTTGGGGTTTTTACCGAAAGGTTTTCCCCAAGGTATATCATTGTGTCATTCTCTATTTTTTCTATATGCATTGTATGTGGTTGCAATATCTTTGTTAAAGTAGTTAACGAATCTGAAATTGTAAGGATTTATAAGAATTTGCACAATACTCTCCTAAAGAGATTAGCGTAGGAAGTTGTTTCCGCACCTGAGTTTCCTTACAGGGAAACATGCATCTTGCATGATCCCGAAGGTAGATAGATTAATAGACAAAGGGTCATTGGCTCTTTTTAGCTGATACATTGTCTGTTGAAGGCTCTTCAATTTGGCCCAAGTGTCAAAATATGTATCTGATACCTCTCGAAGTGAAGTTTCTACCTAGGACCCGTGAACTATCCACTCCTTAAGGTATTTCATCACTAGGGGGCTTTTTTCCAAGGCCTTCTCTTCCTTGGACTTCTTAGCTGGGCTGGCGGATGTTCTTGGGAGCTCTAGGCTTCTAGGAGGAGATCCTGATACTGCCATCTTTTCAACCTATTTCCTACAAGACCAGATGACCATCAGTAATAACATCATATTATTATCAAAACTCCAGATTCCAAAAGTCTAGATATCCATCTCTTAAATGGTGAGAGGTAAAATGGCTAATTTATGTGATGTTTTCTACAGTGGCATGTCAGTTCCAAGTTATGGGTGTGTGTACGCCTATGTGTGCAGAGTTATGATGTTTTAATCAATAATTGGCATGACAATTGTGGCATTAATTAGCCAACTAGGACAAATGTAAATGTAGATTCGTGAGAAATCAATACAGATGTTGAGGTGCAAAATAATAGGAAATAAATTTAGACTTTGTGATGAGCCAGTCACCAGAGCACTAGGACTCAAAATGGCAACTGGCCACTACACATGATTCAACGTGGCTCACCCTAATAGAAACACGCCATACTTGCAGTGACTATTTGTAAGATCAAAACTAGTTTATTGCTTGGACATGGCCCTGGTGGCCTCATAAGGAATTTCAAAATGAAACTAAACCGGCAACAAACACGTGCCACAGACACCCATCACTCCCCATCCTAACACCATTTGACACTCCTAGACCAATCAAGGGAATAAAACCATCTCGATCCTGTAAAGGGGACTCCAAAGCAACTCGAATGATATCACATGGGTGTGAGGGCCAATCCAATGCTCGACACTACACACCACAGGGACTATATAGGACACAAGAGACTTATTTACATAACTAGACATGTATAGGACACAGACCAAACCTTATTAAAAAAATTTACACACACTGACAATAACTACTAACACTCATCTACATAATAATTTACATAAACTTTTGACATGAACATGAACTTACAGGAAAACAAACACCTATATAGAAATGTACAAAAAATCTATAAAAAACATACATATTTATAGGCATATACATGCATTTAAAAAAATCTATAGAGGAGAGCACATGTACTACATGGAAATACAAATTTACAAGAATATACAAAAGGTCAGATGAATCAGGTGGGCCGATAGCGACCCAACTCACTAGGACTTCACACCAACCCTATTTACAAGGTCAAACCATTGGTGCAACATGAAGAAAGGAAAAAGGATGAAAGAAGCAAAAATATGAAAAAGAAACAGAGAAATGAAGGTTAGAATGGGCTTACCTGGAATGAGGGAAAACTAAAAGATGACAAGCATGTTCACCCACTCATCTTTGGAAGAACCAAACTACTTCCCATAATGCAGCTACACAAACCTCAACACTCGGGAAACCAACACGGGGAACTCAACTCAAAGATGATTTGCACTTGGAATTTGTGTAGCTCTGAAGGTAATTACACTTTGGGTAATTATAAAAATGATGGTAAAAGTCTTTTATAATGCCTAAGTCAGCGCATTAATTATTGATTAGACTCTTGAGGTAGGTGAGCCCTAAATTTTGGGCCTGGGAACACCAAGCAATCACTTCTTCAATGAAGATAGAAATGATGTCGCCGGAGTTTGCAGTTCAGAATTCAGCACGACCGACAAACAAAACTCTTGGAGGAAGATCCCGGAGACACAAAAGGAGGACACTGAAAGCCACAAAGGAAAGAGAAATGAAAGAAATAAAAACAAAAGGGGACCTCACATTTTTCCAAACAAAATGTAGGGATGGGTATGCAGGGCATAACAAATGGTGACTCGATGGGACAAATGTCTCATGCATTTGAAAATTCCCAAACTCTCTGGGGGAAAACCAAGATCTTATCCTTATTGAAAGATTCCTTTTGGGTACAATTTTGGCCTCAGGAAAATTTAACTCACCTTGTTTCGAGCATTTCATTCTTTCCAAATTGTGAAATGTGTGTTTTGAAAGAGATGCACCTCATGGTTCCCGAAATAAATAAGGAAATCACACGCAAAGCAAATAGGCCCAAAAGCTCTTTCAGTTATTGTCCAATCTAGGTTCCAATATTTTAATTTCATTCCAGTTCAGATCCTCTCTTTCTTTGCCTTTTTTTTATGATGATGAAGGCAGTACTCCTTTTACCGAAGTCTTCAAGTTTAACTTGTTACTGTCGTAGTACTCCTTTCACCTTGTCAACAATTATTTTCAAAGAAAGGGGAATCCACGGTTTGGAATAACACTTTTAGCTTCATGCAAAATCTACCAAGAGTATGAATGATCTATTCATGGTCTTTCTCTCTTATTTTTGGGGCCAACTTAGTTAGCTTGCCTTTTGTTTTAGCTTGTTGCAATTATGAAGGTACTAGAAATAGATGAAGATTCACCATCGCTTGTTTTGCACTTCCAGCAAAAACCTTTGAATAAGAATGGGATCCAACGTCGTTTGTGAGGAGAATTTTGGACCAATAAAATGCATGAGATGAATCTCCCACTAGATCACAATATGTTATACAAAACACTCTCACCAAAAAAACTAAAAGACAAAACATCGGGAACCAAAACAACCAAGGCAAGCAAAAGCAAAAGACACGGAAGACAACAAAAACAAAAAAAAACCGACCAAGAATGGAAAACACAAGAGGGACATATTTATAGATATTATACATATGATACAACCAAGAGGGCTTGCAAATAAAATCCATTTCCTCACTCAAAGTAATGTTTGAGAAATTTCCCATTGACGGGTAATGGGACAACTTCTCTAGTTAAGGAACTGAGGCGGTAATTGTTAGTTCCACAAATTTTCTATATTTGATATGGCCCCAGCTAGAGCCTCTAGAATTTTGTGTGTTTTCCTTTATTTTCTCAAGCCTTACCCATAGGAGGACTAAGTCTGAGATCTGAAAATCCTTATACTGATCTCTCTTATCAAACCAGCGCTTGACTATTGCCTGATGTTACGCAAAATGCTCAAGATCGCTGTCTCTCTATTCCTCCAAATAAATAAAATTAAGGAGGTGGACCTCCACAATTTTATCCCTCTTATCAAACTCCTACATGAATAGCAGGATTGGAATTTTTAGGTTGACCGAAAATACTAGATTTTGACCATAGACCAGATAAAAGGGAGAAGTCCCCAAAGAAGCCTTGATGCAGATACGATCTACCCAAAGGGTGAATTTAGCTTTTGTTTCCAGTCTCGAGGATTCTTTTCAAGAAGATAGTTGATAACCTCTAAAAGGTTCTTGTTAGTGGATTCTACTACACCATTACCCTATGGATAGTAATTTCTCGAGAACTTGAGGGTAATGTTTCTACCATAAGCCCATTTTAGTAATTGGGCAGAGGAAAATGTTAGACGGTTGTGTTGGTCCATTTTCCTATCAATGCATAATCTTTTGAAAATGGCCCATTTCCTTGCAAGTTTTCTTGAAGTGTCCTGCCCTGTGTTCTTCATTGTGTCACCAAGCTCTAGTCCAAATTGCACATGCTGAATTGTAAAACCCAGAAAGTTATTAAAGTTTTAAGGTCTGCAGGAAACAATTTCAAAATCTGCCTAAGTGTCAAAAACCCACAGTGTTTTTGAAAATCCATGATGTTTTCGATCTGTGTGAAAACCCTTGTTGTTTTCAACCTTGTGCCTTCCATCTTTTGTGCGCTTATCTTTTGGCATCAGAAACCCTGTGTGTTTTCGACCTTGCATTTCTTCTCTTCTGTCGGCACTCATTGTTTGTCAGTCTTAAGTGCGCAAGTGCGATGGTTGGTGGGGCCAGATTCTTCAAGCGGTAGAGGGAGGAGATTGACGGTCGGCATGTGATCACATGGAATATTCTCACCCCATGCGATCATGTGCCTGCAGTTGATTTTGTTTGTTTGTTTCAGGCATTTCTTCGGTGGTGGTCCTGATGTCAGAAGGGAGGCAAAGGTGTGTATTTTCATTGGTTGTCGCATGATTGCATGTCAAGAATTTTTGACATGTGACCATGCGACCAGTTGACACCTGTCTCAGTGAGCCCGTTGGCTGGGGTCTAACAAATGTTTAATAGGCAACAAAGATCGGTGGTTGTCACTACATCACTGACGAAAGATGAGGCCCTTTTAACCATGCGCTTTAATGAGAGTCGTTGATGTGAAATGAAGGTAAATTGCTTGGTGTGGTCATTTGTTAGGTTCAGCCTCCATGGCGGTGTTTCATTAGTTATGTCAGTGCACAGTAGAGTGTTGTCAGTGGGACCGATCTTCTTGGCATTCAGGCAGATTAAAGTTCAGTTTAATCTTGTGGCTATCATTATACCGTTAATGAAACATGCTCAACCTTTAATGCAGCGGTATAGCAACAGCCGTTGATTCCCATAAGGGAGGTAGGTGGGTCTGTTGACACATATGCACAATTGGTGCTATTTTATTCATCCATGTATTTTCACAGTGGCTTGTTGTTAGTGGGACCTGGTTTCCAGATGTGTCAGTGGTCCTGATCCTGTCAGTTAATTGACGAACGGCGTATAATCTCATCGAGTGTGTCAGAGGCTTAAGATCTTGTGACGGCCGTTGATCTTCCTATGTGGGCTCGGTTGAATTTCTCGGTGTCTTTGGCAGTTGTGATAAAATGTTTAGCGGCCTGACAAACTTTCTTCTTGTTCGTTGGTTCGCGTAATGTTTTGGCGGTGCCCCAGTTTATTTGGTGATTCAGCGAATAGTGGTCGTGTGATCGCTAAGTTTTTTAGCGATGGTGGAAAGTATTTCACAAATTGGTGGAAGTTCTTCGGTCGCTAGTTCGCCAGATAAATTGGGGCTGGTGTTTTCGGTGATATGGGCATTCCTGATTAGCCGGTGGGTGACAGGGTGGCATTGACATGGAGGCTTGTCGCATGTTCGCATAGCCCAATTTTTGGCTATGCGACCACTATTGGCGTCACGGTTGCGGAGTTGGAAGGGTCCATGGTGCCTGTGTTGCTGACGTGCTAGTTTTTGATTGGCTGTTGACTTTTTGAGGGGCCCGCGACTATTGTGAACTTAAAAAAGGGCCACCCGATGTGCCGAGAAAAGGATGAGATCTACGGCCGTGTTTTAAACTTTTGGGGGTGACGATTGGATTTCAAATTTAAACTTATAGAGGGTTTTCCAGTGACAAGAGGTACCAGAATTCAATGCTTTCATGGCTAGATTTGATTGGTTTGGTGGCGCTTGCTGTTGCAGTGTGGTCTAGGGTGCCATGAGTGTTTGCAGGGATGTTTTTCCATGTGGGGAGGACAGTTTGTTGGCTCGAGATGTTTTGATGGTCTGGTCAGACTGATTTTCATGATGAATTTGTGATCTTGGGTACAAATTTGAAGATTTTCTTGCCGTGAGGATCATGCCTTATTTCTGACAAGTTGGTGTTGGTTTTCCCTCCAGTGGTTTTTTGAAATTTTGTTGTGGTTAGCCATTGTAACCCTAGCCCTAGTCACCCTGAGCTTCATGCAATCTCTTTGAGATTCCCAAGGTGGCTAGTGGTATAAGTTGTTAGTTTTTGATAGAGTAAGGGTTCAAATTTTAATCAGTCTAGAGGTTCTGATTATAGTTAGTTCCAGGGGTTTGTAGCAGGGCTATATCACATTACATGTAAGCTAAATAGAACTTCTTTGCATCTTTTGCAGGTTATTGAAGTGGTAGTCTCATTTCTGGTATAGACATGTACATGCCTCATCATACTTAATATAACTATTCTCATGCTTTCAAGTCTCTCCTTGGTGTCAATCTTATGAGTTTTGGATTTTTTGGTCCATTACATTGGGTTGCCTCTGTATATGTTCTAGTCTTTAGTTCTTGATCTAGGATCAAGTGAAAGATACTTTGGATAGGGCATAGATTCATTAGATTCATCTACAGAAGGATCTTATAAGTAGTGGATGGGCTGGAATAGTTGTATTTATGGCTTTGAGTCTTTGACAGTAGTTGGTTCATGTTCTATATTTGTTTTTGAGTGCTACCCAATGGATAATGGCACTGATCAAGGATTAGTACGTTTAGTTGAGTCCAATGTCTAATTGGCTCTTGTCTACCTTCCCTATCCTCATTAATCAAAGATGATTTTAAGTTTTAAGTATTGTTGTTGGTAGTAATACCCTTCACAAGGCCATTTTATACCCAATAGCAATTGAGATTCAATGAATGTCCGGTTAACATTTAGTAGTCTCTTGCTATCATCTGCTTTGTTTAATCCAATCCAAAGTCCTAAAATGCCATAAGTTACTGGATTAGGTGCACCCGCCATGGTTTTGCAGAGCCAAAAGTGAAGAGGGCAGTCTTGTCCCTATAGTTGGTCCAGTTGTCTTGTAGAGCTTTCACACTTGAAGCTAACCACTCCTAACATCAGTCTCAAGGCATATTGGCAGCCCTAAGTGGCATAAGCATTTTTGAACACCAACACATTATCACACACAAGGGCGAATGGCATCCTGAATCTAGTGGCTATGTTTTCCTCAATGAAGTTGATGATTACATCCATTTTGTTGTTTTTACATGGTATGGCTTTAGACCATTAGGTACAATAATCAGAAGCGGTCAGAATGTACCAGTTTATGGTGAATGAGTTGGGGTTAATTTCTCCAATAAAATCAAATGTCCATTGGGTGAAGGGTCTAACTTCAAAAATAGCTTGGAGAGGCATTTTTGGGTTCCACTCCAGAGAAGTGGTGGTATGACAAGTTTGGCACTTTCTCACATGTGCATAAATGTTTTTGAAAATAAAAGATCAGTAGTAACGAGGCCGGAATATTTGATGAATTGTGGCATCGGCTGAGCCATGCCCAATTCTGTACTGTCTATGGAACTCGTCAATCATTTTTGTAGCCTATGCATGGTTGAAATAGCGAAGGCAAATACCCTCGTAATTTCTACAAGATGATGTCCCATTCTTAATCATGAAGTGTCCACTCTTTAACCAGAGTGCTCGGCATTTATTGGAAGGAATTTCCTCAGGAAATCGGTTGTTCACTAAGAGGTATACTAAATCAGCATACCATGGGTCTTGAGTAAGGGACTCCAAAGTCTAGGTATGGAATCAATCTGTGAACCCATGTCTACCATGGCCTAACATAATCCTTGTCTACAAAATAACTTCATAGGTTGCATTTCTAAATAGAATTCTTGGAGGATGGCCATCCATTTCCCTTGGAATTATCTGAGCTCACTCTGCATTAGTAGGTATTTGATGGCCTAGTCTAGCATGATGGCATATACTTTACTTCAGAGAATGTAATGTCAAAATTTATTAACTGCTCAGACAAGAGAGAATGCCTATTTTTCAAGGGAAGGATACCATAATTTTACATTCTTAAATGGGGATCTCAAGAAAGAGATGGGTCATTCTTCCCATTTAACTTTTTGGGTTAACATGGCAGCAATAGAGTGGGTGGAAGCAAAAGAATAGATATAAAATGGCAGGGTGTAGTCTGGGCTAGCCAAGACCGAGGCCCGCGTGAGGGCTTATTTAATCTAAATGAATGCCTATTTTGCTTCTAGACTCCATTCAATTTTTGTGTCCTTTTTCATCATATCATTTAGAGGTTTAACAACCTTGGCAAATCCCATGATGAATCAGTGAACAAAGTTAATCTTACCAAAGAAATATCTCATTTCTTTCTTGAAGTTAGGCATTTGTAATTGCAACAAGTCAGGCATCTGTAATTGCAACAGTTACTCTAATCTCTCAGGGTCGATGGAGATACCCTTCTCAAAGACTATATGTCCAAGAAATTTCCCTTCTATAACCCTTAATATGCACTTCTTGGGGTTAAGGGAAACACCAAACCAACAACATCTCTCGCAAATACTAGCGAGGTGGGCAGGATGATCATGCTTGTCTCAGGAGAAAACTTTTAAATCATCCATATAGATGATTATGCACTTGCTAACTAGCCTCTCAAAGGAGATGTCCATTGCCTTCTAAAATGTGGCCCCGGCATTAATCAATCCAAAATGCATTCTTATGTCTACGAACGTTCCCCACTTTATGGTCAATGCAGTCTTGATCTGGTCCTCGAACTTCACCATGACCTGGTTGTAACTGGAGTACCCATCCAAGGACATCATTTGTGAGCCATTTACTATTTTCAGCACCTCGTTAAGTGAGGGAAAAGGGTGGTTATCTTTCTTAGAATCCTTGTTCATATTTTGGAAGTCAACGCAAATCTTGATCTCTCAATTCTTCTTCCAGACCGGGACTAGATTTTCTACCCAAGTAGTGTTTTGAATTGGGAAGATTATGCCTGCGGGAAATAGATTTTGCACTTCTTGGTAGATCATGGGTTCAATAAGTGTGTTAACTATTTGTTGCTTCTGTCGAAAGGATTGGCGTCATGATTTAAGGGACTAGTGTGTGTCATGATGGATGTGTTGTAGGTTTTGAGGTCCTCATATCCCCATGCAATTACGTCAATATACTCTTGAAGAACCGAGAGAATATTTTCCTTTTCTTTCGGGGAGCATGAGGTACCTATATACGCACACTTCTCATCATTTTCTATCCCAATGTTGATTTTCGCATACTTTCCCCCTTCCGAAGATTGGGGACTGTTACAATTATCTCAGGGATCTAAATCAAAGATTTGTTTCAACACCACCATTCCTTTTGGAATGGTGTTAGTGGGTAGATCGAGGATACCATCCTCTCTTTTTGCTTGACTTGTATCATCATGTTCTTATTCCTCTCAGATATGGTCTTTAAAGACTGGCATTTTCCAAGAAGGCAAGGATGTGATTTTCATCCTCAAATACTTGAAGGTATGTTATATTATCCAGGACAAAAGGGATAGGTACCATTTATACAAAAAATATCCAGGGTCGGGAACCTTCCATAGGCTCAAGGGTACTGGAAAACATGGCAAGAGCATATGGAATGTAGTTTCTTTTTTGTGGGATTACTTTGATGTCGAAGGTGTCGAAATCCTCTATTAGGCTACACGCTCCATTATGATAGGCTACCAGTCATTTATCATGGCAAGTATATGACTCCAAACTTGTTTGACTATCAGTTCTGAATCACCCATAGCCCAGAGATGAGTGAATCCTTTTCTCAAGGAAAATAGTAGACTTAGGACTAAGGCCTCGTATTCAATGATATTGTTCATGTAGTCAAATTACAATTGGTATGATGTGAGGAAAGACTTTCCCCGAGGATTGATCAGCTCTACCCTAGCTCTGCACCCTTGTTTGGATCAGGATCTATCAAACTTCAGGATCCATAAGTCATTACTTGAGCGATGGGGCTTAGGTGACCGAGTGGTTACAGGTACTAGTTCTGGAATGGGAAGTGGTGTCGGTGAGTCTTCAGAGATAGAAAGCTCAATAGTCAGGGTGACTTCTAGTGGACGAACCACCGACTTCTTCCCAGAAAAAAACCCTTCATTTAGACCAAGGAGTGGGTTACGTTTTGAAATTACTTCTCCACTATCTGGTTTCTTTGAAGTACTTGGGAGGTGACCGTTGACCATTTAAATACATTTTTTGAATTCTAACTTGAAATTTAGTTCACAATGTACCTTGCACTAAATATCTAATAAGAGAGTGGTCAGGGAGGCAGCATCTCCCTGGAGGCTAACCTTGTGTTTGAGCCTCATCATTAGGTCATGAACGTATTGAGTGATGATAGAATCCTTACTAGAATATGCTTCTCCTGGAATAAAATCTAGGGTCAATACCTATTTTTCTTGATATAGGTCGAGCTCCAGATGTGTATATGTTATTTCTCTCACCTTACCATAATCAGTGAGGATCTATTTCATTCAAGGTTCGCTATCCACCTTAATCTAGTTTGCCTCCCCTCTCTAGAGAAGACACAGGTGGGAGAAGTCGGTTGAGATGTACCCATTGAGGGATTCAGACCAATTCCAACTTAGGAGCATCCCATAAGTCTCGAGGATGTCTACCACCTGGATATTGATGATGTTGGATGCTCGGGGTTCCTAGAAAAGCTGGAACTGGATGTTCTTAAGTTCACCTACCATCTTGATAGAGGTTTTGTCAAGTTGGACCACTCTGCCTTTAGACAGTGTGGGGATCAATCTAAGCTTCTTACAAATGGACAGAGGCATAACATTTCTAGAAGCTCTGGAATCTACAAGGCAATTTTGTAGGTTCTTACCATAAATTTGAAGGCTAAGTAGGAAAGGGGGGTCTTCTGTGTTTCCCTAGAACACGTCCGCGTTGGCATTGTCAAAGGTGATGGTCTTTGGTGGGCTTCAACAGGGTTTCGAGTTCTCTAGATGTTGTAGGAGGACCTTCTTATGCTTAGGACACCTAAGTAACACTTCCATCAAGGTCATGGTGGTGGTGGTGTTTTCCACCACTTTGGTGATGACAAATATTCCCTTTGGGATCCCAGGACCTTTTATCGCGGACTCGCGAGTAGCGTGGAAAATGGGTCCTCTCACTAGAGGTGGATTGACATTTGCATGAGGGATCGGAGGGATGTTAAAGTTCTCCAAAGGAACTGACATCGTAAAGGGGGCCTTACCTGATTAGCTTCTTATGTTTTAAGGGGGCCAAGAACTAGTGAAGGCATTAGCCTCAAAGGCCAGGATGGAGTCATAAAAAAATTCCTAGAGGTTAGGCTCTTCTTCGCCCTCTTCCTCAATTCCATAGAAGACAGTCTCACACATAAAATCAAAAGAGTGTGGTTCCTCCAGAGGCTCATGAGAAGTCATATCATTGTGTGGCTAAGAGTCCAAATGAGAAATTTGAATGACCTTCTCCAAAGTGGCGCAATTCACTTCGCAATGTGAGCCAATATCATGCCACCAACACCATGTGGTCAAGGGGTGAAATTTAGTAATATTTTTGGATTGACTTGCACCCCCACTCCCTTGAGCATTATATTGGTTCAGGGTGACACCTCTGTTATATGGCGTGTTGCTCCATTTTTTATTATTGGGCTGGAATTCATTGTTATCAAAATTATGTGGCCCGAAATTGATGGGACCCCCTTGTCTCGAGAAGATATTTTCTTGCTGAGAGGAACTAGGATTTTGGGAGGTTGAGGGACCCATCTTCATTTGTCCCATGTCCATAGTAAGTGAAGACACAATTCGCTAGAGGGATTCAACCTCGGCAAACAATTGGGTGGTCGAGTCGCATTGTGATGATTGAAGAGGCGGGTTTGCTGATGTGGCAGGTGTTGTGGAAGTTTTCCCATTGGGTGCAGTCATTTAAAAAAAGAGGTTCCTCCTGTTGATGGTCCGGCCACGGGGGTTGTTTGAAAGATAGGAGTCTCAACTATTTGAGATGTTGGATATTGTGATTGCACCCAGGGCGTATACTCAGGAGCCAAAGGAGTGTCAGCTAGGGTGGGAAAAACATAGCAGGGTAAATGATTCATCATTGGTGTGCCCACTTCCATCTTAGGATTGTACCCTCCCTGTCAATAATTTCCTTCAGGTTGTGCGTTGTAGGGAATGTTCTTCTTGAGTCCACCGGGAGATCAGTTGAGTTTTCAGGACAATTCTAGAGCAAGACTATAGATTTGGCCAGGGTATCCCTGTCGTTGGCATTGGTGGTTCTCCATAAAAGGGTTACAATGAATAGATCCAAGGCGTTAAGGTAAGTTTTAATCACCACCTCTGTATAGGGGAAAAAAAGACCAGTGCATCATTTTAATGCCCTCTCAAACTGGTGATTGAAAGTGGACAATGGTTCGTTAGGTTCTTTTTTTATAGATATGAACTGGTTGTGGGACCACATTGGGTCCACATGAATCTAAAATTCTTCAAGGAAAGCGTCTTCCATATCTTTCCAGTTGTTGATAAAATTTTCAGGAAGGTTCAAGTACCAGTTTAGTTCATTTTCTCCAAGGGATAGTGGAAACATCCTATAGACCACATCTTCATGTTGGATCTGATGCTTGTTTATGAAATCCTTATAGGCCTACAAATGTTCCTGCACATTCTAGGGGCCTAAATTCTTGTACTTCATACACATCTTCTTTGAGTGAGGAGGAAGATCATTTATTGCATTTGGCAACCGACCCATAGGGGATCCAGTGTTGTTAAAGTAAGTGTCCATTGGGACTGTCAGATTAACAGGGACTACGTTGGCTCCTACACTATGTTGAGGAGATGGGGAACTCTAAGGAGTAGTAAATCTAGGCACAGGGGCCAAGACTTGTTGTTTCTAATGGGTCCTTTTCCCTCGGATAGGAGGTCTGAGTTTGGAAATATCTCCAGGATCTCAGGTTGATCAAAGGATTCTCTCAAATCACAAGGGTGAAAATGGCCCTAAACGTCAGAAGTCTTGGTTCTTAGAACTACTTGGGGAACCTTCTAGAGGTGTGGTTTCAAATTCTTCCGAAAAAGGAAATCGTATGCCCTCCTAGTGCCAATTTCTATTTACGGGACTTTATGATGGCCTTGCCAACAGAGAGAAAGTTATCATCGGGTACCGGGACAATGGCCAACTTTTCCTAAAGAGGTTTACCAGATATTAAACTCTCCTAACCTCCAAGCACTTGGTAGTCGGGTCATGACAGTACAAGAAGAGATCAGTTGGATAGATCACTTTTTATATGACAAGGGTTTATGGTTTTACTCACTATTCTCAGAAGTTTTAGGGAAAATATGGTTTCCTGCAAGCAGTCGTTAGCTCTAAACAAAGAAATATCAAAAGATACATTAGGGTCAGTAAATAAATCTACTTATAGTCATATCGTAAACTTCTTAACATCAACAACACTCAAATATAGAACCAATAACAATACTAAACGCATGTCCGATCATCAACCGGGGAATACATTAGCAATGAAAGTAGAAGCATTTCAATTAATTATATAACTTTGAGAAAGGAACATAAGGAAGCATACAACATGAAAGAAACTCGTTGAATCAAAGATGAAGAACATTGCCAGTATGGTACCAAGAGCGATCTTTATTTCTTCATCAACTTAAGAGGGGCCAGCATCATTGGATACATTCATGACTCCTAGGGAGCATTAACCTAGTGAGAATATCTATTGCACTGAAAGTAAAAATAACTAAGCTCTGATATCGCATGGACAATAAAATTATCAACTTTTTTGACCCTTGTTCTCGCATCGAACTTCTTATTTATAGACATTTTTACAATCTACATTGGGATTTATCATCTGTTTATTTCCATAAATTATAATATATTATAGTGAGTACTACCTGCACTGTCTGAGATGTCACATCATAGGTATAATATATGAAGAGGGAAAGAAAGAAAGGGGAGGAGAAGAAAGAATACATAAAACTAGGGAAATCCCTTGGGCGGCACCATAGAATGTGTGAAGGAAATTAGCGTTATCCAGGTACATTGAATAGTGTGCTCCATAAATGTGGTGATGGCTCCACATCTCCACGTCCTTCCTCTTTCCACTCAACCATAAATGTAGGAGTGGAACCTTGGAAACTAGGATGGCACATATGATCCTTTATAATGTACACATCACCATTAACCATAATGTACCTCACTGACATCTAAAAATACCTCTGAAAAAGAATGTTTGACAGTAATTAGTCAGATCTGGAGAAATCATCAACCCGAACCACTGTAAAGAATACAAAATTGGGAAGACCGTAATTTCGGACTCTGGGAGCTTATGCTCAAAGAATAACTAAAAGACAAAAATGGGTTCAAGGAGGAAAAAAGTCCCGAAACCCAAAAAACTTATGATTCCTTGAATTTTTGGAAGGCCTCCAACACTTCCATCACACATTCCTCGTCTACCTCTTTTAGGCAATCCATTCTAATTATAGCATCCTCAAGGTGATCTCTGGCATCTTCAACCTTACTCTTCAGTTCGAAGATGGCCACGGTAGCATCGTGGGCTTCAAGCACCAATTGGGAGAGTTCCCCTAGAACTGAACCATCAAAATCTCCCAAGGTCCATAATTGTACACTAGTCTGCTCATCAAACTTATTCAAAACTTCTTCTATAGGGGTGTCAACACCCGGGTGGATTGGATTGACCCCAGCCGCCTATAAAATGAATGCAAGGAAGCGATCCAATGGGTCCCGAATTGCAGCTCTGAGATCTTCTTGGACCCTAACCAGTTTCTTTCTTGTTTTGACTTGGATCGCAAGTCTAGAGTATTGGGTCTTCGAGTACCGACATTAATGGTTGGCCAAGATGTCCATTGCAACCAACCCATCCTCTCCTAGTTTCAAATTTTCCCTGAGGCATTCCTTCCATTCTTCATATTTATCCTCTTGGGACTTCCATGCTAAGATGATATTATAAATCTTGTCTTTGACAAGACGCACCTCATACAACTCTAGTAGGGACTCAGTCAAAAATATATGGACTGCCCCTATTTGTTCTTCCATCCATTCATCCACTACCAGCGCTTTCTTTTTCATGACCTAAAGTGCTTCTGTGTTGCCTTGTGGGAGCAGTGTTCCGAAGGTGGTGGCCTCTGGTGCTACATAAGAGAGTGGGGATGATAGTTCCACTAAGAGCCTTCATAGATTTGGCTATGAATCTTGAAGCTCTTTCTTCTTTTGGTACTCCTCGTATCTTTCATGAATTACCCAGCTTGCATCATCTAGGAGATACAACTCTCCTCTTCGGTCTCGTCAGCCCAGGGGAATCTATGTTACTATATAGTTACTTACTGAAACCTATGACTCTTCCCTATTCATCGATGTGAAATAAATCATCGACATTCTTTTCAGAGATCTCTGGCTGATCCTCCGAAGCGTTGTCAGTCTTAGGGGAGGAAGGGATCTCATGGATCTCAGCCTCTTCTTCTAGTTCCTCGCCTCAATCTGGGAAAGGCTTACTAGCTTTCTATTTCTTTCTCCTTTGAAGGGGTGGTCTAACAACTTCTATTTTTGTTGCTTCCTCCTCCATAAGTAGCATGTTGAATGGGGCAGTCTTGATGATGTGGCAACTCCCATAGTTTGGGAGCCTAAAGGAATAGCTCCCAGACCAAAGGTCATGCCAGACTTTGTTGCCTCCTGAAGTTTCCTAGATCTTTCCACCTGTTTGTCCAATTGTTTCAATAAAACTTCAAGTATCGGGCCAGATGGCTAAGAGGATTCGCCAATTTTCTGTTGCCCATGGCCTTGAGACTGCCCTCTTTTCTGGGGTCTGGGGACACCAATTGTTTCGGGTTGCATGTCCAAGCGGACGCTCCTTGGGCATACTTTGTCAAAATGAGTGTGACTTTGCTCAATTATTGTTTTGGTCACAGCCTCAATGCTCAAAATATCTCGGGTATCCCAATCCACCAAAGGAAAACTTGACTTATCAATACATGCTTCTTTAAACTTGGGGTCCTCCAACGAACCCAGATCTGAGTATTTAAGAGGGAATGTATGGAGACCTAGGCGGTTCATCATTCTTATCGAGATCCTCACATATTTCTTGTTTCGGACCTCAAAATTGTCCTGACAGTCTTCCCAAAAATCTTCTATGTGTGGCTCATGGGGTTGGGCTCCTCAGGGCATTGTTTTCTCAAGGCAGCCACGTGGATCATAATTTTGGTGCCTAAGTGAAAATTTGTCTAAATTTAGGTTGCTCAGCTCATTCTCCACCTCTTTGGCAGCAGTGAGGCAGAAAGTATATCTTTTGTAGGTGACAGGGAAGGAAATGGAAGCAATCTTTTTTGTCACCAATAGGGCATGCACCTATAAGACCTATCGGCACAATTCAAGCAAAGCAATCTTGTCTCCACAATGCTTTGGTTAAAAAAATGGTTCTCTAGAGAACCTGGTGACCTAGATGTAGGTGAACTGGTTAAACTGAATGAAATAACACCCCCACAGGGCAGTCATGGTCATTTCCTCTCGAGACAATCTAAAATCTACATCACCAGTGAGTGCCTTGATCCCATTATATACAAAGGCATCATTACCTCTATAAAACTCTTGGAAATAGTCATCCCACCGAATCTAGGGAAAATGATCCCATTGGGGAGACTATGATGCATGTGTCTCAAGGATACCAACTCTACTCAACCCCCGAACTCCTGCCAGTTGTTGGGTCAATGTCCACAGAACGAAAGAAGTCATGTAAAATATATCTTATCCTTCCACCCTCCTCATTTGTGCATCTAGGTGGTTGGAGATGATGGCTTCCCAATCAAAGCACAACTTGTTGGTGGTCATGTCGCATAAGAAATAGTACATCCATGGAGAGAACTCTTAGGCGTGAGGCTCCCTGAAAATCCTACATAAATAGATGATGTCGGTCTGGATCGGCTCTTTGAAATCCGCACAGGGAATATCCATCTTCATTTTCCTATAATCCCAGCGGGGTGTCTACAACCATGTTATGTTCAAATGACATTGGGTCGCCTCTTGCGCATCAGTAAATTATTTCAAAGAAGAATCCCTAGCCATGACGACGGAGTCACTGAAGTGAGGGATCCTCCAGACCGTGGCCATAGTATCGCGATCCAAGGAGGAAATGGGAACCCCATTGGATAGCATGGAAGCTCGAATGGTTGTATTGTATGAGCAATATTAATTATGGAGCCTACACAGATGGAGGGAAACATGCAGCTTGCACGATCCCCGAGGTAGATAGATTAACAGACATGGTCATTGGCTCCTTTTAGCTGATACACTATTTGTTGAAGGCTCTTCAATTCGGCCCAGGTGTCAAAATCTGTATCTAATACCTCTCGAAGTGAATTTTTTACCCGGGACCCATGAACTGCCCCCTCAAGGTATTTCATCACCAAGGGGAGTTTTTCCAAGGCCTTCTTTACCTTGGACTTCTTAGCTGGGTCGGCAGATGTGCTTGGGAGATCTGGGCTTCCAAGAGAAGATCATGTTGCGCCATCTTTTCAACCTATTTTCTGCAAGACCGGATGACCATCAGTAATAACATCAAATTATTATCAAAACTCCAGATTCAGGAAGTCTGGATATCCATATCTTAAATGGTGGGAAGTACAACAACTAATTGATGTGACATTTTTTATTGTGGCATGTCAGTTCCAAGTTGTGGGCGTGTGTACGCCTACGCATGCAGAGTTATGAGGTTTTAATCGACAACTGGCGTGACAACAGTGGCATTAATAGCCAACTAGGACAAATGTCAATGTAGACTCGTGAGAAATCAGTATAGTCATCGAGGTGTAAAATGACAAGAAATGAAGTTACACTTTGTGACAAGCCACTCACCAGACCACTAGGACTCGAACTGGTGTCTGGTCGCTACACGCAACTCGACGTGGCTCGCCCTAATGGTGACATGTCGTACTTAGAGTGACTGGTCATCAGATCAAAATTGGTTTATTGCTTGGACATGGCTCTAGTGGCCTCGTAAGGAATTTCAAAATGAAACTAAACCTGCAACAGATGCCTTCCACAAACACCTACAACTCCCCATCCTAACACCATTCGACACTCTTAGACTAGTCAAGGGAAGAAAACCATCCCGGTCCCTATAAAGGGGACTTCAAAGCGACTCGAATGATATCACATGGGCATGAGGGTTGAGCCGACGCTCGACACTACACACCAGAGGGACTATACAGGACGCTAGGGACTTATTTACATAACCAAGCATGTACAGGACACAAACCAAACCTTATAAACAAGATTTACACACACTCACAACGACTACTAACACTACTCTACACTACAATTTACATAAACTTTTGACATGAACATGAACTTACATGCGGACGAACACCTATACAGAAATGTGCAAAAAATCTACAAAAGCATACATATTTATAGGCATACATGCATTTACAAAAATCTACATAGGAGGGAACATATACTACACGAAAATACAAATTTACAGGAATATACAAAAGGTCGGATGAACCGGGTGGGCCGACAGCGACCCAACTCACCAAGGCTTCACACCAACCCTATTTATAGGTCGAAGTCGTTGGCGCAACACGAAGAAAGGAAAAAGGATGAAAAGAAGGAAAAATAAAAAGCAAAACGAAGGTCGAAACGAGCTTACCTGGAACGAGGGAATGTTGAAAGATGGCAAGGACGTTCACTCACTCATCTTTCGAAGAACCAGACTAATTCCCAAAATGCAGGAACACGAACCTCAACACTCTGGAAACCAACACAAGGAACTCTAACTAGAAGAGGATTCGCACTTGGAAGTTTTGTAGCTCTAAAGGTGATTACGCTTTGGGTAATTGTAAAAATGATGGGTAAAATCCTTTTATAATGCCTAAGAGAGCGCATTAATTGCTAATTAGACTCTCAAGACAGGCAAGCCCTAAATTGTGGGCCCGGGAATACCCGACGTTCACTTCTTCAATGAAGACAAAAATGACGTCGTCGGAGTCTGCGGTCTGGAATTCAGCACGACCGACAAACAAAACTCTAGGAGGAAAATCCCAGAGACACAAAAGGGGAAGGACACTGAAAGCCACGAAGGAAAGAAAAGTGAAAGAAGAAAAACAAAAGGGGACCCGACATTTTGCCAAACAAAATGTAGGGATTGGTATGTAGGGCATAACATGTTATATCTGAAGTTTTCTCTTTGTTAAGGGTTTTGGGGCCCCTTCAAAATATGTATTTATCTTAATTAAAAACAACACTTTTCTAAACCAATACCAATCTAAAGTTACTTATCACTTGATTAAAAAATAAAAAATAGTGGATATGTTATGCATGAAAAGCAAAAAATTTAGTGTGGTTGATCAAAGTGAAAAAGGAATAGCTAATGACTTTTTATGGGAGATTATTTCAATGCACAAGTAGAGGTATCTATTTGAAGAAACCCTAAAGCAATAGGGGAAAAGCCCAAACAAGACCCTACCACTCAAAGGAAATAATGCAAGAAAAGCAACATATAACTCATCAATTAAGTAGTCAAGTTCAACTTACTCGTAAAAAAAACTAGCACAATTGCATGATAGGCTCGAAGTGTAGTAAATCTATTATGCCCAAAAAAGTACTAAATATCGTAGGATTAATTGTGAACCCAAAAACATAGTTCTTGTCAAGATCCCAACCAAGTTCAAGCTTTGTTTGTCTAAATACTTCCCAACCATGTTTGGAGGGTATCCACCTTTGGATTGTATCCATATGTTTCTCAAAATAAATTACAATACCAAGGTCAAAATTATAGCAAAATCTATTGGCATACGTCACTTTGACTACTAACCCCAAGCTCGGATTAATGTTCTTTATGCTTTATTTGCTAAGGAAGAGTCTGTCACATTTTTTATTTATGAAAACTAAATAGATGTCTAAATTAAAAAAACTAGATGCATAACTACTAAAATGTGGACCTTGAACCCTAATATTACCTTTGATGCACAAACATGGGAATCTTTGTAACTTAATCCAACAAATTTCAAAAGAAACATTAAATAGTTTTAGGAATGTGAAAGATATATTTTAGTTGTGCTAAGAACAAGATTAAAGCTAGGGCTAGCATTTTCCTCGTTTTCTCGAAAAAGAGACAAATAGCAAATCTTATAGATTACAACATAACTACACTAACCATGTAGCTAAATAGGAAGCTCTAAAACAAGTCACAATTTGCTAAGAATAAAAAGATCAAGTTGTGAATAAAAAGATCAATCTATTACAAGTTTATAGCAATTCTAAGCTATAAAGAAAGGTCGCAAGGTCGCAATGCATAACCAAAAAAACCTATGAAAGCTTATACATATAAGGGTTTAGAACCTATGAATTCTTTGATGACATTTTCTTTGACAAAACCAATAACACTAATTGGATGGTTATGATTGGTTCTCAATTTAATATTGTGAAGGGTTTGTTAGTAAATAAAAATCATGTGAAATTAGTCAATTGGCCTAAAACCCTTGACAATCTCTCAATAGATGATGGTTTCTTTTAATAATAAACAAATTGTTCATTTTATTCACCAATATATTGCATTGCATTTAGTAATAAACTAATTGATAGATGTTTGGGAGGGTTAATAGTCAACAAATTGTTCATTTTATTTACCAATATATTGAATTTAGCAATGAAGTAACACCTTAAATTGATGAAGCTTCCAAAAATTAAATTATAAAATATTTAAAAAGATATTCAATGAAAATCAAAACATGAGCTTAAGTATATATAAATGAAGACAATCCAAATGCAAACTACAAATTATGTGAAAAGTAACATCAACTATATTGCAAAAGTGAGAATGTGAAAAAATACAATATCAAGGGCCATTTACAAATATATCGAATGGAAAAAAATACAATATCAAGGACCATCTACAAATATGTAATATGTTGAATGAGAAAAAATAATATATCAAGGATTTTTTACAGGTGTCTTTTGAACATGAATCGAAGATCTATAATATGTTCGATAGATCATCTGTTTATTTCTCAATGACTCAATCAAAGACATGAGTTCACCCATCTAACAAATATTTCAGAGTTAAAATATTTAATAGTAGAACAATTAATTTTAGTGTCAACATTTACTATACAAAGGTTGCAATTAACTATCATCAATCAAGTGTTAATAAAGTATTTATCATCAATCAAGTGTTAATAAAGTAAAACAATACGAACACTTGTATCTTCAAATCAAAGTGAACACAATATTATCAACTATCTAACTAAAAATAATTAAACATTCCTAATATCCTTTATAGACTTTCAATAAAATTTAATACTACACCAACCACCTTGTTCACGTCATCATCCAATATATCATAGCCAAACAAATATTAAACAGTACCAGCTTTAGTTCGTCACAAGGAAAAAGGTGTTTTAAAAACCAATTATAACCATTAAATTTACCAGTCTTAAAAAATATTAAATCCTCGTGTTAATCATCCATCACATTTTTGTTTTCAAATATTAATCACTTGATTTTTCATATTATAATCCAAAAAGATACAGCGGCAAGTAGTTTGACTAAAATTACGAGTTTTTCTTACTTCACCCGTCTTTACATTGCTTTACTAAACAATTTATGTCCTAGCTTTCGAACTAAAACATACAATTACCCCTCAAATTTATCAGTTGATTCATCTTCAACCAACTGGAGTTGAACCCACGCATACATGCTCATAATTAGGAACATGTAAAATTTCAACCACCTCATACTAATGAGTTATAAGGAGAATAAAATTATCATAATATCATGAATTTGGAAGAAATTTCTTCCTGATTAATGTCTGTTTGTTTCACTTTTTACATTGCAATTATTTTTTAATCAATCCCCAAAATATTACAGAAACAAATTTAACATTCAAAAAACAACTTTGGCATTTTTAAACCAATTCCCAGACATTCAAGAAACAAATTTAGCCTTTGAGATGAATACCATTATTGATCCCATGTTTGTCAATTCTTTTTGTTCAAGTGCAATTCATTTTTAAACCAATTCCGTATATATATAGGCAACAGTTCAAAAGCCCCAAAAGGAAAATGCAACTATAGAATTTGTGACCTTTCCTGGAGAGTGCCATTATTTAATCCCACACAAACCCAATAACCAGACCAACTTATATAGTCAAAAGGATTTATAGTGAATTAATATAGCCCCAAATTTAAAAAGATATAAGAAAAGGCTCAATGCCATGTCACAAACGTGACAGTTTTTTGCGAGTATTTTTCTGTTAGAAAGGGTCAAAGATTGTGTTATTTACAAGACATAAATATTATCGTTACGCCCAGCATATTATTGAAAGCTAGGTCTAATTTTTTTATCAATGTAATGTAAAATGACCATTACAAGTTAAGCTTTGTCAGATGCTTTGAACATACATTCTTTCCATATTATGTACCCACTAGAATACTTTCCATCTACGGTAAGTTGCAACGCTCCAGCTGAACTCAACATTAACGAAGCTGCATAACAACAAAATAGCATTCAATCAAGCTAACTCCTTACAACAGGAATCTGACAATAATACAGAGAAATTTAAACACATAACGAGGGCATAGCAATCTTATTCAATTAAACTCTATTTTTTTGCAAACAATATACATGCAAAACAAAGTATTGATAAATCTAAAACCAACCGAAGATACAACTGTAAATCCATGGCCCATGTGAATACTTTTATGCCATTAAAACTAGTGTTACAAAATGAGCTCTTTTTGCTTGTAAATTCAATCATTATGTATCCTATTGGGAACGCAACAATGCCATTTTGTGCCCTTGGGTATATGTACATCAGAAAATTTACATATTTGCGAACATTGTGCAAGGACATTTTTTGATCTAGTTAATAACCTGTAAAGGAATTAAAAAATTTCAAATGATTGCATATTTGGCTTAGGTGGGTTAAAGCTGAAGGGGCATACTTTATACGATGCAAATATGGTAAAACTCTTTGCTTGATGTAAATATTACAATCAATTAACATGGTTAAATTAGACTAACAAAAAGAAAATTAAAAGGCCCAAATGAAAGATAAACAGAGGAGATGAAAGCTCCTTGTATAGATTTACAAAGACGATATTTCTAAAAGAAACAATCATGAACTAAAGACAAAAATAGAAACTACCTAATAAACTAAAGATTAACTAAGATGACCATTGAAGAAACATTATAATATTCTAATACATTTGACCATTGTTGTCTAGTCATATAAATTCTGTGAGATGTAATATACAACTTGGCACTAATATTCAAGACCATCAAAATATCTATCGCTGAGATTAATTTGAAGTCTTTTAAGTTCTAAGATATAAATATAGGGAAAGCTGAGGCCAATCCAGGCCTTATGCAGGGATTTTGTTTTACAGGGTCCTACCATTGGTAGCAAGCTCCATGACTACGCTAAAGCGCCATTGGAAGCAAATGGGAGGGTTTGACACCAGGAAGCAGAAGGCCAAGTTTCAGTGTCATTTATGCAGCAAGTTTACCTGAGAACTTTGTACTGTTATTTTCTGCTTTGTACTTACTTTTAAACCCATCCTTTTGAAACTTGCAAAGCCATAAATCTTGATTCTTGGTATTGGAGTAAGTTCCAAGAGAAATCAAGCTGAGAGGAAAATCTTTAAGACTGCCTAAAGATTCACATATTCATCAAGCCTTTACAGAAACTGCAGTGCTATTTGTGTGTGAATATTTTATTATGTTTCATTTCATGTTGTTTGTGTGAAAAGATTTGATGCAGTTAGGAGATAATAAAGAATTATAAATTCATGTTTTGGCTGTAATTTTTTCATATGAAAAGATGTTCCATGCCATCTATATAGGTGCATGTAAGGAAGATCATTTAGAGGCACAATATAGGCAGTACAACAATATTAATATGAATATAAGAGTTAGTGTAGAATTAAGCTTGCTTAAGAGAGCACTATTCTTGGCCACTTGCTGTTTTTAGCCTAGTCTTATTTTAGTGGTTAAATGCCTATTCTTAGGGTCCACTAAATTTAGCTGCCTAATTCTCTATATGTATCTCCCTATTGTGAGTTGATTAATTCATTCAGCATCCAGACATTGCATTCAATGTTTCTTGTTAACCAGTCAGCATTCAGACATTGCATTCTGCATTTTTTGTTTACTTGCAGCTAGGAGCATGTGAGAACTTGACTCGCATAGCTCAAATCGGTACAGGCATTGATCCAATTGATCTTGCAGATTCTCACAGATTGTATTTCATACGCTGGTTAAGTATTACTTGTCGAGTTTTTTTTTAAACACTATTTGCATGCAAATCTTTGCTGTGTATGTGTGTCCATATTTTAGTTGCCATGTTTTGTTCTGCAAAGCCTCGTGCAGAAATTGTGAATCAATGACTAGCATCATCGGTGGCACTGAAGACAAATCATCTCCAAGGGACGTGATGATATATTTTGGGGCGGTGTTTACATCTTTGTGCATCAACAAGCTTCAAATAAGCATGAATCTGTGCTAAGATAAGCGAGAACTGCGCAAACTCATGGCCATAGAAGAGAAAACAGCAACAAAGCCACGAGCATAGACATTCAAACCAGTGATTTCATCAAATTTATTGTGAGTAAAGGCCATTTGAACTAAAGGGCACAAGTTTGTTATAGGCCACAAACCCTTATAATGTACAACTTGTAGATTTCAAGACATGAAGATACCTCTTTCAAAGGCACAAACTGTGATTAAAGCTAAAAGGCATGATCTGGAGTTTAGAAGGCACAATCTGGTGTTTGAACACGTGAAGTGGATCTATTCTTGCAGGTTGATCTGCATTCATTCATGCCATTCTAAATAGCATATAGGGTTGACATTTTTCTACGCAAGTTTAACCTACAAGTAGGCATGAGCCTGTATTTTTTTAGGCCTTCGAACCAGAAAAGAGCCGCGAGTCAAGCTTAGGCATTTTTTCAGGCTGATAGGTGCCATATAGAGAGGCACAACTTGAAACCAGCTACAGAGCACCAACCATGGTTAATCATTGGTAAAAAGGGAAGCGCAAGAACCCATGAAAAACTTACATAAACTAGTGGCATACCAGGGAGTTTATCTTTGCATGTAAACGCCCAAAAAAAATTAAGACAACAAGAGGCATCCAACCTGCTTATAAAAGGCAAGCTTGATTTTTTTATGTATATGCACTAAAATCATAAAGTGCCAAAAATAGGGGATCTCAAATTGAATCAAAGGGGGTGTTCTTGTGTGTTTTGTGCAATTCAGCATAATTTCCTTTATTTTTTACATTTTTGCACTTCTTTTCTTCTGCAACAATCTACTTCGAGCATAGATTCAAATCAATCCATCATGACTTTAACACCCTCTAACTATCACGACTAGGAACTACAAGTTCAACTTCTGCTAAAGAGCAAAGGGTTGTATAAGGTAACAATAGGCATTGAGAAAGAACATGTTGCCAAGGAAGCTAAAGTAAAATGATTTAATAAGTGTGATCAAGCCCTTGGATTCACATCTGAATGTGTCTCCTTAACTTCTCTTTCATGTAAAGACCTTGAAAACAACCAATGACGTTTGGCTTGCATTAGAAAAACCCTTTTGGAAGGTAAAATGAAGTAAGAGGAAATGAAATGAAAGGTCATGAATTGGAGAATGAGCTCACCAGTTTGAGTCCCAGTTCTTTTCGCACCCTACAGTACTTTTCACCAAATTCAAATCACTAAGTTTGCATTTGAAAGAATGTACTTCTTGACCAAATTCAAATCACTAAGGTTGCATTTGAAAGAATGTACTTCTTGACCAAATTCAAATCACTACTTTTTGACCAAATTCAAATCACTAAGGTTGTATTTGAAAGAATGTGGAATAGAGAAAAAGAATGATCAACCAGTTCATTCTACACTCTCCAAATTAGGTCTTGACTATTTTGTGTTTGCATCTACCTTTTACTCCACCAAAAGGGCTCTTGGAACTGCATGGAAAATGCCTTCCTTTCGAAGATTTTATTGCTCACTTGACTAGGGAGCTCGATAAGTTAATTCGGATGGGCACAATGAAGTCTTTGAAACCTGAACCCCTCTTTGCTGAGACTAGGAAACAACAGGCTTCAAGCAATCAAGGGAAGACACAAAACACACAGAAGGACAAGGAGACCAAAGAAGACAAAAAATCTGAGACCTCCAAAACCCACACTAGAAAACAAAGGAAACCTAAAAAAGAGAAGCTCAAGCATGCCTATTGCAAGAAACTTGGGCATGATGAGCACCAACATATGAAGAAGCATATTGACCACCTCATACATCTTCTTGAGAAAATTAACAAAGGGGTCATTGAATCTCCATCTTCATCAAACCAAGAATCCGCTAAGACAAAGGAAAAAGGCCCTGTTGGTAATGTTTCTACATCATCAAAAGGAAAAGCTCTTTGTGCTCCTACAAGTATTGGATTAGGGAGATGGCTTATTGATTGGGAGCTTCACATCATATGGCTTCTTCATGGTCTATGTTCTCTTCTTTGCAGTCTTGTTATGCCAACTATTTTGATGGGTAACAATTCATTGGGAAGGGATCTGTTGATATCAAGGATGGCACTTTCAATGATGTATTGAGTGTGCCTCATTTGTCTAATAATCTTCTTTCCATCTATCAGAAAACTCACGATGAAGCAAGATTGTGGGATTTACAGCTGATTCAGTTATCATTAGAGATTTGCAAAGCAGAGAGATTATTGCTAGTAAGAAGGTTCATCATACATCTCAGCTATACACCTTTTCAGATTTTGCTCCTGATGATGACCTTGATCCTTTGGCCATCAATCACACTCTTAGTGTGGACTACGATTCTAAGGAAAAATTTGGCTACCTAAAATTTGTGTATTCACTATTCTCACATGCGATCCACTTTTTGAGCCTTGTATTCAATTATATATCTTCCATCTATTGTTACTCCTACAGCATTTAGTGTTGCTTCATCGAGAGCTTCCAATGATTCAGTGCAACAGGCTATTCATCATCTTTCAAATACAGCTACACTGCAAGATTTTGCGAGTTCTATCTTGCAGACTTGGATGACACATTGAGGATACTCATATTCTCTTTGGTGTTAGCTCCTATGGAGTTGTCCCATCTTCTTTAAAAGTTGTGAGGGCATCTTCAGACCCTCTAATTCCTTCTCTACATCATCATTTGTCACAGTTTGGAATTAGTGTGGAGACTGAGTAGCATTTGGAGGAATGATCATCGTTTCTGGATTATGTTCTACATTTGTTTCCATTATGCTCTGGATTGTCATCTTCATCAATGTGGCCTAGAACACGTGATTTGATTGTAGAACCTTTCAATATCAACATGGAGATATGTAAGCTCAAAGACTTCATTAGCTTTCTTAGGAGTGCACTATACTTAGTCATGTGCTATTTTTAACATAGTCTTAATTTAGCAGTTAAATGACTATTCTTAGGCTCACCTAATCTTAGGGTTCACTAAATTTAGGTGGCTAGTTCTCTACATGTATCTCCCTATTGTTAGTTAATTAATTCAATCAGCATTCAGCCACTGCATTCTGTGGTTTTTGTTTACTTGCAGCTATGAGCATGTGTGAGTTTGACTCATATAGCTCAAATTGGTACTATTACACAGGTAATTGGTAAAAAATTAATAAATTTGAATGTACAAGATGTTCATTTATAGTTTACAAAGAGACAATGTTTACATAATGAAACAATCGTAAGAATTAGAAACATTCTAATATGTACAAGGTTTACAATATTGACCATTAAACAGAAATAGAAAGATATCAACGAGGATATTCTAATACCCTCCCTTAATGGTCAATCTATCTACTACACCAAGGAGCCCCCAGAACTTAACAAACTTATCTGGAAGTAGGGACTTGGAGACTTGGTGAGAATATCAGCAGTCTGGTCTGCTATAGGAACATACTGCAAATCCACGGATCCATCTTCAACCAGCTGGCGGATGAAGTGACAATGAAGGTCAATATGCTTGGTTTGCTCATGGAAGACTAGATTTTTGGCAAGTTTGAGCACCCCTTGATTGTCGCAAAAGAGGGGTGAAGGGCCTACTTGAGACATATGGATGTCTGAAAGCATCCTTCAAAGCCAAACTGCCTCACAAGTTGTTTTGACTGTTCCCCGATATTCAACTTCCATCGAGGAAAGAGATACGACATGTTGTTTCTTACTAGTCCAAGTGATAGCACATGCCCAAATTGAAGACATACCCGAAAGTGGACTTTTTGTCATCAACAAAGCCTCCCCAATCCGAATATGTGTAATCCATGAGTCTGAGAACTTTGGTACGTCCATAGAGGATACCAAAGTCTAAAGTGACCTTGACATAGCGCAAGATGCACTTCGTTGCAACCCAATGATCTAAAGTACAGGCTGTCATCAAGTGGAAAATGTAACTCACTACAAAGATGAGATCAGGTCTAGTGGCAGTGAGATAGATTAAACTACCCACTAGTTGCCTGAATGCAAATTCATTCTCAACTAGAGAAGCAGATTTGACCAACAATTTCAAACCAAACTCCATAGCTGTAGATGCAGGTTTGCAGTCATGTATTCTGAATTTGTCTAGCACAGCCTGTGCATACTTAGACTGAGAGATGAAGATGCCATGAGACTACTACCAAACATCAACATCGAGGTAGTAGTGGAGAAGCCCAAGGTCGGTCATGTCAAAAGACTGGCATAAATTCTGTTTGATTCCTTAAATCAAAGATATTGAACTATCAGTGATTATCAAATCATCAACATATATAACCAGAAGGATGATATCACCTCTAGTATTCTTGACATTCAGATTTGAGAGAGGAGTCCTCTGGAAACCCTGATCTATGAGGTACTTATCAATTTTCATGTACCATGCCAGAGGAGCCTATTTTAGGCCATAGAGTGCTTTCACCAGTTTGAGTACCTGATGTTCTTTACCGGCAACCTTGAATCTAGGCGGCTACGTCATATAGACCTCTCCCTATAACTCAAGAAGCAGCTCTACCGTCAATGAGCTCATCATCATGAAGATCGCCAATCGTCTTAGCCCACCATTTAGGTGGAAGAGTAGAATTGCCAACATCAGAAAAAGGAGGGCAACAGGATCAAGTTCATCAAACAGAAGATCAAATGAATCTTGAGGAAAATTAAGTGGTACAGTTGCATGTCTAGGTGATAATGTAGGAGAAGGAACTGGTGGAGGTGCAGGAACAAGAGCAGCTAAAGCCCTCCCATCAAGTGGACCTAATGGAAGACGGATGCCTAAGTTTTGAGCCTTGAGGGGTTGATCCTCTGAATTCATACCTGGAGGAGAGAGTTGAAATGGTCCTCGTTCCTCGTCAAAAACCACTCTTGACTGAAAATGATAGTATCTGTCTCAATGCCGATGACACGATAGGCCTTATGATTATCACTATAGCCAGTTAGTAGAAATTTCTGACTCTTGGCATCCAACTTGGTGCGCTTAGCATCAAGGATCTAGAAAAAAGAAGTGGAGCCAAAAACTTTGAGATGACTGATTCTAGGTTTTCGGCTTGACCAGGCCTCTTCCAGAGTATTTTTCTTGACATACAGCGTTTGACAAGATAGACAGCAGTGTTGACTGCTTTAACCCAAAATTTCTTTGGAACACTCGTGTGGTTTCTCCACTGAATGACATCATTTTGTTGAGGGGTGTAGGGTGTTGTTAATTGGCGCTTTATGTCATGTTGTTCACAGAAATGGGAGAAGACAGAATAACAAAATTCCCCCCCATTGTTAGTTCTAAGAGTAACAATATGTGGACTAGACTCTTTTTCTACAGATGCTTTGAACTTTTGAAATAAAACAAACACCTCTAATGTATTATGAAGGAAATACACCCACATTTTACAACAAAAAGTAAGAAATACCTAGACCCACTAATAGGAATAGCCATAGGTCCACAGCTATCAGCATGGACTAGTTGTAGTACCTTAGAAGCTCTCCAGGAGTCGTCATCTGAAAACGGAGTGTGATGCTACTTCCCAACTTGGCATACTCCGCCAACTCTGAGGTTCTGAATCTAAATCTCTATCAGTTCAATGACAAAATCTTCCTGAACAAGTTGAGAAAGATCATGTGCATATAAGAGCCCACACCACTGATGCCAAAGTGTACTAACAGAGGAGCGCTTGGCTGCCATGGCTAGCTCCTAAGAATCACCAAAGTCAACAAAGTCTGAATAGACCATGATCCTCAAGACCCACAACAATAGTAGACTGAGTCTCCCGATCAATGATACTGCACTAATGTGAACTAAAGGTCTCATCTAACCGAGAATGTCTCATAATTTGACTTACAGAGAGAAGGTTGAGTTCCATTCTTGGAACATAATACATTGATGAAAAGCAATTTCCTCCCGCTAGACTGAATCTATATATTGCCCTTTCCGACAATGGTTTACTCTTCCCCTCCAAAAATAACAAAATCTATGAATGGTTGGAAGTTTGTGAACCAATTACGATGACAAGTGAAGTTGCATATGGCACCTAAATCAATATACCAAGCAGAAGATTTCACATGGTCTACAAGTCTTTTAGCCATGAAGGCATCAAAGGCAAACCTGCTCTTCTCAGTGTGCTCTGTTGCATTTGCTCTAGGCTATGGACCACTTTTCTTGGCCTGTGCAACCAAGCTATATGACCAAACTTATGGCAGTAGTTGCACTAAATGTTCTTCAAGCCTTTTGATGTCGAAGCAGAGAATGTCTGCTGAGAAGATTGAGAAGATGGAGATTTGGCTATGAAGGCTTGTTCTTTGGAAGATGAGTGGTACAATTGTCGAATTGTTGTTTCCAGCAATCTTGTTGTAAAAGCATTGTGCACAGATCGAAAAATCTTAACTCAACATTAGTTGAAGCAATGTTGAGAGTCTCAACAAAGTGCTCATAGGAAGACATTAGACTTTTCAGGGTGATCACCACCATGTCTTCTCCCATTTTGCATCCAATTGCTTCTAACTAATCTCGAATGTCCTTGATTTCATTGAGATGATCCTGCAAGGACACCTGTTCATCCATCATGATCGTGAAGAGCATGTTCTTTAAGAAGAACGCATGGCTCTTATTAGAGGTTTCATGCAAACCTTTTAGATGCATCCAAATTTCTACAGCTATTTTGCCACAAGGAACTTGCGGTAGTTGATCATCAGTGACTAAGAGTTTGATGAGCATAGCAGCTTCCCAATTTTGCTCATCAAATTTGTCCTGCTCCTTGCCTTCATCTGCAAGACGATCAGTCTTGGCCAAAACAATTTTGTCAAGACATCTATATTCAAAGATCGTCATCATACATTGCTTCCAAGTATTGTAGTTTTTGTTGTTGAATTTTTTACTCCCCTCAAGCAAAGTATTTGTCAGAGATGCCATTGTGAAAACCGAGGTCAAAGGTGATTGGATCGGACGGCTGCACAAATATTGAGGCAAAAGACTTTCAACACGAAAATCGTGTAATAAAAGAGACTGATGAAGAAAGAATGCATGGATTTCGAGACTAAAAAACAAATTTCTGAGCTCATATCCTAGTGCAGGAATTTTGGAAGACCCAAAACATTCTAGAGAAACCCTGAAATCTGCTAAAAACACCCAAAACGAATTTGTAATCAAAATTCGAGACTAAACCGACCAAAAAACAAGGGGTATTTTGCAAAACCCTCATCGACCAAAGAGAAGGATTGCATAGCAAGAAAACCCGTCACGGATTTTTGCGCAAAATCCCAATTTGAGGCACGAATGGCTTCTACAGCAAAAAAAATGATGTCTATAGAAGCAAACAACCAAGTAAATGGTCGTGGCAGCTAAGAAACTTGAAGAAAAACGGGCCACAAAAACAAAATAGGTTGGCAATCAAAAATATGCCATTTTTAACAGATCACCACCACTAAGATGGTCGCTCGTCGCAAAAAACCCTAGACATCTCAAAAGAGGATCAAGATTGCTTTTACAAGGTAAGAGAAATGGCGTTGAGTGCACGGATTTGACAAAGAAAAACGTGTTTATGAAACACGAGCTTAGAAATCACCAAAAAATGTGATTTAGAAGCCACATAAATTAAAAATAGGTTGGCAACAACAAACAATCACCCATGAAAACACAAAATAATCGTTCTTGCGCAAGCACAAAGAGTGCGGGTTATAGAAGAAAACCACTGGGTAGCTGCGTGATTTGAAAAAAATCTCACGCAAAAATAAAAATCACGAATTATAGATTTTTAAAAAAACGCAACTACAGGTCACGAAAAGATACCCACACGATCACAAGCGGAAAATGTGATTGAAAACCCTAGATGGGTTTTGGAGAATCAACTAGAATAATTTCGGAAAAAATTCACTAATATCAAATTAGGAAAAAAAAATCAAAAAAATTCTCCTATGCTTTGATACCATATTACACAGGTAATTGGTAAAAAAAATTAATAAATTAATGAATGAACAAGACATTCATTTATAGTTTACAAAGAGACGATGTTTCCATAATGAAACAACCATAAGCATTAAAAACATTCTATAATACGTACAAGATTTACAATACTGACCATTAAAAAGAAATAGAAAGATATCAACGGAGATATTATTCTAATAGGTACAAGTATCAATCCAATTGACCTTGTGGATCCTCACAATGAGCAATAACAATTTTTAGCCTCACCTCAAATACTTCTCCATTTTTTAATTATTTTTAAGCCATCGTAGCATTCCATTTACAATTTTACATGCCATGGACACATAATTGTGAAAGTATGAATGAAATTCAATTCCTCGGGTTTAAAAAATTAAAAATTTCCCTAACCCTAACCCTAAAACTATAAGAAAAGTGTTATGTCTGCGACAACTACATATTTTGTCTACAAGTAAAAATGAGCTATGTGTGTGTGTTATGTGGTTAAAGCATCGCACTCTCATTGTGGAACCAAGTTCAAATCATTGAAGTGAAATGTAAGGTGGAATTCTAAGTTGTGATTCTTGGTCTTAAACTATTCCAAGTAATACTTAAAAGGAATTTCTAAGTTATCTAAATGTTAATGCTCTTAAGGGGCTAAGTATAAGTATCAATGCACTCAAATGCTTTGTTTGAGCTATATTTGGAAGCTATGAGAAATTATATTAAGTGGTTGAAGCATTGTACTCATTGTGGAACCAAGTTCGAATCATTGAAGGAATTCTAAGTGGTGATATATCTAAGGTGGAATTCTAAGTGGTGCTTCTTTCTTTTAAACTATTCCAAGTAATACTTAAGGAATTTCCAAGTTGTTATCTAAATTGTAAAACTCTTAAGGAACTAAGTATTAGTATCAATGCACTCAAATGCTTTGTTTGAGCTATATTTGGAAGCTACAAGAAAAATTTATTTTTTCCAATTCAAGAAAAAACACAACAAATGTTGTAGGTTGTGATTACTCATAGTTAATCCTTGTAATGCTATTATGTGATGAAAAACTTGAGTACTCATGTCACAAATGGCAGCAAGTTACTTGCTAAAAAACTTGTCGCTGAGTTTTGAGGAAAATACCCAGCAATTTTTTTATGAAAAGCTTGCAAAGACATGCTATGTTTTTCCCTAGATTCGTCAAAAAGCCATCAAAACCTGATAAAAAAGCAATTTATGACAAAACAAGATTTTTCTTTTTAGAGTTTTCACCTCTTTTCAAGAAAAAAAGACCAAGCGATAGAGGCACAATGGCAATGCATGACTGTAGGTTCCTATTCAATGAATCTTTCAGATGAATAGAACTTATCGTAATTTGTATTGTATATATAGATAAAATAATCATTTCAATCTCACCACAATCATATCTTCAAATGTACAACTCACAAAATCAAACCGTTCAGACATTCATCTTTAATAGTGTAAAATATCAATATTGACATTTTGACTTTGGTATTTATTCCTCTCTGTTCGCTGCTTATGATCCTTGAGGCTATAATTCTTTTTCTTCTTTTCAATATTTTTCTAAGAGGCTATATGAGAATATTTTCTTCTATAGTATTTGATAGGTGCTAGCAGATATTGATATTTAATATCTATTATTTATTCCCAGATATCTACTAATAACAACTATCGACAGCATTAAAAAATTTAATATCTACATTTTTATAACTGCATTCACATACTTGAGATAATACTAAAGTGTAACACGGGGACGTGCACCCTGGCAAAAACCCAGGAGTACTAGGTGCGGGGACGTCCCCGGGACAGATACTCCACGCACCTGAGCACCCCACCAGCGGCTGTGGGCTGCCGCACCTCAACCACACCCATCCCCGTACCAATCGGGTGCTTGGGATCATGGGTGCGGGGGTGCGGTACTTGGGTGCTGCCCAGGAGTCCCTCGACCGCACCTGGGACGCCCAAAAAGCAATTTTATAAAAACAAAAATTTAATTTTTATGAGTTTCCAATTTTTCAGTGCAGGGGCGGGAGGATTTAGACAAATATAACATTTAAGTGCAGGGGGGGGAGGATTTATACAAATATAACATTTAAGTATAAGAAATTAATTTAATTTCTTATACTTTAAGTTATAATTGTATAAATACTTTCAGGATGTTTGAGATAGGTTCCAGCTTCAGAGGAGTTAAGATGCAGATTCTAGATTTTGGGGGGTTTCGAAAAATTCCAGACTTAGCCAAATTTCAGGATTCAGCAAGCCTTCAGCAGGGTTATGTCCCACAATCCATCATGGCTTTCTAAGGTCGAACTGAAGCTGGCAAAAGGATTCTCAAAGGGTTTTAACTGGTTTTATCACAAATCACTTGGTTTCGACCCCATCTCTATGACAGACTTAGCTTAGCTCTCATCCAAATCCCAGACAAACATGACTTCCCAACAGGCCAAAATCACTCAAACCTCATTTGTTGGACCTAGGGACTTGAAAACAGCCACCAACAAAGACTGCCGAAGACCTAGTTGTGAAGACTTTGACAATGATGATTGATCATGATTCATTATATCATATCATGCTACTATGCTCATTGTAATCATGATCATTTTGATATATCATATTTCATATTTGAACAATGAATTTTGAATCTTTGATAGAAGTTTAGAACATGATTCATTATGTTACTATGTATGTTTATGTTAGTATGTTGAGTGTTCAATGATTCTAGTTCATGTTACAATTTTGCTATGTTCAAGTATTTGGTATGTTATATTGAAACATATTTTCATAATTAGCATTTCAAGTTATATATGTATAGTATGCAGCCCCCCCCCCCCGGTACCCCCACCGTCCCGAAATTGAGGCCCTTTTTTTCCCACACCTGAAACTCGTCGCGGCGTCCCCCCATCCCAACATACCCCCGTGCCGGTGTTACACTAGCCAGCCCCGACTCATAATATGAAGAAGGGTGGAAAGAAGGGGGCTGGGGCATGTAATAATTTACTTCCAAAGGTGTTTTTGTTTATGAATCTATACAGCGATGTGTTTTAGTCCAAGTTAATTTAGCAAAATCTACTAAACTGAGGGAAATCGGAAGAGTACTGACTATCTAATTCAATATTTGTATGTTTTTCAAAAAAACTATAAAAATTATGTATTTTCAAATGTCTACTAAATTTGCCAAGTTATTTCCAAGTTTTTCCCTGAGTTTTTGCCATTTCCCAAACTTTTCCCGAGTCCCGAGTTTTTTGCCAAGATCTGATATTTTTAAAAATTTTGAGCCTGCCAACTTATTTCCGAGCCCCGCTGAGTTATTGCTGAGTTCGATTTTTACAACTATGATTTGAAGCACACTCAAATAGCTCCAAATGTAGCTCCATTTCAAATATCTTTGGAAATCACCACTCCAGATTCCTTGAATTTTCCATGATCCCTGGGTTTTCAGCGTGCTTACCATGCATTTTCAGAAACTGTGGTACCATTTACAAACTTAATGATCCTGTTTTCTCTCATTGCATGTGATACATGTTTTTCACATTGCAATCGTGAATTCAGATTTTTTTTGTGAGTAACTTTTTAAATGTTCTAAACTTGAAGTCTAAGGAATGGAAATTATTTGCAGCACTTGGAAGAAATTACAGGATTAGAAATTCACGTTTTAGCTGTACGTTCTTCATTCAAACAGTTGCTCGCATAAGATAAGGAAGTGGGCAACTGGTCAGAAATATCTTAAAAGCAAAATATCTGTAGCTAACAAAAATAACGAAACGTAGCAATCAACAAACATATTGAGCTAAGAACTTGCAATTAGACAAGCCTTTTCAGTCTTACCCCTATTCTTTATTCCTATGTTGGAAGTGCACTTCAATTGCAAATGTAACTAACTTTGATTTATTTGTTGAAACATGAGTATATCTCTCTCACCATTTTCGTTTCTGACACTTCATTTAAAGAGCCATCGCTACCAAACCCACCAGCTCCAATTCCAACACGCGGTGAGCAGCTATTGATAGGTAATGTAGTGAGCTGTGTTCCTGAACTTTGTCTGTCATTGGTACCATCCACAGAAGCTGCGGACCCAGCTCCCAGCAGAGGCTTTCCACCTGAACTTGATATGGCACTGGCCAGTGCAATTGGCATCAGGCAGAGACCTTTATTTTGCAAATACTGCATCGCACTTGTCATATTAGACTCCATGAGCTTTGCAACTTTGTGCTCAAAAGCTAGACCATCTTCTGGCAGTGATTGACATGCTTGAACCAGAGCAGTTGATCCAAGACTACCAGATCCCTGAAGTGAACATCAACTAGGACATTATTTAAACCAGCATTTGACAGACTGATATACAACAGTCCACACCAATTCCTCAGGGTACCAAGATAACTACAAACATGAGATACATAACATACTTGAAGACATACCTCGGTAGGAACATCAGCAATTAGAGGTGCAATTGCACCTGCCCCACCTAACCTGCTCATGCTCAGCACCTGCATAAAACATCTTCAATTCAGAAACAAGGACTCGCCCAACAACCACAAGATGCAAGATTACAAGACCTTTCAGTTAAAATCACAACCTTTACTTGCAGCTGTAGAAATTTGACATAATCAATGATTTCATCCAACATAGATGCTTTATCTGTCTGCATAAGGAAAAAGCAAGAATTTAGAAGCTCTACATAGAGAATATTGGTATAGCAGCAAGTATTGAAATTTGAAACAAAAAATTATATCCTCTGCAAGTCATGTGCCCCTCTTTCTCTATTGTTCCATCTGTCATGTTAGCCACCATAATGCTAGGAAGCAGAATCAACTTTGCAACTAAAAAGACTTTCAAACCAACCTTCTAGTCATTATTTCAACATGACTCTTTCTAGTTATTTTATTAGTTTTTATTTATAGAACACCTTACATCTAAAACTTTATCTAAGATTGATGTAACAATTTATTTTGCATGACTCTTTCTAATTATTTTATTAATTTAATCTACATATAACCTTCACATCTAAAACTTTTTCTGAGATTGATGTAACAATTAATTTTGCATATGCGAAAAAACTAAAAAAAGAATAACTGACATTTCAGCACTTATATGTCACCATATGTATATTGAGTTTATTTAAATGAGAGTCTGTATAAAAGTGCAGTTTATATAACAATCAATTTGTATCTGCTTACTTCATAAGTTAGTTTAGATCGTTAATGAGTATTCTATCCACTAATTTTGTTGGAGTTTCTAGTATGTAACATCATTTAGTGTTGCATTAATTGAGTTATGGGATCGTCCTTTACCAAAGTATTTAAATATCCAAGGAAAAAAAATATCTTGCAAAACATGAAAATATCCTCAGGTAGGACTACACTTTTTGCTTGAAAACAATAATTTGATTTCCTTTCACCTCTTAAGTAGCTATATTTAATCATAAATTTCCATAGGAACATCAAAAACAGTCTTGGAAAAATCAGAACATGCTATTTCAATAGCTGCTGAAATGAAAGCTAAGAAATCAAGATAATATCCTGTAAAAACTAAAAATACTATAATAACAAGAGAAGTTTATGACATACGGATTCAAAAAATACCATATAAATATTTAAACAGTCTTTTCAATCCAACTTTGTATTTACTAATCAGCATTTAGTTGCCCAGTTATACCTTATTAGAATTTGGAACAAGTTCCTGCAAAGCCTTCATCCTTTCTGCAATCCTTTCCCTTCTGAGCTGCAAGTACAAAACAAAATATCAGCAGGCATCACTCTTCAAGATCAACAACACTTCAACAGAAACTCACCCAATCCTCTTTTTTCAACACACCCAATCTTATTTGCCAATTATTTTCCCATGGCTACCAAAACTCTTTATGGCTATATAAACCACGGCAAAAAGAAGCCCATGTACATACACATTATGAGGATTCTGTAACAATGCTTGAAATGGGAACATTTTCTGACCCGCTCAGCTATACTATGTGGATCAGTAGCTTGACCTCGACGAGCCCTCACGCGTTGTCTTGCACCTCCATTGACAACAGTGGCTGCAATTGCTGGTGATTGATGTTGAGGAATAGCAGAATGATTTCCATGCTCCTTTGCCACATTTCCTTGGTCTGACTGCAACATCTGAAAACCAACATTACATTGAAACAGCTTAAGTTCAGAAAAGGTTCCAGCATATAGTAAATATAACTACCATGATACAATATGAGAAGAGTAACATAAATCTGAGATTCTGAATACCTTCTTGATGGGATTCTGTTCCTTCACTTAATGTTGGTGATTTCTGATCTGCCTGTCCCTGGATGTAATTACTAAAATCAGTTCCCTGCAAAATCATCAAGTGCCAATCCACATGATAATATGATATATTAAAAGATCACAATCTAAGAGCTATTTATTGATGAGTAGATTATGTTATAAGATTTGCAACAATTACATCACAAATTACATCTATTAGTCATGCACATCGAGGAATATTACTAAGTTGCTTTTCCTTTAAATTCATATCACTATTTTCCCTTTTTCTTTTACTTTATTTGCCTTGTTTGCTTTATGTTTTTGTGTTTTTCTTGGCATATTTGCCTACACTCCCCTTGTCCTCTATGCATAGTATCTCTCAGTCCCCAGGACCAATTTTGGTCTCCATAGACATCAATAGATAAATTAAATCAAATTATATTTCTGTCATTTCTTGCACCTGCCTTGACCTTTTAGCCAAGACAAGCACTTCCCCAGCTGTTGCTTCTTCAGGCACAAGAGTTGATTCTAGATCCTCTTGTCCAAGAACGGCAGGAACAGGTTAATCACTTTGCACATATAATTATTTCCACCATGATTACATCAAAGATGGCACACAGCATCACTGTGGCATAACCAAATGGTATATTCCTCACTGTAGCTCCTCTGGAAGCAGAATTGAGTATTGCAATGGCTGTTCTCGGTGCAAATCCAGTAATATGGAGACAAGGCTCCTCGCAGAGAAATCAAGACAGCTCTTTCCAACTGTAATCTAACAGATCCCCCAGTAGTATCATTCTCGGCATGTCTCTGCAATGAGAGCTGCAAACTATCTTGGCTTCCATGAGCACATATTGCTGACCTCTGCAGGTTTCCTATCATATTGAGCATAGCCTGCTACAGGAGATGAAATGACTGGTTTCCAAAAGCCATTCTGATGTGTTTGACTAATTATTGATGTTCCCAGCAGAAATAGAATTGGAAATAGTAAATAGTGTTCAGAACATCTATACTTTGAGGTTGACATTTTAGGATTGCACTTGCATGACTCAATGGCATTAATGTCATTATTGACACTGGAACTACAGACGCAATTGCCTGGTCCTTCAGCGCCACTATCCAAAGATGATCTATCAGCAACACCATCTCTTCCCATGAAGAAGATAGAATTTGGTGAATAAACTAATACATCAAAAAATTCAAAATTTGAGTTACACTCACTCAGGAAAGACAAAATGCAAAGAAACTTATTCTTGGATAGATATAAATTGCATCTTTGATCCCTCTATAACAATGTCAACTCCATTGATGGTACAGATTTGAAATCCCAGTTGTCAATACGTATCCAGTGACTGGTCAAGATGGGTATCAGTCAGATGAAAATCAAATCATAATCTCAAGATTCTCAACTGAACTAAATAACACAAAGGCTCCTATATTAGATTGAAAGCATTACCCTCACCAAATAAACTTGCCCCTTGCACCCTGCAAGTATGTATCACGGTATATGTTACATCTATCATAATTTCATTGACCCTAAGGCCATGAAATTTATGTCATCCACATTACATACAAACTTTATTATATATTAATCTCCTATGCAGGGTTCAACAGATAACCTTTCTTCCATATTGCAGTTTGACGAGGTGCCAAACAAATTAGTTAGAGGAAATTTCTGTTTTCCAGAAAATGACAAAAGTTCAAAATTATAGATGACAAATAACAAATATTTTTTTGCTTCAAGCACTACAATGGGGAAACCTGTTTCATATTGTAATATAATATATATGCACTTAAGCCTGCATTTATACAACAATATCAATTTCCTATACAAAAGCATCCATTTGTGAAGGTAAAACCATAAACACGTCTCCATATTTTAATTCAAGTCAACATAGCAGCATATATGCTTTAAATTATCCTTGTATTATGCATAGGACCATACTTTCATTGGGCCTTGCGATTTTCATATAACAATGAATTACCAAAAATATCTTCACAAGCAATATGTGCTTTCTTCTTGTTCTTTTTTGTATTCACATCAAACTCTGATAAAATAAGAAAAATGAGCTCCAAAACAACTCCTTTACAAAATCTACAAGAGCAGAAGAACAAATATTCTGGAACTAAGTACAAGACATGACATTAAAGTTCATTGAGAAGCTATAACTTCAAAATAAACATATTAAGACGAGTATAACTTTAAAGAGTTTTTGAAAAGTCCTTTTTATAGAACACTTTTAAAATTTTGGTGCCTGCATTATTTAAGGATTTTTCAAAAAGGATCTAGAAGATAGACCCAACACACCAGCGATGAAATATGATACCTGCAAGTCAATAAAGGTTCTTTACAAACAAGATCACCTGTAGAATTCTAAAAGTATAATAAAATATGAAGTTATCCAAATTGTTGATCTTAGGTAAAAGCACATCAGACCAATGCTCAATGTGACAACTTTGAAACTAATAAAGCAAATGCAAAGAGTTTCTGTAAACATCATTTGTCTGTAAATTTGAAGCAAAAGCAGGAAACCTAAAATCAGTTAATGAGGTCATTCATCCTAGTTAACGAGGTCATTCATCCTAGATCTTCTGATGATTTAGCATGCAATTCAGTAATATATAAACACAATCTCATATTCTGACTATTCACATTAAATGAGTCCAAAACAGCTTTATACAATATTATAACATAAGAATAAATCATAAGTCCTGCATAATGCATTACAATTTAATATTAAGTCGGTTATTCTGCAGTCTGGAGGTACAATGAAGTGCTTGATGCACAAATACATCAATTTGACTTTCTGCAACCAAGTTTTACCCACCCATAGCTAGACAGTGAAAAACCCTACAAAAGCATCATCCTTTTCCTTGAAAAATTTACAATTTTTGTCAACCAGACTCGTGAACCTGGCTTTCACAATCTCTCCTCTCCTCCTTCCAATGCCTCAATACCCCTGTAGTTCTGCCAAATTCACTCACACATATCTAATGATAAATACAAAATCACTTGATACATTCACAGTGTTATTCTCCCCTGTTTAAGTCCTCAGATAGGCTGGTTAATAACTTAATATATATTTCTCAACTTTTCACAAAGGGATTGGCAACTTACACCAAATAACTATATAAGGTTATTTAAATCAATTTATAAATTAATTAACTTTTAAAAAGCAACAGTTTATAAACCACCCCTCACTTAATATGACAAATGCCATGTCTTATAAGAATAAACCTTATCATAATTGAGCCTTATTAAGATTTATAACAAATGCCATGTTTAACATATGATTTATTCTTATGTTATTAGGACCGCTCATAAAAAGTGTGATCTCCTATTAAACATTAGGCTCTAATAGATGATTCCTAAAACAAGTCTTGGGTTACCTTAAAATGAAACCCCCTGATCAATGGCTTTTAAGCCAAGATAAAAAGTCCTCTGTAGAAGAAACTGCTACATCCAGTCAAGAAAAAGCATTATTATGAATAGACAATATTTGAATGTCTATGAAAAGCAAAAAATGGAATGTGACTCCCTATCTTGGAGAGTTGAGGATCAAGATATCTGTAATGTCCCCTCTAATTTAGTGGAGTTAGTAATAAACAATAAAATTGCTAAGTCTTCTTATTGATTAAGTTCCCCAAAGGCTAAGGCAATAAATTAATAAAGGGGACGATTAGTTTTCTGAATCACTTAAGTCCAACTTTTCAGTCATGGAAGGGGCCACTTTAGGTTATCAATGATTTTTTTCTAGATGGCAGATTTATGGAAAGATTTATAATAATTAATGGTAATCTTCGTGTCTAAGTCAAGTCGCCTGAAATTGTGGCTTTCTTGAGGTGTTCACAGCTTTTTGAAAGAAGTGGAGTTATAAAGGAATTCGAAGGGGAAGAAGATTCATTCCATGTATTCTGATTTTTTTTTTCTTGTTATTGTCTCCTTGCATTTCCATCAGGACGAAAACCCTGAAATCTTCCGTACTAGACGCAAACCCAGAACAGAACTACCTACGCACAGCACACACCTCTGCCTTTCATCTTCATAAGGAAGAAGACACCATTAGCAGTAAACAGCAACAGCCACGTTTGAGTCAAGGAAAGCATAGTCACAGCCTGCGATAGGAAAAGAAACCAGACCTGAAGTTTACAGCGACAATCTGCTATGAATAACTGGTAATATTGCAACCAAAGCTTGATATTGATTCTAGGTATGTACACAAATAAATTCTGAATATCTATCTTATGAAAGTTGGTATGTAATTAAGATGTGGGGTCTGAATTAAAAAAATTCTGAGAATAATGATTTCCTTCAAGATTCTATCTTTATGTTTGTTGTAATAAATTTGGTGAAATTGACCCAAGGCAAGGTTGTAAGTTTATACACAACTTTAAAAGAAAGAATATTTTAGTGGTATCAGAGCTACAAACCCTGCCAGCCTATGGGGGTTTCAGTTAGAGGTTTCTTTTCTGTGCATGTCAAAGATTTTCCGTTGCATGTCAGAATTTATGTGTGCTTTTTGCTTCTAATCTAACACATGCCGATATAAAGTGTTCTTTGTATCCCAAAGGGTTTGAAGCGCACAGATACAACACAAGTAGGTCAGGGCAACAAGAAGATGCTGAAATTAACCCAGCGGAAGCAGCGATGGGTGAAAGAAGAGATGGAAGCCCGCCAAGGGAACTAAATAATCAACTTAACAATTTCCTGACAGTTTTTACCCAACAGCAGCAGCAACAAATGGTGCAACAATTCTAGGATCGCATGATCATAGGGACAAATGAGAGTTGGACATTCGAGGTCGGGAAGGTCCAGTAGTCGACACGGCAGAAGTGAAGCCAAGGATGAGAACCAAGACAGAGCAGCCTCTAACGTTGTGAGAACAGTGGATACAAGGTCTGATCGACCATTGCATCCCACTTTTTTACCTCATCCAATTGAAAGAGAACCAATTCCTGAAGTTGAGGTAGTAGAGACGCACATCACAAATGATATTATGATGGCTCGAGATGAATGCATGCAACTTCCAGCTAATGTAAGGCAACTGATGAATTTAAATCACTTCATGAACCAGCGTAAGGACAAAGCTAGGAATCGTTTGGAATGGCAAGAAAGGAGGCCTAGAGGGCAAGCTAGACAGGGATTCCAGCCAACAGAGTACAAAGATGCTTTGAACAAAATTACTATTCCAATTTTTAATGGAATCAGAGAGATATCAGCTAGATCATGGGTTCATAAGTTGGACACCTTTTTGGCACTCAAGCCCATGGAAGAAGAAAAGGCAATTTAGTTTGCTAACATGCACCTGGAAGGAGTAGCATACGATTGGTGGTACTACGGACTTGTCTCCCAGGCCATGGTTCATTCTTATGAAGAATTTGTCAAAAGGCTGGTTACTCGCTTTTATAGGAAAGACATAGAGGTCTATTATAAAGAATTGGCACAACTTAAGTAAGTAGGACATCTGGAGTCTTACATCAATGAATTCCAAAAAAAATCTGTAATGGTCCCTAATATGCCTCAAAAAAGAGTTACAATGCTCTTTGTTGAAGGTTAAAGTGACAAATTAAAAGGTTTGGTTAAGGCTCATAGGCCTAGCTCATTAGATGATGCTATTGGGTTAGCCATAGACTTAGAAGTCACACCTTCCTACCAACCACAAAAGAAAGATTTCAGCCCTTGGAAATCTGATAAGAAAAGTTCAAATCAGCAGAAGCACATGAGTTTCAATCAGAAAAGAAACATACCTTCCAAACTTGAGCAAGAGACACAAAATGAACTAAGAAGGAGAAAATTATGTTTCTGTTGCAAAGAACCGTGGGAACCTGGTCATCGCTGCCTTGGAAAAAGCAAGGTACATTTGATAGAAGTCTATTCTGATGGTGAGGAACAGAATGAGCTAGAAGACAGCACTAATCAGGATGTTGCACAAGAGGTTCAGCCTCAACAAATTGAATTGGAAGATACTACAATCAAAGAGACTCCATGCATTGCCACGTTATCTAGAGTACCTCACAGCCGTCTTTTCCGGCTGAAAAGTGTCCTTAAAGGACAAAGGATGGTATGTTTAGTAGATAGTGGGGCTACACACAATTTTATCGATGGGGGATTGGTAAGCAAACGTGGACTACAGGCTGAGGAGTTCCCTGGATTCAATGTTGTTGTTGCAAATGGTTTTCCATTAAGTTGCAACCGAGTTTTGCCACAGCTGAATATACAGATTGGAGACTACACATGGACAGGTGAATTTTATGTGCTTGGGTTGAGCAATGTGGATGCTATATTAGGAATACAGTGGTTAGAGTCACTTGAACGGTATATTCAGGACTTCAAGCAGATGCAATTGGAATTCATGGTTGATGATAAGAAAATTGTGCTTAAGGTATGGCAGATGACGGGTCGCGAGTGGTTCCAACAAGAAGGATGGAATCTTTATTCAAACATAATGATGTAGAGTGGGCAGCTTAGTGTTTTGTATCCAGCAAATCTTCGCCCAGTAATGAGCCGCAATATCACATAGATATCCAGACAGTGTTGGTTAAGCATAGTACAGCATTTGGAGATATTCCTCCTAATCGTCGACCTGATTGTAAGTTTGAGCATGTCATCGAGCTTGAGGAGGGTGCAAAACTGGTTATTACCACACCCTACAGGCACCTACGTCATTTTAAGGAGGAAATTAGAAGACAATCAAACAGTTACTAGAAATGGGACACATTCGCCCTAGCTCCAGCCCTTTTGCTTCTTCGGTTGTATTGGTGAAGAAGGATGGGACATTACGCATGTGCATAGATTATAAAGCCTTAAAAAAAAGACCATAAAGAATAGATACCCCATTCCCAGGATTGATGAGCTATTGGATGAGCTACATGGGGCTGTGTATTTTTCCAAAATTGATCTTCGTTCAGGCTATCATTAGATTAGTGTCCGAGAAGAAGATATACAGAAGGCTGTTTTTCGTTGTCACTATGGACACTTCAAGTTCCTGGTCATGCCCTTTGGATTTACATACATACTAGCAACATTTCAGTCTTGCATAAATCACATCTTTCATGAGCAGTTGCATTAGTTTGTTCTGGTTTTTTTTATGACATTTTGATATACAAGACGTGGGATGAACATTTGCAGCATTTGGATGTAGTCTTGGGTATCATGGAGACAGTCACTATTTGCAAAGGCCTCGAAATGTGAATTTGGGATGACAGAGATTCTCTACTTAAGACGTGTGATTGGAGTTGATGGTATTAAAGTACACCAAGAGAAAATTCAGGCAATTCTAGATTGGCCACCTCCAAACAACATATCTGAATTGAGAGGATTCTTGGATTTGTGTTGTTACTACAAGAGGTTTGTGCTAGGATTCTCACAGTAGGCATCACCCTTGACTGATCTTACTAAGAAGGGGATGTTTCAGTGGTCTAGTGAGGCACACGTTACATTTGACAAACTCAAGGAAGTCATGAGCACATGCCCAATATTAGCATTACCTAACTTCACTTAGCCATTTGTTGTTGAGTGTGATGCATCAAGATAGGGGATTAGTGCAATTCTAATGCAAAATACCTATTGCATTGAAGAGCAGGAAACTCAAATCCAGAGAGACTGCATTACACATATGATAAGGAGATGCTAGCAATTATGCATGTGCTAGCTAAGTTCAAACAATACCTGGTGGGATCCAAATTTGTGGTTCGAACAGACCACTACAGTCTCAAGTACTTCTTGGACCAAAAGGACCTAAATGAGTGGCAATAGAAGTGGGTAAGCAAGATTCATGCTTACGACTTCGATGTTAAGTATGTGACAGGCAAGAAATACATTGTTGTCGATGCTTTGTCCACTACAGTCTCAAGTACTTCTTGGAGCAGAAGGACCTAAATGAATGGCAATAGAAGTGGGTAAGCAAGATTCATGCTTACGACTTCGATGTTAAGTATGTGACGGGCAAGAAATACATTGTTGTCGATGCTTTGTCCAAGAAACCAGCACTTTGCTCTTAAACTGAGATTTCAGCTAACTAGAAATCTCAACTATTGTCAAAATATGCGAAAAATACATTTGCTTTTGCTTTGATTGATGGCAAAGTACAATATGACAAGTATTTAGTATTAATGGAAGGTATTATTTATTACAAGAACAAAAATTATCTAGTACCCAATTCCAAGTTGAAGGCCCGGAATTTTGAAAACACTACACGATGCACCCTTAATCGAACACCCGAGTTTCTTCAAAACCTTTTTACCTGGAAGGGATTGAAAGATTATGTATTACAGCATGTTAGAGAGTGCCTAACTTGCCAACAGAAGAAATCAGAACACACAATCCTTGTGGGCCTTCTACAACTTCTTCCAATACCTAAGCAAAAATGCGAAGAGATACCAATGGATTTTATTACAACTCTTCCACGAGTTCATGGGAAAGATGGTATCTTTGTAGTTGTAGATAGGTTGACAAAATATTCACTTCTTCGCCATTGCTACTGATTTTTCAGCACCTCAAGTTGCGGAATTATTTTTCAGGGAGATATTCAAGTTGCATGGTCTACCTAAGACCATTGTTAGTGATCGAGATAGTAGATTCATTAATATGTTTTGGCAGGAGTGGTTCCGACTAATAGGTACAGAATTAACACCAAGCACCAACTACCATCCTCAAACGGATGGGCAGACAGAAATTGTAAACAAATGGGTTGAGGGCTACCTTAGGAATTATGTTTCAAGGCAACAATGTGCTTGGGTTAGATGGCTACACTTAGGTGAGTACTGTTAAAATACCACCTTCCATATGTCGATTGGTATGTCTCAATTTAGGGCCTTGTGCGGGTATGACGCCTTATCATTCATAGACTTGGCATTTGATGAAAGTAAGGTTCCTTGTGCAAAGGAGACAATTCAAAGTTAACAGGATATTCTCAAGGCACTCGAAGATAATATCCAACGGGCACAAAATCAACAGAAAATGTATGCAGATAGGCATAGAGTTGAAAGAACATTTCAAATTGGGGACTTGGTTTTGTTGCGTTTACAACCATATAGGCAATCCTCATTGAAGAGTAGTGGTGCGGAAAAACTAAAGCCACATTTTTATGGGCCTTACAAAATCCTTAGAAAGATTGGTGAGGTTGCCTATGAATTGGATCTCCCCGAAGAAAGTAAAATTCATAACATTTTCCATGTTTCTTGCCTAAAGAAGGCAATGGAACAACACACAGTTGCATCACCAAAGCTGCCACCGTTGCATGAAGAAGGGAAATTGATATTAGTACCCAAAGATATTCATGAGTGGAGAGAGAGGAAGTTGAGAAATAAAATGATCTGGGAATATTTGATTAAATGGAAGGATTTACCTGTTGAGGATGCTACCTGGGAAGGCGGAGAGATTTTGCAACATCCTAATTTACGATTGCTAGTAGACCAGCAATCTGGGGAAGGGAGGACAATAATGTCCCCTCTAATTTAGTGGAGTTAGTAATAAACAATAAAATTGCTAAGCCTTCTTATTGATTAAGTACATGTTGACGCCTAAAATTGCTCCTAGGTGAACAGCCTTATGGGAAGTTCAATGAGTGTGGGACCTTGCGTTGTTTCACTGAGTGACTTCCGGGATTTTAGAAGCTGACTCTTTATATTTCTTGCTAAGGGAAAAGGGGAAGAAGCATTAACCTAAACTGAGGTGAAAAGCCAAGCTTTTGGAACACTTTAAAACCAAACTGCACAGGCTATTTCGAGAACAGGAATATCAAGGCAACCTCTGGATTGGGGACAAAAAGGAACCGTCACAAATCTATGAGAACATTCAAGCATTAGACATAAAGTGAAAAGCATATGAGATAAACGCATAAAAGCAGAGAAACTCACAGCATAATCTACCCAGCAAAGCCAAATATACATTCACTGAAGTCAAAACGGCACAAAAAACATTCATGGAAAACAACATATCCCAAAGACATCAAAGAGCCAAAATGCACGATTGATATATTCATGATTCAAAAATGTCCATTACAATTTTAAGGCCTGCACAAAATACTACTACATTTCTTTGTTTCCAATCTCTAAAAGTCTCTCCTTAGGAGTGATCATCTTAGGAGTGAAAAAAATCCTCTACTAGTGATTGTCCAATCTCCTCTCCTCCTTTTAACTTACAACGCCCTACTCCTTTTATAAGGGCCCTACTCTTTTTTATTTTGGCCAAGACAAGGACTAACGCCTCTAACGGAAAGCAGTTTTGAAACTGCGCCAAGTGTCTCAATCCGTAGGGCTGAGAGGGTACAAATGCCATTGGTGGCTCCTAGTATCGACAGCTAATCTCTCATCTGCAAAAGAATCAAATCGCCATCATTTTTCTCAATAACCATCTTCTCTGCAATAACCATGAGGGTTTCATTGAAAACACGCATCTGAACTGAAAGTTGGAAACCGTGCCTAGAAATATCAAAAATAAGCTTGCAGATGCAAGATGCGTGGAAGTCTCGCTTTGTGAGCTCTTTGGCTACTTGAGGATGACACGCAACATGTGGGCATGAAACCTCCTTTGAGAAGGGAAAAACATCTCCCAAACATTTGTGAAATGGCCACATGTAAACCTGCGCAATAAGATGTACGCTTATGCAATGCTTGGGCCCACTGTTAAAGAGGTGTGTGGACATATGCTTTGGCAGATAAGTGGCGTTTGGGTGCGGTCTTTAGCAAAGAGAAGAGAAGGCATATCTCAAACAAGCACCCTACTGACATGTGGCACACACTCGCAGCTGCAGAGACTTTGATGAGGCGGGAGAGAAAACTTTCCCAAGGTGCACGCCGTGATGACGCATGGCGCTTGCTACTACAAAAACAAACCGTCGCGGAAAGGAAAACAAGAGCGCCAACATAAAGATCTAACCAGCGGCATTGTGGATTTTATATTCACATTTTTGGGGACTCCTGGGGAAATCTTGCCTACGAGATGTGAACTCTTTCAATCTCTGGTTTTCACAGACCAAAGCCTTATCTATTGGGCAAGGAGCAATCTCACCTTGCCACCTTTAATCAATTACGCTACGAGTCGTCCAAGCAATCTTTGGGGCAAAAACCTGCGTGCAGAAAGCGATGAATCAAAACCTTCCAAACGAAAGAAAACAATGGCATTTATTCAAAGCGGAGGTCAACTCGGAGGACTAAGAGCTCAATGCCACTGCAGAAAAATGCCTCTAAAAGCAAAGGCAAGACTGCAAATTAAGCACCAAACGATGTTAGTCAAAAAAATGTCAAGATTTTATTCTTGAAAAATAGGGAGCAAGGCAGCTAACCGATGCCCTCAAAGGAAAAGGAAAACATCAAGAACGAGCAATTACATTAATTATGGCTTTGTGACGAAACTTTACATTTAATACCCCTCAGAGTAAAGTTTAAATACATCTAACTAGCATTCTAGATTAATTAGTCAAATAATGAAAGCAGATCATCCAAGGATTTGTGTGTGCAGATGAATTAATTCTTTCCTTTACCAAGAAGAAGAAATGGTTTCCACTCACCCGCTAGACTACGTAGGTGAGGTGTTGTCTCAAAGCCAACCGGATAGAGCCTCGCTGCCAGTTAGGCATCCATAGCCCCGACGAGGTTATTGCCTTGACAGCCATTAACATTGCTCTACTGCCAGTCAAGCATCCATAGCCCCGACCAGGTTATTGCCTTGACAGCCATTAACATTGCTCTGCTACTAGTCAAGCATCCATAGCTCCGATAGAGTTGCTAAAACTGACCTGAAAATGCATTTTTCTTTTCTCTTTTTGTTTTAAAATATCTCTTGAACTTTGCTCAGCCTTTTGGCTTCAATATGCACGGAGGATTATAACATCATCCCTCCAGGTTGGTTGTCAAGGTGGTAGCAAGATGCCTCTAATTTTTTAGCTAGCGTGCAAAGAAAAGACATCTCATCCTAATTAGTGCAGGCTTTTAATCTTTAAGCTTGAGAAATCCAGGCTGGAAATCACCATTTTTCATGAAATGACTAGAATTAAATGCATAAATGCTACGAAGAAAATGTTTGCACATACCGAATATCAAATGTCATCTTGCGTCTAAAGCAAAAATTAAATGCAATTAACCTTTCGAATATCAAGAAGTACGAAATTCCTTCGATGGCATCAGAAGCAACAAAAACTTGGCTACCATCCACGAAAAAAAGCAAGTGGCAATCTTTGGAAAACAAGTAAAGTGCCATTGCAATATTCGAAAAGATCTTTCAGAAGGATTAAATGCAATAATGCCTGCAAAATTTAAATTCTTTCTCTATAAAAGAGCAATCGTTCTTAGAAGGTGGCACAACATTTGCAAGCCTTAGAGAGACCGAATAAAGCTTAGATTAGTTTCAGCCCAAGGAAAATGGATTCTCCTGTGAGATTGACAAACCCATTGCATCAAGATCCTTTCCTAGGGTTTATAGATGACAACATGTTCGTTGCATTGATGAAAACTGATAACAAATTGGTTCTTGCGGCCGTGAAATGGATCCTAGACGAGGATTTCTTGCAAAGCGAAGACCGGTATAGGCTTAATACTAACATTTTGTCTTGTTTTGTGGGCTCTACTAGATTTGGGAGAGTCTAGGGACACAATTACTTTCCTAGCAGAGACTATGTTTGGAAAAGTTTACTATGAGGGGCTAGAAGACATGCTTGCAGTGGCATGAGCTGGTGTGGGGTTGTCGTAGGCAACAAACCTCAGGATTCATCTCGAGACAAGCGCGGAGGTGTCATTTGTGTCATTTGTGATGAACTTTCGCTACCGTCCCCTCGAAATTCATCGCTGCTACGCGAGGCATGGGGTCGAACTCCTCAAGAAGCACCTCTACCCCATGGCACAAATGTTGGAGGCAGCGATAGAAGAATTCTATATGTGGGTGCTCTTTGAGCAAGCATGGGACATGCCAACAAAGTCAAGCAAAGGAGTCTCTTCTAACATGGAAGAGAATGGGTCAAGGAGTGGAGAAGACTCTGGAAATGATAGCCCTGGGTTTGGAGTACTTTGACCTGCACTTTGAACAAACACCTTGCTTTCTTTTGCTTTAAAAACGACTATGATATATGAATGTAAAATGACAAGAATTTTGACATTTTTTTTAAAATTTGTGCAATGTATATAGCCACTACTGCTAATGTAATATGCGAACCTTAGTTACATACATTCTTCTTGTCATTCTTTCTCTTTGAAGTGCTTTAATTCCTTATGCCATAGCATTTTCTTCTTTTTAACCATGGAGAATTAAAAATATCATAGCGTAGGACTTTACTACTGCATACAGAACAATAATAAAGTAGAGATTACCTTTCCGAGAACATGCACAAAGAAAAACCTGCAAGGGCACGCTTGCACATAACAAACAAAAAGGGTTAGCCTAGTAACAAAATAAATCACCATTTAATAAAAAGGAAATTACCACCGACGATAATAGCTATGAGAACCGACTGTGACTAGCTGGGGACTTTAGAGAGGACGCCAAAAAAAAGTATCCCATGCGCAATAGCACTTATTGAAACAAGCACACCACACACAAAACAAAAACCTAACTATTTAAACTAATTGAGATAAACTTTCCTTTTAAGAGAAACCATTAACTGGGTTAGGGAAATAATCACCCTTGCACTCCAATTTTTCCTTTTTCTTTAATAGCTCTGGCAATTTATGGCAAAAGAAGGAAAGCAAGGGTATTGCCCTTCTTGGAAGTGATACACCTGAGGTGACGGAAAAAAAATTTACGTCAAGCATTTCCTCTGATATAGCGAGAGACAACACCTCAGCCTCTCTGATGATATCCTTCTCATGCTCCTCAACAAGCATGACCCGAATAGACATGTCGCTTCGTTGCGAAGCTAAATGCCTTATAGGGCACCCTCTTGACAAGCAGTCATTTTGGACTGTATCCTTGTGTGCTACAACAGGGATAAAGGTCGCCACATGTTGCCACAAATGGAAGGTCGCCACATGTTGCAGTCGAAACTCATGGTCTTTCGACGAAAGAGCGAATGGCTTGATGTCTATGGATGAACAAAAAATTTCAAGCTCGTCCCAATACTTTTCTTCATCATCTGATTCCTCCACTTTTACTGTTGTAGTACACAGCTTGTGAAGCAATCTTAAGCATATTTGCATGCCCGTCCTCAAGGACAGAGCTATCCTTGGGATCTTCCTTTCCATCCTCCGGGTTGTAGAGAACTTCACGCTACAACTGCTAATCTTTTGTTTTCTTTTGCATCAAGCCCTCTGACTTTGATAAAGGTTCAAACGCCATGACTTGTTCCTCAAAAACCAGAGCACTCATTGCCTTTAATCTCCTCCACAAATGAGGGATGCTCTTTAAATAAGACAACTAGGTCTTCTTCATTTTGTTGAATTTCCATTTGCGGAAGGGTTCGAGTAAGTAATCCTTCGTTAATGTTCCTCTGTAATAGCTCCTCATCAGGTTCCCCATCGGACTCTTCCTTATACCCCTCATATGGAAAGGTATGATCAAGGAACTCCTACGCTGGAGGGGAATGCCTAAAGCTCGAGATGACATATTTAGGGGAAAGAACTGTTTGGCTTTCTAATTCTTGCATTTTGACTAATAAAAGCTTCATTAGTTGTTCCTTTTCGGCCGCTTGCCTTGCAAGTTCTTCCTGAAAGTTGAATCTCCATTTGATAAAGGCAAGCCTCCTTCCTTTGTTGAAATTCTTGTTGCATCTAGGGCATATTGAACTCATCCATTTGTTTTCTAAAATCCAAAAGTATGGCCTGGATCTCACTAATGCCATTTGGAGATGCTGGGACTGGTGGAGAAAAGGGAGGTGAATGGTAAGCGTACTGGTCATGTTGGTCATTTGTTCCAACAAAGGGATTATGGCCATAGCCAAACTGTGGTTGCGGTTAGTAGTAAGGAAACTGATATGGAGGAAAATAATATGCGCTTCTATGAAATGGGTTCATAGTTAGAGCTTCACAAGACCAGAAATGATCTTAGACAAACCAACATTAGGACTGCTTGGAACTAGTAGATCTTGCATTTAGGGGCCACCGTTTCGTGTTTGATAAAAATGCTTCTAAAAGATGATGGCACTAAGAATAACATCCAAATTCCTAGTGAACTATAACTAACTAGCAAACCAGTGAGTTTATGTAAATGAGTAGAGAATCTTAGTCCCACCGAGGGTGCCAGAAAAAGGAATTGTTGATGCCTAAAATTGCTCATATGTGAACAACCTTATGTGAAGCTCAGTGAGTGTGGGACCTTGCGCCGATTTGTTGAGCGACCTCCGGAATTTTAGAAGTTGGCTCTTCATATTTCTTGCAGAAGGAAAAGGGGAAGAAGCATTAACCTAAATTGAGGCAAAACGCCAAGCTTTTGGAACACTTTAAAACCAAACTGCATAGGCTATTCTAAGAACAGGAATATCAAGGCAACCTCTAGATTGGGGACAAAAAGGAATCATCACAGATCTATAATAACATTCAAGCATTAGACATAAAGTGAAAAGCATATGAGATAATCGCATAAAAGGAAAGAAGCTCACAGCATAATCTACCTAGCAAAGCCAAATATACGTTCACTGAAGTCAAAATGGCACAAAAAACATTCATGGAAAATAGCAAATCCCAAAGACATTAAAGGGCCAAAATGCACGATTGATATATTCATGATTCAAAAGTGTCCATTACAATTTTAAGGCCTGCACAAAATGCTACTACATTTCTTTGTTTTCGTTCTCTAAAAGTCTCTCCTCAGGAGTGAAAAAATCCCTCTACCAGCAATGTCCAATCTCCTCTCCTTTTAACTTACAACACCTGGCTCCTTTTATAATGGCCCTACTCTTTTTTTTGGCCAAGAAAAGGCCTGACGCCACTAATGGAAAGCAGTTTTGAAACTACGACAAGTGTCTCAATCCGCAAGGCTGAGGGGGTACGAATGCCATTGCTAGCTCCTAGTATCGAGAGCTAATCTCTCATCCGCAAAAGAATCAAATTGCCATCATCCTATTCAATAACCACCTTCTCTGCAATCATCGCGACAATTTCAACAAAAACACACATCTGAACTGAAAGATGGAAACCGTACCTAGAAAGATCAGAAATAAGCCTACAGATGCAAGACGCGTGGAAGTCTAGCTTTGTGAGCTCTTTGGTTACTTGAGGATGACATGTGGCACGCGGGCGCGAAACCTCATTTGAGAAGAGAAAAACATCTCTCGAACATCTGTGAAATGGCCACATGTAAACTCGCGCAATAAGATGTACACTTATGCAATGCTCGGGCCCATCGTCAAAGAGGTGCGCGGATATATGTTTTGGCAGATACATGATGTTTGGGCACGGTCTTTAGCAAAGAGGAGAGAGCATATCTCAAACAAGCGCCATGTTGACACATGGCACACACTCGCAGCTGCAGAGACTTTGATGAGGCGGAAGAGAAAATTTTCCCAAGGTGCGTGCACTACTATGAAAACAAACCACCGTGGAAAGGAAAACAAAAGCACAAGCATAAAGATCTAACCCCTGGCATTGTGGATTTTTGATTCACAGTTCCCCAATGGCTAAGGCAATAAATTAATAAAGGGGATGATTAGTTTTCTGAATCACTTAAGTCCTATTTTTCAGTCATGGAAGGGGCTACTTTAAGTTATCAATGATTTTTTCTAGATGGCAGATTTATGGAAAGATTTATAATAATTAATGGTAATCTTCATGCCTAAGTCAAGTCGCCTAAAATTGTGGCTTTCTTGAGGTGTTCGCAGCTTTTTGGAAGAAGTGGAGTTATAAAGGAATTCAAAGGGAAGAAGATTCATTCCATGTCTTCTGATTTTTCTTGTTATTGTCTCCTTGCAATTCCATCAGGAGGAAACCCCTGAGAATTTTTGTACCAGACGCAAACCCAGAATAGTACTACCTACGCACAGGGCACAACTCTACCTTTCATCTTCAGAAGGAAGAAGACGCCATTTGCAGTAAACAGAAACAGCCACATTCGAGTCAAGGAAAGCATAATCACAGCCTGCGATAGGAAAAACAACCAGACCTGAAGTTTACAGCACTAATCTGCTATGAATAACTGGTATTATGGCAACCAAAACTTGATATTGATTCCAGGTATGTGCACAAATAAATTCTGAATATCTATCTTATGGAAGTTGGTATGTAATTAAGATGTGGGGTCTGAATAATTTTTTTCCTGAGAATAATGATTTCCTTCAAGATTCTATCTTTATGTTTGTTGTAAGAAATTTGGTGAAATCGATCAAGGCAAGGTTGTAAGTTACTACACAACTTAGAAGAAAGAATATTTCAATATCTCAACTTGTGCTTAAATCAAAATGCAGTAATGGCAAAATATTTTCAATCTTCCATGGGTAATATGTTGAAAGATGGAAAAACGTACTGAGTAAATATTGCTGGTGCTTCAAATCTGACCTAAAACCCTTTTACTGCTGAAAAGGTGGCTATAGAATGAACTCAATGAGATGAAAGGAGCTACTTCCAGTCATAGACAGAAGAGCATTACGATGACTCAGAGTAATTTGAATGTTCATGAAAGGCAAAAAATGCAATATGACTTGCCATCTTAAAAATTAAGCTTAAAGATGTATCTCAGCCTGTACATGATTCAAAATGCAGCAACAACAATACATTTTTACATCCTTCACAGGAAATTTTTGAAATATACTAGTATAGTGAATCCTGCTATGAAAAAATAGATGGTGCTTCGAATATAACTAAAACCCCTAGTGATGTTCAAAAAGCAGCTATGAGCAAAGACGCCCAAATGACAAATGATCAGGAGGAAGAGGAGAAATCATCTCAAAGCAATTTATGTTTGCAAAAAACCAACAAAATATGTGAAAAATAAGAGAACAATTCTTGAATTAAACTGCAGCTATAAACCCACTCTACCAAACAGGAAATTGTGAGTTGCAAACCTGGAATGCATTATTAATGTTGGGAGTCAAACAGAATGTAATGAGTTTTTAATAAACAAGACTACTACTAATCCATCAACATTCAAGAATCAAGAAGAATCCTCAAATCTAGTGCTACTATCATCCAAACTAAAACTGACCAGAAAAATTCAAGCACTCGCAGGGAATTGACAGGAACTGTCAATTTGTGGTTGTAAAACTGCAGGGGGTTATGGTCCAGGTCTTATTTTAGATTCATGATCATCTGGGTCTTATTTCTGGTGGTGTAGTGATTTGATATAACCACCCCACACTCAATCTGCTTGATTATTTACATTTTTAACACCTTGATAGGCATCCTGTGTTCTTTATTTTCAACTTGCACACACAATTATTCTTTTGTAGCTGCCCTTGAAAACAGTTAGTAGATTCCTCTTCTTATTTGATTTCCACCAAGGTGGTTTATTTCTGTTCTGTACACTTTGTCACCATTGTGATCATTTGGAACTCATAATGTGAATAGTCTTTGAATCTAGATTTTCATTATTTTTGAGCTGGGAAAATGTGCCCATTATTAATTACATTTTCAACATTGTAGCATCAGTCCTAAATCTTTTTAAAATTGGAGTTCATGATCCTCTACTCCCACTACATTTTTACTTGATATTCTAGTATTTTAATTGTGCCTTTATCCCCCATTTGATAGTGTCCATTAAACAATCATACAATTTGTCTGTTTTACTGTCTTTGAAATTAAATGGACATTTGCTAATGTCAAGAGCTATTACAATTCAAATTCCCTAGTACTTCAGATCATTCTTCTTCTGTCTGACCTCCATTTTACATTTGAAACACCATGAACTTACTCTTCCAAATTGTACTTATCATCTTTATTATTTGGCAATTATATGGTTTTGTCTAATTTGAACTCGTGTCCGTTTTCTGATTTCTCTGTTTATCTTTCACTTTTCTTTTGTAAAAAGTTCTGCAGCTCAACATCCAATATATGTTGATATGTACCATAGAATTTTGATGTTGCCACTACCCCAAGGAACTCTTAGAATACTTTCCTCAAATTGTTTACAAATATTGTGGCTTTTCCAAATTTGTATCCTCAAATCTGAACAAGTATGGGTTGGAGGAACAAGAAGGAGCCCTGTTTGTATTATTGGTTTAAATTTGTTTCCTGTTTGTAGTTCAGTCTTCTTGTCTGGTTATGAATGCTACATTTTTGGTCCTGGGTTTTCTTTCTATTTGTTTAGTCAGACAAAGTCTGCCATCTTGCTTGGTACTAGTTTCAATACTCCCTGCAATCAGTTGCTCTTTGGAAAACAGCATTGGTAATGGTAATCTTGCTTCATTTAACATAAAATCCCATAAAATCCAATAGTGAAAAACATGGAAAATAAAGGAAATAAAGAAAATCAGAAAAGTTTATACAGAACTTTGGTAAATAATGGTTTAGTAAAAGTTTTGAAAGGTGCCTTGTTTGTGTTTGCAGTTAAAGATAGAAGGTCGTTCAAACCATTGGGTAAAGCAGCTGGTAAACAAGGTGAGCCTCCCTCTACCCTCTCTTACCAGCTGAACCTCCCTCTACCGTCACCTTGGTGACCAAGGAAGCTATGCAATTGGACTTAGATAAGAAAGAACAAAGGCTCAGGAGTGTCAGAGTCTCAGTATTATTATTTTCTTTGATAATTGAATTGATTTTGTTTGGGTGAAAAAGCTTGGTTGAATGTATATTTCTACATAATGTTGCAAAAGGGTTTTTTTTGTTTTCTTTGTTGTCTTCAAAAATAATAATATGCAAAAAGTGAGTGAATGCTAAAAACTTCTAGAAAGTTGGATAGTCCATGTCCAGGCCCTTTCCATGAGACCTTATGCTTAATTCAATTGAACTTGTTTTGCAGTTGGGTCGTAGGTGGATTGAAATCTGCAATGTCCCTCCCCATATAGAGCTTTTGCTTCCTCGTGTGTTGAAAACTTTAGGGAATGTTATAAAAGTTGAGGATACAAGGAGTTCCATTCCTTAAATAAATACAAAAGTTCTAATCTCTTAACCATCTTTGCAATTTCCTAATTGTGTATCTTTTGAGCTTCACGGTATATCTTTCTCATTAAAATCCAATGGACTTGGTAATTGTATTTCTTGTTTTCTTTGCAAGAACAATAAGCATATCAGGAATAAATTGTGTCCTCTATTAAATAAGAGTCCTTAAAAATAGGGATTACGCCTGGCTTAAAATCCTAGAGAGAAAATGGACATCGACAAGAATGGTAAAACCTTGGGTAGAGAGTCTCAAATGATAGGGGAGAATTTCCATCCTACACATGATCAGGTTGATCATGTAATTTTTCTTGCTGCAATACCAAATAATAATAATGAAATGATGAACAATACTACTCTTAATAAGGTAGCCTACAGGAAAAAAGAGTTTTCCTTCATAATATTGTTTCCAAAGAAATGAAGGATTCTAATAAAATAAGTTTAGAAACTCCTCAGAATGTTCATTCCCTGTAAGTTAATGCCCATTCTTCAATGCCTTCCTCTTTAAGCCTGGATAAAGGAGGTAATAGATCTAGCATCTTCTCTCTACCAAAAGGCGTAAGTAATTCAAGAGCTCTCACCTGAAGAGGCAGAAGGTATCAGTTGATTAAGAGCTTGTGACTAACTGCCATTTGTTCATCAGAAAAAGGAAAATGGTCTAGCCATAAGAGAGTCATTCAAAGTCAAATTGTATTACGCCACATCTATGTAATTCATTAGGCATTCCCCAAATAAGCAAATATATGTAACACAACATTGATGATATCCACAAAACATGAATACTATCATGCCATCACCAATTGACTCACATCACTCAATTGTGTCACCTTGAATCATTGCACTCACTATCGATCATGCCATATGCAAGCACCTACATTGTTGTCTTTGTGCCTTGAACAAAATAATGCGGGTCACTACTCCTTGAGAAAGCACAAAGAATCTATGCATAGCCTCTTACTAATTCATCAATATCCCTTGCATACCTTGTGTTCTCCCTTACAAGCCAGCACACTATCAAGATGACCTTTCACACGCAACTATGTGAACCTTGATGATTTTCCATAGCCACACAAAATCCAAGAACTCTTCACTCACACACCAACCGCAACAACTCTATGTGCAACCACACAAGCTCCAAGAGTTGTTCACTTACAAACCAATCTCAACAACTCTTTTGTGCAAATGATGTAGCCCTAATAGCCATTCAAAGTCAAATGTGCTATGCCACATCTATGTAATCCATTAGGCATTCCCCGAATTGACAAATAAATGCAACACAACATTGATGATATCTGCACAACATGTAGACTACCATTCCATCGTCAATTGACGAAACAACACTCAATTGGCTCACCCCGGATCATTACACTCACTATCAATTACACCTTGCGTAAGCACCTACATTGTTGTCTCTATACCTTGAAGTACACAATAAGAGTCATTACTCCTCGAGAACAGACAAATGAACTAAGCATAGGCTCACACCAATTCATCAATATTCCTTGCATACCTTGCATGTTCCCTTTCAAGCTAGCACAATGTCAAGATGACTTTGCACATAGATGAACACCTAGAAGTTTTGCTTCACATAACCCAACCTCAACATTTTTCCACAACCACACAAACTCCAAGAGTTCTTTGCACACACAACAATTTCACCAACTCTCTACGCAACTACAGAAGCTTCAAGAGTTCTTGATACACCACATCTAGAAGTTCCTATAGCATTGCGCAACACCACACATGCTCCACACACTTCAACCATCTACCCCATCAGACATGCTTTATGCTTTCGTTTACCTAGAATTGAACCATACATATGCAACACATGGCATAAGCTCCAACAAAGAAATATCACCATACACATGAAACACTTGGTGGGCTTCCATACCATAGGAAATGGTTCGATATATGTTTGACATTTGGCACCATACATGCTCCATGCCACAAGATATGACACCATCTAGATTTGACACTTGATGACATTCTATGCACACATTCCATGTGACCATACACATTGGACGCATGGCAACATAGACATGGCACTTAGCCATAAAGACCATCTATAAATACTAAAACTAGACATCTTGTATAGGCACACAGAAAACATGAGAATTATCAGCATGCTATATGCATCTGGTATCACCTTCATCATAATCTAGGCACATTATGAAGAATGCATTACACCTTTTCTAATGGGGGAGATTCACCCTCAGCCTTGGTAGCTTTATATACATGTGTATCTTATGCTGTTCTGCCTTGAAAAGAGGTAACTTATTTGCTAATCTTGCATCATCTCTGTAATATTTATTTTGTGTCTTATCTTTTAAGATTCTAGTGCATACTGTAAGATCTATAACCCTGTTTGGCCAATTCTCGTCACTTACATAAGTTATAAATTGTCATCCATACATCTCCTGGGCTTGGCACGGATAACCAAAATCAAAACCTACCTTTATAGTAAGGCAGGATTTGAGTACACAGTGACTTGTTCACTCTGCAGCCAAGGCGATCATGGTAAATCATATAATCTGTAAGACTGATGGGATACACTTTCTCAACCACACGTATGAAACACATCTTGAAGAGGGCTACCACTACTTGTAGCCACTGAATTCCTCATATTCTCAATGAACGGTCTAATACGCTACAGCTATGGAAAGCTCACTCAACAAAAATACTCACCATTGCAGCTGAATATCAAAATGCTATTAAAAAGAAGATTCAAACAGCCAATCTCACTGCATGGCTTGTCTATAAAGATTCTATTGGTAGAAAAATTCTGTGATGGTGAAATTTTTATTTTGCATATCAAGGCATGCCAACCACTCTGAACATTAATCCGAAGACAACGTATATCTGTTCCTCCTAACCACGTCTTCCCCAGTATTTAACAATAAGCAGAATGAATCCAAACCCCATATGCAGTAACAAATAACATTTTATAAAACGTAAATATCCCAACGGAGTCTCAGACTGAAGAGGTTTAAACAACAAAAGTAACTCGTAGTGAACGAATTAGGGTCAAAACACTGAAGCTCGCACTATTTGCTCTTCTTGAGCTTCTTCTCGAGAAGAGAGCGAACTGAAGGGTAAAAGCCTCGCATACCATATCCGACACGTTTTGAAAGCCCGTAAACATTATAGATCCACTTTAACGGCGTTAGCGGCCAACACTTAAACATAACCAAATAACCCGTGATCAACTTCAAATGTATCGTATATATACGTGTACGCGTTCCTGTGTGTATATGCACATATGGACTCGCCTCCACGAGATATTTCAAGGTTTAGTAAAACCAACATCATAAGTTGACAAGGAATTCAACATTTACCCTATTGGAAAAGGCAAGAAGACAAAGAACTGGAGGACTCGTAATTAAATTTATTGGTGGCACGATCAACCCTTGGAAAGAATCCACAGAAAAAATTCCAAATTAAGCCTGGCCTCTCCTATCTGTTTCTTCAAAAGCATCTCACTCGGTCAGGATGCTTGCTGTTCTGAAAGCCCACACACAGTTTTCATCTAAGCAGCCTCAATAAAACTTATAAATCTACCGAAGGAAAGAAAAAAATTAAAACAGGAATGAATGTCAATAGCTGGGAAGGAGCTAAAAGCGTACCGAGAAGAGCGTCTCGCTGTAAGTTTTTGGTCGAACAATGCGTTGGGCAGCTGGCGAGAATCGAACCAGGGTTTTAATGCTCACTTTGGACTTTCCCCAAAAGTCGATCGAAATAGTACACCGCCAATCGTAGATTTAACTTATTCGGTAAGAAGAGGATCAAAATTTCTCCTTCGAAGTGGAATATTCATCAGAACATATTCTCTGTCACATCATGCCAGCCTGGCGTAAATTAGGCAGCGCTCCGGAATGAATGTAGACATCATGCTATTGGGTTATTTCAATTCCTTCAAACAGATAAACTGAAACGGTCGTATATATCTGCCTAAAATAGTCCACAACATGTCAGCAAACCTCAAAACACAGGAGCAGCACGCGATGAATGACTGGATGGAAGGGGAAAAAGGTTCCCAAGATCAAAAAAGTCTTCAGAGATTTGAAATTGGTATTAGGTATTGATCTATATAAAGTATTTCATGAGATATAGTGTTTAATTTTAAAATCAAGTAAATAAATTAGTGCGTGTATTAAAAGGAGGTGTAATGAGCACATAGATAGTAATAATAATAATATATTGAAGAACATAGAAATTCAAGTATGAGTGAATGTAAAATGTATTTGGGGTAATGTGATGGTCCACTATCAAGAGGAGAAGATTTTTCAACACACCAATTACTATTTTTTAAATGATTTATCAAGACCAAGCAATAGCCATTTTGCCAAAAAAAAATCAAAAATTGAGAAATCTAAAGTTTTTTAAAAGATTTGCTCTTATTTCTTAGCTAATGAGGCTTTAAATTCAAATGCCAACTCACACTTAATAAGACTCTTAAGTTCAAATCTTGGGTAGAGAAATCCTTAGAAGTTAAAAGTCACACAATCCAAATGACTCGGAGATTATTTTGTATTAAGGAGGAACTACCCAAGCCTTCCAAATATTAAAGAGTCAAAGAGTCTTGCCACCATATAACTAACAAGCATGTTGCTAAGAAAAAAATGAATGCTAGATGGATGAGAATTAAGTGCCCATTAAGTTCACATTGTCATACAAATTATATTATAAGTTGTACAACATAAACGTCAAAAGGCTACCATAGAATTAAAGGATCTAGTTTCATCCATAAACAATGAAATTAAGTTCTAGACCCAAAGCATCAACTAAGACAATGACATCACCACTATTATTACTAGTAAGCCTATGTGTTCTATTGTAGAAATCCATTGTTTGACCATTCAAAACCCTTTTATTCCTATTTGGAAAAAAATTGTGTTAACTAAAAAGGTGATATATGAATTTCATGTACAACAATAAATAATTCAAAATATTTTTAAAAAAAATCGAAAAGAGAAAGGAGATAAGGAACGATCGCGCTCTACAAGTGGTATGCTCTATGGAGACACTTCATCTCCTTAGAGATTTTACTCATACTTATTTGGCATTGGCATCCATCTTTTGTGTCTTTGCCCTATGTTTTCTTGTAAACAAAGAATAGAATAAAGAGAAAATGGTGGATAAAATTCCCAATAATAATGTTGAAAAAGGTTGTTAATGTTAATAATAATAATGACAATGAAAAAGTTGACAATGAAAATTATACCCCTGTTAATATGGGTAGTAACTTTATTTCTCTTGCTAATCCCATGTTTGAGGAGGACTTTGATATCATACCTGTTAGGGGCACTAATAACGCTCCCCCATCCTCCCTAATAGGTTGTCAATCAAAACCCCATTCTCATGGTGAGAATACAAAAGAGACAGATACCCCACTAGAAAAATGCTCAATAGGTTGTGTTAGAAACTATCAACAAGAGAGTGGAGAAGATTGGGAACTCTAAACAAACTCCTTTGGAACAGAGTGGTTCCCCATCCAGTGTTGTGAATTTCTTGATGGAGGTGGTTCTTATAAGCATATTATACCATATGCAGCAGAATTGGGTTTGCAAGAAGGTGGTGATGAACAGTTCATGGAGGTTCTTAGTAGAAGTGCCAAGAAAAAAAGGAAGACTATGGAAAGGCACTCCCTATCTAACCCTTTTTGTGTTGGTAATAAACAAAAAAAATCAAATTTGCCTGATTATTTTAACATGCTCTATAAGAATAAAAAACCCTCCCTAAAATAATTCATGATGATGAACATATATAGCTGGAATGTTCGAGGATTGGAGATTTCTAATAGGAAGTATGTGGTTAGGAAATAGAGAACCAATTTACATAAAAAAAGATATTATTTATCTACAAGAAGTCAAAGTTGTGGGTTATCATGCTTCCATTATGATGAAATTCCTATGGGATAAAGCAACCTATTTATTCTCCAACCATGAAAAAGGCAAACGTGGAGTAGCCATGCTTATTGGTCCTAAATGGGTTGACAAGATTGATGCAAATGGAGTATCCCTATACCAAAGGGCTCAATGGGTTACATTCAAGGAGAAGGGAAGAGTATTTGGTATTTGCAATATTTATGCTACCGACAATTATAGAGAAAGAGCTAATTTATGGGATTGGTTGGCCTCAAGCCTTCCCAATGCACAATGAATCTTTGTTGGTGATTTCAACATGATTTAACGGAATGAAGACAAATGTGGGGGTGTAAATTATTCTTGGAAAGGGAATGAACACTACTTCTGGGATAAATTTTAAAGAAGATTCAATTTAGTTGACCTGATTGAAAGGGAAAAGAATGTTATATCTAGTTTCTGGTATACTTGGTGCAATAATCAATCTGGAAAACAAAGAGTATATTATAGGCTTGACAAATTTTATGTTGACACCTCCTCTTTTTCATTTATTTCTATGGATGGACATTCACCCATGTTGGTATCCCCTACTACTATATTTGATCATTCCCCCATCTCTGCAAACATGTCTATTGAAGAATGCACCACCCCTATCATTAGACCTAAGAGCATAAAACAATTTAAACTCAATGTATCTCTCCTCCAAGATGAGGATTCTCTTGATGTCATCTAGATGGCCACTTGTCTTTCTAAATTTTATTAATTTGGTCTTAGACTGACGAAATAGTGGTACTCTCTTACTAAAGTATGGAGGAAAATGTTTCAGGTGATAGGAGAGAAAAAAAGACAAGGACAAATCCAAGGAAGAATTTCATCTTCAAATTAGACTTAACTATATTGAAAAGAGACTCCAAAACAAAGGTAATGATAGTTAATTGGAAGAGGAGTTGAACTGTACTAAGATGGAGTTAAGGAGAATACAAAGTTACAAAATTTAGGGACAGAGAGTTAGGGCGAAAATAAATTGGCCCAAAGAAGGTGACAAGGGCACCAAATATTTTTTTAATCTTATCAGAGATTAGTAGAAAAGGGAATTGATAGATGAAATTCAAGTTGACAGTGGTCTAACCAATGACACCAATGAAATTAAGGAAGCATTATACAATTTTTATAACAATTTGTTATCTTTAGAACATGGTGCTAGGAATTAGGAAGCACTTGATAAATGATTGAAGCTAATCCCAAAAAAAGAATCTAAAGAGAAGGCTAATGCTTTGGAAAAAAATATCATTGTTGAGGAAATTGAAGAAACCATCAAATATATGGCTAATGGAAAGTCCCCAAGCCTAGATGGGCTCCCTACAAAATTCTACAAACAGAATGTGGAGTGGATTAGCTTGGAACTTACATGGCTTTATATGAGGATTCTTTCGACTAAGGATCCCTTGGGGAAAATATAAACTGGAGAGTAATCAAATTGCTTCCTAAGAATGGTGACAAATCCCAAGTTAAGAATTGGAGACCAATTACTCTCCTTAACCTATCTTACAAGATCATTGCAAAACTCCTTTCTCAAAGAATCATTGGTCTCTTGAACAATATTATTTCTATTACTCAAACAAGTTTTATAAAGGGAGGATATATTTTGGAAAACTTGATTACTAGCTGGGAAGCTTTACGTTGGGAAAAAGTTGATGGTCATAATGTTGCTATGATTCTTTTAGATTTTAAAAAGGCATATGACAGGGTTGAATGGCCCTTTTTCATTGAGATGCTTCAAGCCTTTGGATTTGCCTCCCTACTTCTGCAAATGGATTGGCATATTATTCAAGGACTCCTCTACAATTATTGATGTGAATGGGGGGCTCTCCAACCTAATCCCTCTGAAGAGATCTATTAGACAAGGCTACCCCATTGCTCTAGCACTGTTTGTGATAGTTGTTGATGCACTATTCTATATTCTTAGAAATGTTGAAATTATTCCTCCAATTAAAGGTATCTCCCTTCCTAATCATGATGAATTGATTAATGCATAATTTGTTGATAGTACGACCTTGTTCTTAGAACTTTCAAAAAGAAACTTTGATAATGTCATGGAGAGACTAGACAATTCTTTTGTTTGGCTTCTGGTACAAAAGTTTCTCCTCACAAATCCACAGTGTTGGGTTGGATAGAGAACCCTCCTCAATGGATCTCTACTCGAGGTTGGATGTGGGATAGTCCTACAACTATTGTTAGATATGTGGGAATCCCATTTTTTGTTTAACCTTCAACAAAAGATATGTGGTTGTGGATACAATCAAAAAATAAGAAGAAGCATCTGAAATGGAAAACACACTTGTTATCCTTGGCAAGGAGGGTCCAGGTTGTACATAAAATTTTGGCATCTCATGCTATATATTTATCATCCTTATGGTTATTTTCTAAATATCAAATTAATAAATTGGACAAGATTATGAGGGATTTCTTGTGGTTTGATGGTATGGGGAATAAAAGAAGACACTATGTAAATTGGGATTGGTGTTGCAAGCCTAGAAGTTTGGGTGGATTGGGTCTTAGAGATCTTAGAAATATGGTGTTGCTTTGGCATCCAAATGAATCTTTAAATCCCTGCATGGTAATGAACCATGGAAGATACTAATCAAAAATAATATTAAAAGATTTGTCATTAAGAAAGGGAAGCAATGGAAATACCTTCCTCTTTGTGATGCTATTATGGGGAAATTTGGCATGGAAATGTTTGGCTCTAATGTCTTTGCCTCATTATGGAAAGCATGGTCTCAGGTGAGGAAGTTGCTCTATTCCAAAGGTGTTGTAGGAGGACCTCCTTCTTACTCTATTATTAATAGATCCATATGGTGGGGGATTTACCTAAACAATAAACATCTTGCTTTAACATAAAGTTGTTCAGCCAAGTTATGTAATGCTAAAGGTATTTCACTCATTAGAGACATTATGATTGATAACCAACTAGGGTCATGGGAGGAGATTAGTGATACACAGGGGATTCCTCCCTCGCAGAAAAAGATTTATACTCTAATTGCTAACGCCACTTGCAGTTTCTTTCATGGTAAAGTATATGATATTAATTCTTTCTTGATGCGGTTGAAATGGGCAAATGGATATTTTCTACTTGATGCTTCTACTAAATGGATATACAACATGCTTAAAGATGACTCTTCTATTTTCAAGTGGATAAATTATAGTTGGGGCCTAGATTGGCCAAACTCCAAATGGAACTTTTTTCTTTACCTATTTTGGCACCAACATCTTAAACCAAAAAAAAATTACTTTCGTTGGCTTCTCTTATTAAAAAATCTTGTTGTCGGTTTTGTCTTATCCTCTGTTGGCATTGAGTCTTTGAATTGTGTTGTATGCAATCTTCCTAAAATATTTGAACACCTATCTTTTGAGTGTAAATTTTCTTGCAAAGTCTGGTCTCTTTTTTTTTGGTCTCCAATTGTTTGGAATGATAGGACCAATCTTTCTTTCTAGTGAGGTCCTTGCTAGTTTTGTTGATGCCTTTGATCTTAAGCTGAATAAGTTTTGGTCTACTCTAACTGTTGAAATATTATGGCTTCTTTTTAGATAGAGAAATGGTGAGGTCTTTCAAAACAAAAGGAGAGTGCTTACTGAGTTTAATAATAAACTCATTCATTACTCTATTATGTCATAGGTCTCTACTATGTTAGAAATTCTTAAAAGTAGATTTATGATCCTTGTTTGTGAAGGTGCACTAATTATTTGCAAAGCTGATATTCACTTTTCTCACCACTTCAACACTTACCAAGACATTCTTGATCAAAAGGAACTGGATGTTTTGAGTCAATTTGTCAAGGATAAAGGTATTAACATTGAGAAAGAGAATGTTAGGATTAAAAAAGATTGGAAACTCAATGCTTGTATTTGGGAGGCTGCTTCAAACATTCCTCATGTTGTAGAACCTCCAATTGGTACTTTTGAATATGATCAGACATAATACAACAATAACATCATCAAGTCATGGGGTTCTTGATGACCACAACCTGATTATCATGTCTTTTTTGGTTCTTTTTGCTTACTCTCCAAATATGTATAAAGCTATGTAATCTGTATATATTGGTTGAGGACACCGCATGTATTGATGTAAAGCTATATGGACATGTTAGATCATAGGGTGAAGACACAATTCTTAGTCTAGGTGATGATTTTTCCGCATTATATTATTTTGTTGTCAGGACTTTGATATAGATCTGAAAAGTTGATGTACTTATCTTTCTTGAACTATTTTAATAGAAAAAAATCTAAAAGAGAAAGGCAAAATAAATAATGATAATGATTATATACAAATAAGTTTAGTGTTGTTAGATGCGATAATGCTTATATATAGATAAATAGATAAATTTATTGTAATTTACATGTTGTTATGTGTATCAAAAGTAATAAAATAAATAACTATATAGAAATTACTAGTACTTAAATTTGCAGAAATATATTTATTAGCTAAGAGGCTCTACGGTCTCATTATGCAACTCGGATAATTTCAATTGTTTGCATAAAATGTCTCATATATTATAGTTTAAAATATATACATATCCCTTGCATTTATAATTCACAAATTGAATTATAGTTTACCATGTAAATATCCAAGCTCTTATTTCATCATAGGCGTTTCCATTCTGGAAAGCCCTGACCTGTTTTGTGTGATCAATGATTGCAAGTCATGGAGAAGGCAATGACTGTCATTGGGAGATTGTAAGTTGTCCATCCTACGTAGAATGCAAATGTTAGGATAGTTTCCAAAACCATCTTATCAGAGTCAGATATAATAGTGTACTTGTTGCATCAACATTTTTGGACCGTCTCTCCAGCAAACAACTTATTGTAAGCTACGATTTTGATCTGTATCTGTTCAAAATAGGCATAAATAAGGCAAACGTTAGATTTAAATCTAGCATTTATATTAGTCCAAAACATAAACATAAAATACCAAGCCACCTCAAATTGAGCCAAAACAGATGCATCTAAGCACTGTTTGATTTGCTCTGATAAGAGGGATGTGGGTGTGCTCTCTAAGCACTTGGAGCTTGCCACTGAGGCTTCAAATATCTCAATGATGCTAAGAATGATTAAGCTAGATTCATTTTAATCCAAATGAAAGTATGATATGATGCAACGATGATTATAAAAGTTTAACAAAGAACTATATTCATTCCATTAAACTATTTTGTGATGATTTAGAAAGCACAAAATAGAGTTAATCTATCAAGTATGATAAATGCTTAAGCTCTAGAATGAAACTAACATTATAACACTACTCAATGTAAATGATGTGAATTGGTGTTTTTCTCTTGGAAGAGGAGGGTATTTATAGGATTTGAGGAAGGGCTTGGGTTGCGAAGGAAATTTAGGGTCAGAGGTAAGGTTTGGGGTAGAGTTTGGGGTATAGTTAGGGGTAAGGTTAGATTAACTTTGGTTAAGGTTTCTCACACATGTGTGAGCAACACTAGGGAAGTGTGCAAGGGGAAAAGAGTGGAAGAGGAGACATGGGCTTCATTAATGGCTTGTAAGAGTCATTAATGAGGATGTAAGAAGCATTTATGAGGGGTTTTGACCCAAAGTCAAAGTTTGAAGGGTTAGGCTAAGAAATGTAGGAATCACCTTTAATCAGGTTTAGGGTGAGATTAGGAAATTATAGAAGAGGTTAAGGATTTCTAGAAAATTTCTAAGGTTTTAGGATTTAAATAAATATTTTATTTATTTAAAGGATTTTTGGTCAATTTATCAATTAATAATTAATAAATATGGGAAAATCACTCAAACTTGATTTAAATGATTTGGGGAGAGATTCTTTAATTAAAGATGTTTAATTAAAATAGGAGGATTTAATGGCATAAAAATTAATTAATTAATTAAATAAATAAATAATTAACAAATGATGATGTCTTCAGGGGTTTTCAGAAAATAAAAATACGTTTATTTTCTAATGGATTTTTAGGTGTCTACACTTATGTCTTAGTCATGTTATATGATGAAATTTGTGCTTCTGTCTATCTGTCAAATCATACGTCTACAACAATTCAAGTCTGAAGCATTCAAAGACACCAAAGAAGATCCATAATGGTAGTTTTGAGGAACAAGTTATGTTCATTACATTGTCATCGTTCAACCCTCTATGTCTTTTCCGTCATTACCTCCATTGTGCTCTTGACTCTGCCCATTGTCACTCTTTTCCCCAATTTCAACTAGCAAATGTATTTTTAGTGCATTTATTTAACAACGGTATTTATGGCAAGAGGAAATTTCTTTCAAATACGAGGTTGTTTCAATCCTATCTGTTCGTCCTGCTCGTCCATGTTTTTTTTAATATATCCCATTGATTATTAGCATTGAAATTTGTCTTTTATGTAGATGTGTTGAGAAGGAGAAGGTTGTGTAGTAGCCAATATTTCTTTGATTAATAACTCAATATTTTGTTGCACAAAGAAGACACATTGTGTGGATTTTTTTGGTAATTTCAGTGTGATTCTTGCCAACTTTTTCCTCACTCTAAATGTCACATCATCCATAATATACATTACCAAAGATCTGATATGTTCAACATAGACACCAATCTGTTCAAGTCTTTGAGGGATACCAATGGGATGTGTGTGAGAGAGAGAGAGGGACAGGAGCAGAGAGGAGAGATGATGAGAGAGAGAGAGAGAGAGAGATGGATGAAAAGAGAAAGAGATATATTGAAAAGAAGAGAGATATGGAGAGAGAGGATGGAGATAGGAAGAGATAGAGATAGAAAGAAGGAGAGGTGAAGAGGGATCGCGAGAAATAAAATAGATAGAGAGAGGTATTGGTGCAGGGGCACCAAGGTTCATCAAGGTTCATCAAATAAGGCAGGAAAGCATTCACTCATAGCATGAAGATATCCATTCAAGACTAGAAGAAGACCATGGACAATCAGGGTCAAAAGATCAATTGAAGGATCCTAGAACCTATAATGATCCTAAAATAATGCACCATTTTAATACATTTGTAATGTCCTCAAAGGACTAAAAGTCATATTTGTAATGTCCTTAAAGGACCAAAAGTTTGTTTGTATTGGACTAATGTTGTCCAAACCTAAATTATGTTTTCAAGAAATTTAGAATAGGTAGGGGATAGGTCTAAGTATTAGGAAGTAATATAGAAAGGGGCTTAGTGTTTAATAAAGCCATTTTATGGTTTTTGAATTCAAATATTTAAAAAGAAACGACTATGAATGTATTGGAGGGAATTAGTGTTTAGAATGTTTTTAGACTTAAACTAAGCCTCCAACCAATAAGAGTTGGTTGCGACAATTAGGGGAAGTCTATTAAAGGCTATATGCATCCATTGTATGGGCAAGTAGACCAGGAGTACGGACTGAACATGAAATAAGAAAAGAACACAGTTTTCTGTAATCTTTTTGGTATTGATCAAGCATTGTTTTCATATGAATTCATTATAGAGGGAATAGGAATGTGCTGATAGACTCTTGTTGTTTTCTTTTACAAATTATGTTTACACAATCCATCTTTAATTAAAAGTCTACACACCTGGTAATTACTCACTGTCTTAATTTTAGAGAGGGTTTTAGCAACAGTTTTGATTTCTTATTAATCCATGGCCATCCCATGAACTCTTAGGGCCCAAATTCATGGGATGTGTTTCTTCTAACATTTACAATAGAAATTTAACCTTTTAATTGCAGGAACAGTGCTAGCACTGACTACTAACATGAAACAGTGAATATAACCCAAGGAAATTGATGGGTACAGTATAGCAGCGGCTAATTGGCCTAAACAAGGAGGGTGTTTTAAGGTTTGGAACATCTTAGGACATTGGATAGATGGTTTTCCAATAACTAATTTGATTCTATAGTGTGTGGTGATAGGGTTTTGAGAAAGCCCTAAGGAACAACGGTTTGAAGCCTCAAATTGGGGGTTTCGATGTTGTAGAGCCTTTGAGGATAATTTATTTTGGAGTTATTCATTTTTGGTCATTTTATGACTCTTCTAATGATTTGGAGTGATAAGGATATAAGGAGAGGGTAGTTGCTTTGAAAAACTCATGGTTTTAGGCCATTTTGAAGGTCACTCTTTGGGAACAATCAGACCTGGCCCAAAGGAGTCCATAAAAAGGGTTTGATATGTTTTAGTACTTTGAAAAGGGTGTCCATAAATGCCATTATCTTGTTAGGTTCTTTGGGAAAAGTTTGAGTTATTTGGGTTTTTATCCTGCTGCAAGGCTACTAGACAGTCTATTAGGTGTCCTAAGGTGCATTGGAAGAATTGAGCATTGGAAGTTGGGTCTAGCCAATTGGATGGTTGAATCTAGTTGAATATACCCTATATAACTTATGAGATTATTATTTAACCCTGGGTTCAGTCCTTTGCATATTTGGAGTTATTTGGAGTCATGTGGGGTTTGTAGGTGTTTTGGGTAACTTGGACAACTTGCATGCTTGAAGAAATTTGGAAGTGGAGTTAGTCCTATGGATTCAAAGGTGTGGAGCTCAGTGGGTTAAACCATTTGCATGATTATCCTCTGATAGAAGATTGAGTGGGTTGGGTCATTACTTCATTTGCATTTGGAGGAAGATATAAGGGTATTGTTTCAAAACAAAGGGACAGTTAGTTGTCTCCTACATAAAATCATTGGTTGACCACTGACCTCTGCATCAAGTGGTATCAGAGCCTAAAAATATCTTAAGGATATGATGTTTTGAGAAGTGGAATCTGGTCTGAGATGCTAAGTGCTTGGTGCCCTTTGATGTTACATAGGAGTAGATGCATCCTTGTATGTGTTCCAAAGTGGTGGCATTAGGCTTGAGGGATCCTAGATTGGTTTTCTTGGTGAAGAAGGTGTAAGGTGGTTCAATATTTTTTTTCCTGACAGCAAGAATGGTGATAATGAAGGAACCCCTGCATATGGAGTACAATGAAGAAGGAGTTTTTAAGACACATTACAAATGCTATGGTAAAATATGTAAGCTTGTCGTGACAAATGGAGCCTTTACCAACTTTGTTTCTATGGAGGTGATTGAAAAATTGCATATTCCTAGGACTACACTTAAGAAGACTTATAGGGTACAAGGGTGGAATGAACAAAATATTATTGATATCACTGAACAAGCATGCATTCCTTTCCAAATTGGTGCCTATGAAGATGTTTTGTGGTTTGATATTGTTCCAAGGATGGAATGCCATTTGATCCTTGGGAGGACATAACAGATGGAAAAGAGGGCTTTACATCATGGGAAGGATAACACCTATACTTTTAGGCATATGGGGAAGATGCTAGTAATGAATCCATTGAGGAAAGGGCAAGCAACATGGCAAGTGGATGGTCACATTAGTGTGATGGAGTGGATAGGTTTTGTAGAACCTAGAAGGAAGAAAGATGAAGCGAGGATAAAACAAAATGTTTGTGAAATAAGAGATGGGGAAATGGATCAACAAGAGATCCTATTGAAAGAGGAGATGATGGGGGAGTGTCCATTTAAAGGACAAGATGTGGGAGGAAGGAACAATGAGGTTGCAAGTGTAGTGGACAACAATAATGATGGGGCAGACATGGAAGAAAATGGAGGGCACACTGAAGTGCAAATAAGGATAGTGGAAGAATCTCTAAAGGCGGGGATAGAAGGGAGAGCCACAAGTTGGCATAAGAAGATGAAGAAGATGGTTACTTGGCCTATCAAGAGGCTAGGTAAGAGGAAGGAGTTGTTGAACATTGGACTTGTTGTTGTAAAGGTTCAAGATGATGACAACACAGTCATACAAGTTGCTGACAAGATAGAGGAAACAAGTATTCAAGAATGTGAAGAAGACATGGTGGATTTGGCAAAAGAATTTGAAGCCATAAAGGAGACATGGCAGGCAGATTATAGTGAAGAAGAAGAGGACAGTGAATTGATGGAGGAAGACCATGAACAAGGTCTTGAAGATATGCTAACCAAGATGGACCCTTGGGGTCAGTTGGATGACAAACATGAAGATGACAGGGTAGAATATGTTACTGTAGTAGACATTGGTCAAGAAGAGACCATACAAACTAAAATCTTTCCAAGCATTGGAATCTCACAGGGAATGGGTGAACAAAAGAAGGAAGTGTTGGATGAAAGGATGGATAAGGAAGTGGGGAACCAAAAATATGCTTTGATGAATGAAGAAGCATTGGTATTTGTGTTTTCTAACAATTTTGTTGCAGGATTGTAGGGTTATTATATAGATAATGATGTTGCATACCATGGACACCTCATGATGCTAGTTGGAGGTTGGAACACTTGGCATAAACCCAAGGTGTTTGGTTGCAGATACAGGTGGGCAAAGAATAAAGGATACATTATAGTTGCAGGGTCTACTCAAGAAGTGATTAACAACTGGAAGAAAAGAAAGAAGACTCCCCAATCCAAAGGGACTTTGATTGATTTGATCCTTGGGAGTATGGTGCAGGGGCACCAAGGTTCATCAAGGTTCATCAAACAAGGCATGAAAGCATTCACTCATAGCATGAAGATATCCATTCAAGACTAGAAGAAGACCATGGACAATCAGGGTCAAAAGATCAATTGAAGGATCCTAGAACCTATAATGACCCTAAAATAATGCACCATTTCAATACATTTGTAATGTCCTTAAAGGACTAAAAGTCATATTTGTAATGTCCTTAAAGGACCAAAAGTTTGTTTGTATTGGACTAATGTTGTCCAAACCTAAATTATGTTTTCAAGAAATTTAGAATAGGCAGGGGATAGGTCTAAGTATTAGGAAGTAATATAGAAATGGGCTTAGTGTTTACTAAAGCCATTTTATGGTTTTTGAATTCAAATATTTAAAAAGAAACGACTATGAATGTATTGGAGGGAATTAGTGTTTAGAATTTTTTTAGACTTAAACTAAGCCTCCAACTGATAAGAGTTGGTTGGGACAGTTAGGGGAAGTCTATTAAAGGATATATGCATCCATTGTATGGGAAAGTAGACCAGGAGTACAGATTGAACATGAAATAAGAAAAGAACATAGTTTTCTGCAATCTTTTTGGTATTGATCAAGCACTATTTTCATATGAATTCATTATAGAGGGAATAGGAATGCGTTGATAGAATCTTGTTGTTTTCTTTTACAAATTCTATTTACACAATCCATCTTTAATTAAAAGTCTACATGCCTGGTAATTACTCACTGTCTTAATTTTAGAGAGGGTTTTAGCAACAGTTTTGATTTCTTATTAATCCATGGCCATCCCAAGAACTCTCAGGACCCAAATTCATGGGATGCATGTCTTCTAACATGTACAATATAAATTTAACCTTTTAATTGTAGGAATAGTGCTAGCACTGACTATTGACATGAAACAGTGAATATAACCCAAGGAAATTGATGGGTACAATATAGCAACGGCTAATTGGCCTGAACAAGGAGGGTGTTTTAAGGTTTGGAACATCTTAGGACATTGGAGAGATGGTTTTCCAATCACTAATTTGATGCTACAGTGTGTGGAGACAGGGTTTTGAGAAAGCCCTAAGGAACAAGGGTTTAAAGCCTCAAATTGGGGTTTTCGATGTTGTAGAGCCTTTGAGGCTAATTACTTTTGGATTTATTCATTTTTGGTCATTTTATGACTCTTCTGATGATTTGGAGTGATAAGGATACAAGGAGAGGGTAGTTGCACAGAAAAACTCATGGTTTTAGGCCATTTTGAAGGTCACTCTTTGGGAACAATCAGACCTGGCCCAAAGGAGTCCATAACAAGGGTTTGATATGTTTTATTACTTTGAAAAGGGTGTCCATAAATGCCATTATATTGTCAGGTTATTTGGGAAAAGTTTGAGTTATTTGGGTTTTTATCCTGTTGTAGGGCTACTAGACAGTCTATTAGGTCTCCTAAGGTGCATTGGAAGAATTGAGCATTAGCAGTTGGGTCTATCCAATTGGATGGTTGAATCTAGTTGAATATACCCTATATAACTTATGATATTCTTATTTAACCCCGGGTTGAGTCCTTTGCATATTTGGAGTTATTTGGAGTCATGTGGGGTTTGTAGGTGTTTTGGGTAACTTGGACAACTTGCATGCTTGAAGAAATTTGGAAGTGGAGTTAGTCCTATGGATTCAAAGGTGTGGAGTTCAGTGGGTTAAACCATTTTCATGATTATCCTCTGATAGAAGATTGAGTGGGTTGGGTCATTACTTCATTTGCATTTGGAGGAAGATATATGGGTATTGTTTCAAAACAAAGGGATAGTTAGTTGTCTCCTACATAAAATCATTGGTTGACCACTGGAATCTACATCAGGTATGGAGATGGAGATTGAGAAGAAGTGAGAGAGAGAGATGGATATGTAGAGACTTAAAGGTGTAGGAAAGGGGTCATGGAGAGAGAGGGAGATGTGTCTAGATGGAGAGATAATACGTGTGCATGTGTGTGTGTGTGTGTGTGTGTGTGAGAGAGAGAGAGAGAGGGGGGGGGAGGAGAGACAGGGTTAGAAATAGGGAGAGGTACAAAGGGAAGAGAAAGAGATAGCATGAAGAGATAAAGAGAGGTGTGGAGATGGAGATTGAAAAGAAGAGAGATATGGAGAGGAGAGAGGGGGGAGAGTGCAGATGGAAGATGTAAATATATAAAGAATCTAGAGAATGAGAGATATAAATATAAATATAGAAGTATAAAGTGATAGAGAGAGAGGTAAAAAGGGGGAGATATATAGGGATAGAGAGATGAAAAGATAGAGATAGATATAGAGGGAGAGATGGGAGAAGAAATATGGAGATTTAGAGATTAAAAGGTATAGGAAGAGGGTGATGGAGAGAGGAGTGGGAGGAAGGGAGAAAAATAGATAGACATAAGAGATAGATAAAGAGGTGAAGATAGAAAGAGATCTAGGGATATACAGAGGGAGACATAGAGAGGGAGAGATAGAGAGGAAGAGATATAAAGATACATAGATGGTGAGATATATTGATACCAAGATAAGGAGATCTAGAGAGGATGAGAGTGAGTGAAAAAAAAGGAAAAAATACTTAAATGACCTCTCCATAACTCTATGATGTACCCATTGCACACTAAGGTGCAATTGCTAGTAGTAGATTTGATACATCTAGATGAACACCCACCAAGCTGGATATTCAGAACTTTGAATGTCAATATTTGTGCCACATCTCACCTCATGCAATGCAAAATTTAGAGCTTGTCCAATAATCTTGTAGACATGTCGGCCCATATCTTTGTTTTACAAGCTAGGCGTGCAAATTCATTTTATAATTGTTTATGACTTCATTTTCTCTAACATAACGTGGTAGTCACGAATTGCAGTGTTCGACTAAGTAAAGTGTTTGTGACATCTTTCACAACTTTTGATTTGTCATTGTCAATTTTGTCATCTCCAAGCATATATTATTTGGTGTAATTACAGTTGAAAAACCTAGGCGATGACCTGGAAGTTGCGAGTTGATAGGGTGTAGCAGATTGTCATTCAAATATTAATGTTTATTATAATTCTAGCTTTTCCCTCAACATCTTGTCACCCAAGTTGAGCGTTTGCATCACTTGACTACTATTTGGTTTGCATTGCCCAACACAAGGACAAGGTAAGAGGAAAATCAATACCCCCTATGTTGTGTGTGGTTTATTTATGATGCTCTATTTCTTCTACTTGACAAACATTTTTTATTTGAAATAAACACTATAGAGGTTGATGTCTATGCATGCACTATTGAAAAAGTGTAGAGCAATATGAAATCTTTTATAGGTGCATAGTAGATGCTCATCTAAGGTACCCTATCTTTTCTACTATTTTCCTTGAATCTTTTATACTGTTTATGCTATGTCATTTTTTGTGTTCTCTCGTATTTAAGTATCTCTGTATAGATCTATATTTCCTTTTGTTGCATTAATTAACTATTAATAAATTAAGTTTGGTGGTCTAATTTTATCTTAATTGTGTCAAAGTGTGATTGGTATTTTCACTTAAAAAAAATAAAAAATCATGTGTGTCTCTGAATTATGAGTAGAAAACTATATATACATAACACGAAAAAAAATCTTCAAAGAATACACACACATACATATATGTGTGTGTATAACTTTGTTGAAATTTTATATTTAATTTGAAGCCTTGGGAGTATAATTAAAAAGTGAAAGATCAAAGTTTAATTATTGAATTAAAATTAAATAATAACAAAAGTCCATATAATTTAATAATACTTTATAATTTACATTTCAATTAACACATTAATATAATACATTAATAAACTAGCAATTGCATGGAATTTGGGTGTGCAACAGATCATCAATAAGCTAGCAAAGAGCGAAGTGAGTGTGCAATATTTAATTGTCAATGAAAATGAGCTGAGCAGGATAGGTTGCAATGAAAGTAATTGTAAATGTATTTATTCATTAATTTGTACAATAAAAGCAAGTGTTAACTCTACAATGTCTTTGAAAAGTTAAATTGTAGTGAAACACATTAGCAAAATAGTGAGGAGAAAGTGATATTTGTAGAATGTGTGAAAAATTAGTAGCATTCTTTTTTCTTTGACAACAACCTCCAACTTTAATTTGTTAGACCTGTAAACAATAATATATATTGTATTTAGAAACCATTTTGTATAAGATAGATTTATGATATTTTTAGTGTTGTTCAAATATAAATTTAGTAGCTATGAAATGTTGGTAAAAGGAAAATAATAGAGAAGCAAAGCAAATTACCTTCTGAAAGGACATGCAGGATATTTCGAGACTTGTCTAGAAAGGAATCTAAGAGGTGAAGAGTTACCTGTAAAGTATTTTGAAGGATTAATGCATTCTATTACAGGGTACATTATGGGTGTGGTCGTTGTATCATTCACAATCTGAGTGGGTGCATGTTTTCAAACCTGCAAAACACCAATTTGTATCCCAGATGCCTGGACCATGGAGGTTTCCTTCACCTTCCAGGCTGCCTACATACCCATATCCACGATATCAAGGCATCTAAGATCATCATTCATTTTATGATATGTAATTATGTTTTATGTATGTTTAAATGTAATTGCATTGTTTTGAATAATTTACAAAATACAGAAAATATCATGCAACTACTATCAGGGAAAGCTGATAGATGAAATGGTCAAACAAGGTGGTTATCATCATAATTGTGTATGCAACGTCAAAATGTGTTCAAAATTATAGAAATGTCATTATTTTTCTTACATAAATATTTAGAAACAAAAAATTGTTAGAAAATAGTAGATGACGTAGAACCACACACACAAAAACACACACACACACCTGAGGAGTTGATTACTAGCTATTGATTTTGTTAAAGGAGAGAGACCTCTTTATTTTGCTACATTGTTTAGTGTGGTATAGACTCGTACACCTAAGGAGTTGATTACTAATTGTTGATTTTGTTAAAGGAGAGAGTCCTCTTTATTTTTCAATTTGTTTGAGTGATTTTCATGGAGAAATGAACAAGTTATGACCATTTTTGTGACATAAGCCAGTTCATAAAACAAGTTCCAGAATTAGTAGCCAGAAAACGTATTGGCACGACTACACACAGGATAGTAAGACCCTATAACTTTGTGAGTAGGAATATATTGATGTTACTGTAATATATAAAATAGGGGAGTGGTTAGATATGATTGATCTCTATGAATAGATAGGATTGGGGAAGGTAAGATCTTCTTCTTAACCCCAAATTCCCAAAGGAAAGATCCAAATTGATTAACCACAAGAAAATGGTCAATGCATAAATGAATCAATCGATGAAGAATATGAAGAAAGAAGAAAACCTTATATTCTGGTATGGAAGGGAGTATTGAAATCTTAATTGAATTGAAGAAAAATACTAACCTCAAAGTATGACAGATCTGGAAAATGTTGTTTTCTGGTGTCTGTACTGAGTTTCGGGAAGTTCTGCAACCAAATTTGGAACAGAAACACAGAGATAGAGAAAACCCAAAAATCTTTTCCTTTTTTGAGAAAGGTCGACCTTGACCCAGTTAAAAGGTCAACCTTGACCCCTTTATGTTGACCTTGATCTGCACTACTCCGACGAAAATTTTGTTCGCAGATCTTGAAGGTTTGTCGAAAAGGGTGTCCATATTTTCACTACAATTCACTATTCTGTACTTGTTCCTGCAAGAAAATTAGTTTTGTTTATTGGGGGGGAGGGGTTTTCCTTGATCAAACCCCAATTTAGGAATTAACCTTGAAATTGAATTAAAATTGCAGTAATAAACAAAGTAAATGAAACAATTCACCTTGCTTATGTTGAAACCCTTGTGGAGGATTCGAATCCTTGAATCCACAAGTATGGATGCTCCAAATGAATGTAGAATTGAATGTAGGATGTCTCAAATCAATTGTCTTTAGATATTCAACACCAATCTTGAATGGATCTTGGAATAGGAAGAAGCTTGAATGGATGTGGATGGAGAAATCTTCAACAAGAGGACTCCATAGAGATTGAATCCTTCAATGGCTGCCAATGGATCTCCTTGATGAATCGAATGTTGAATGCTTGAAGATGAATGATTGAATGCTTTCCTTCTCCTTCTTTCTTTCATCTTGATTGCTTGATTATACTTGATTTGTGATTGAAAAACTTGATACCTGATGGAGAAAATGAGAGGAGAAGGCTTCCTTTTATACTAGTCTAGGGCACAAACTTCTAGAGAGGCCTACATAGGAGAATTAAATTCCCATTTAAGCCTTTACCCCTATAAATGGACCTAAATTAAATATAATTTAAGAGTTTATCATTTCAAAGCCTGAAACAGCCGACCCAAAAGTGGGAAATAAATCCTTTTGAAACTCGACATCCAAAAACTTTGGGATTTTGAAATTTGGACCCTGGGTGAAGGTTGAGGTCAACCTTGACCTAGGTTAGGATTGAGGTCAACTCTGACCTAGATCATGGTCAAGGTCAACCTTGACCTAAAAGGTTGACCTTGACCCTAAGGTCAAGAATCTCATAATTTCAATTTAGGATGCCAGAATTATGCAGAAAAGAAGTGGAAAATAGGGCAGAACAGGGGAAAAAGCTAGATCCAAGTCAAAGACCCATTCAAGGCATTCAGAATGACCCCAAACCACTTACTCGGAGGGCTAAACTAGTCCTAAATAGAAGTGCTTCCATTTTTTGATGCTACAGTTACCAAAAAAATTTCTTTATTTCAAAAAAATATATTTTTGAGGTATAAGGGTTCAAATAATTCAATTCTCAAAAACTATCATGTTATTCCTTATGTGAGATCCAGTCACAGCTACAACAAGACAATTACAAAGACTCTATGGCTACATCAAATTGGTATAAAAGCTACAAGGATTAGATCAGTCTAAAGGTGAAAATACATCATGGCCATTAGAGGATCCATGGAAGAAGAGATGCTACAAAGGAATGCAATTTTCAAGACCATATGCAAATGTAAAGACAAGGTATGCACTGTGATGGTTGATTCATGTAGTTTAGATAACTTGGTTTCTCAAGAAATGGTTGAAAAGTTATAGTTAGAAATGATACCTCATGAGTCACCTTATTCTATTTCTTGGGTGAATAGTGAGCATGCTTTCCTAGTCAAGGAACAAGATTGGGTTGAATTTCAATTGGGGGATATAGAGATAGAATCTTGTGTGATGTTGCACCAATGAGTGTATTTCATTTATTTTGTGGATACCATAGATGTATGAAAGTTATGATTTTCATGATGGAAGGTGTAATATTTATAGGATAATGAAGGATTAAGCTTCATTTAATTTGAGTCCATTGGTAGAATAGAGTCAAGGAAGAAGCAAGGATAAAAGAATACTAATGCAGGGAAAAAGAGGACCTATGAGGTATGAGGAGAGAAATTATAGTGAAGGGGAATCCATTGTAAAGAATAAGAATGTTGGGGAAATCAGTGTTGATAAAAAAGCAATGTTGAAAAGAAAAGTAGAAGGTGGAGTTGTGATGAGGTCCGAAAAAAAAAGACCAAGCAAGGAACATTCATGAAGGACCAGGATAGATCTGGACAACATGGTGAACACATAGGAGAAGAGTATGGTCCACTAATTGGACAAGAACATAAAATGTAGGAAGTATGTGTTGGCAAAGGAGATGAAAGTTCTTACAACAAAGAGATCTCAAGGATTGAGATAATGGAGAAAGAGGAAACAAATAAAGACAAAGAAGGTGAAGTCATTAAGGAATGCCAAGAGGGGCTTGGAAAATGTGAAGAGGTCATGGTGGAAACAATAATGTGTCCCTTGAAGGGAAAACATGATGTGAAGTAGTCAAGCACTGCTAAAACAAAAGTTTATAAGTCTACGAATACATGGATCAAAGAGGCAGAACACCATATGCAAGGTGTGGATAGTCAAGAAGAGGAAGTGCAATGTGAGCAGCAAAATAAGAAGGTAGTAAGCCAAGGAGAGTGGAAAGGGTTAGTTGAAATCACCCCAATTGGTTAAGGTAAGATGGTAGGAATTTTACATGAGGTCTCAAAGATGGTAGAGGCCAAGGAGATAATAGGCCAAGAGTAGGGCAAAGAAAGTGTGTATGAGAAGTATCCAAAGGAAGTGGAGAAGAGAGGTGGTATTGTGAGGACAATGGATTGTCCTCAGTTGATTAATATAATAAGGGGGAAGTTTTATGCTGGTATGACTATGGTTCTAATCATAGGGAACCTAAGAATGGTAGTGAGAAGAAGAGTTCTGAGACCAAGAGGGATGGAAGTGTCTTGTCACTTCATTTTTGTGATGATCATGTTGATGGAGGTCAAGCCAAGGGTGAAAATGAAAGAATGAGGATAGGGTAAATAGTCTAACGAGGCCAATAAACAAGTTAGAAATAGTTGTATGAAGTAGGTAAAGGCAAGTTGGAGCATGAAGGTGCAGATTCAAAGTGACCACTCAAGAGAAGGACCGATTTGCATGGACAAAGCCAAGCCTAGGGCTAAGATGACGGTAAGTGGGAGAAGTTATAGTCACAAGGAGGATCATAAGAGTATTGGTGATCAAGGAATAATTATAGTCCAAGAAGGTGTTGCATATTTCCAAGGGACTTGGAAAGATTTCATGGCTGGGAGTATGGTGCAAGAGCACCCTAGAAAGTACATGCCTCCATGAGGCAATCTTAGGATTTTGGTTTAAATATAGTGTTTTTATGTTAAAATAAGGCCTAAGAGGCCACATTAATGATGTAATAGGTCTTAGCAGGTTGTTTGGAGTTCATTTTTTTTAAATATTACAAAAAGTGTAAAAGTTGTCAATACTGTCATATTGAAAAATGCAAAAAAATGAGAAGATAAAGAGCCCAGAATCATGTGGGAGTTGATTAGTTAGATATAAAAAATTGGGATAGTTATAAATATTTAAATATTCCTCCCATGATTCATTTGGACAAAGGAGGATGAAGATATAATGATGGGGTTGGAGAAATTAATGAGAAGACTACATTTTCCTCATTTACTAACATTTTCCTCCCGTTCTAATACATCTTAGGGACCATTAAAGAGTCCAAGACCAATTGGGATGGAGTTTTTTTTTGTGTCTTCTACACTTTGGCTTTTATTTCATAAAATTTGATTGAGTTCAAAGAGAGTTATAATGGTTTTGGTGCAGGTTGCCTAGAACTCTATCAAGGGTTACCTGCTTGCTGCATTGTTTAGTGTGGTATGGCCTCATACACCTAAGGAGTTGATTACTAACTATTTATTTTGTTAAAGGAGATATTATTATTTATTTTTCAATTAGTTTGAGTCATTTTAATCGAGAAATGAACAAGTTATGACCATTTTTGTGACATAAGTCTGTTCATGAAACAAGTTCTAGAATTAGCAGTTAGAAAACGTAGTGGCATGACTACACACGGGCTAGTAAGACCCTATAACTTTGTGAGTAGGAATATATTGATGTTACAAACAAATTTTCTTTATTTCAAAAAAAAAAAATAATGTTTAAGGGTTCAAATAATTTAATTCCTAAAAACTATCATGTTATTCCCCGTGTGAGATCCAGTCACAACTACAACAGTAAGATTGCAAAGACTCTATGGCTGCATCAAATTGGTATCAGAGCTACATGGATTATATCAGTCTAAAGGTGAAAATACATGATGGCCATTAGAGGATCCATGGAAGAAGAGATGCTACAAAGGAATGCAATTTTCAAGACTAGATACAAATGTAAAGGCAAGGTATGCACTGTGATGGTTGATTCATGTAGTTTAGATAACTTGGTTTCTCAAGAAATGGTTGACAAGTTATAGTTAGAAAGGATACCTCATGAGTCACCTTGTTCTATTTCTTGGGTGAATAGTGAGCATGCTTTCCTGGTCAGGGAACAAGATTGGGTTGAATTTCATATTGGGAGATATAGAGATAGAATCTTGTGTGATGTTGCACCAATGAGTGTATGCCATTTATTATTGTGGATACCATGGTTGTATGAAAGGTATGATTTTCATGATGGAAGCTATAATATCTATAGGATAATGAAGAATTAAGATTCATTTAAATTGATTCCATTGGTAGAATAGAGTCAAGGACAAAGCAAGGATAGAAGAATACTAATGCAGGGAAAAAGAGGACCTATGAGGTATGAGGAGAGAAATTATAGTGAAGGGGAATACATTGTAAAGAATAAGAATGTTGGGGAAATCAGTGTTAATAAAGAAGCAATGTTGAAAATAAAAGTAGAAGGTGGAGTGGTGATGAGGTCCGAAAAAAAATACCAAGCAAGGAACATTCATGAAGGAACATGACAGATCTAGACAACATGGTGAAGACAAAGGTGAAGAGTATGGTCCACTGATTGGATAAGAACATAAAATTTAGGAAGTATGTGTTGGAAAAGGAGATGAAATTTATTATAGCAAAGAGGTCTCAAGGATTGAGATAATGGAGAAAGAGGAAGCAAATAAAGATAAAGAAGGTGAAGTCATTAAGGGAAGCCAAGAGGGGCTTGGAAAATGTGAAGAGGTCATGGTGGAAATAGTAATGTGTCCCTTGAAGGGAAAACAAGATGTGAAGTAGTCAAGCATTTCTAAAACAAAAGTTTATAAGTCTGAGAATACATGGACCAAAGAGGTAGAACACCATATGCAAGGTGTGGATAGCGAAGAAAATGAAACACAATGTGAGCATCAAAATAAGAAGGTAGTAAGCCAAGGAGAGTGGAAAGGGTTAGTTGAAATCACCCCAAGTGGTTAAGGTAAGATGGTAGGAAGTTTACAGAAGGTCTCAAGGATGGTAGAGGCCAAGGAGATAATAGGTCAAGAGCAGGGCAAAGACAGTGTGTATGAGAAGTCTCCAAAGGAAGTGGAGAAGAGATGTGGTATTGTGAGGACAATGGATTGTCCTAAGTTGATTAATCTAATAAGGGGCAAGTTGTATGCTGGTATGACTATGGTTCTAATAATAGGGAGCCTAAGAATGGTAGTGAGAAGAAGAGTTCTGAGACCAAGAGGGAAGGAAGTGCCTTGTCACTTCATTTTTGTGATGATCACGTTGATGGAAGTCAAGCCAAGGGTAAAAATGAAAGAATAAGGATAGGGTATGGGCTATTTGGAGATTAATAAGACCAATAAACAAGTTAGAATTAGTTGGATGAAGTAGGTAAAGGCAAATTGGAGCATGAAGGTGCAGATTGAAAGTGCCCATTCAAGAGAAGGAGTGATTTGCATGGACAAATCCAAGCCTAGGGTGAAGATGAAGGTAAGTGGGAGTAGTCATAGTCATAAGGAGGATCATAAGAGTGTTGGAGATCAAGTAATAATTGTAGGGCAGAAGGTGTTTCATATTTCCAAGGGACTTGGAAATATTTCATGGTCGGGAGTATGGTGCAAGAGCACCCTAGAAAGTACATGCCTCCATGAGGCAATCTTAGGAGTTTGGTTTAAATATAGTGTTTTGATGTTGTAATAAGGCCTAATAGGCCACATTAATGATGTAATAGATCTTATTAGGTTGTTAGGAGTTCATTTTCAAAATATTACAAAAAGTGTAAAATTTTGTCAATATTGTCATATTGAAAAATGCAAAAAAGTTAGAAGATAAAGTACCAAGAATCATGTGGGAGTTGGTTAGTTAGATGGAAAAAATTGGGATACTTATAAATAGTTAAATATGCCTCCCATGATTCATTTGGAAAAAGGAGGATGAAGATGTAATGATGGGGTCAGAGAAATTAACGAGAAGACTGCATTTTTCCTCATTTACTAACGTTTTCCTCTTGTTCTAATACTTTGTATGGTCTATACAAACCATTAATGAGTCTAATAAAAATTGGGATGGATTTGGTTCTATGTCTTCTACATTTTGGTTTTTATTTCATACAATTTGATTGAGTTCAAAGAGAGTTATAATAGTTTTGGTGCAGGCTGTCTGGAACCTGACCAAGGTTTACCCGCTTTTTTGTATTGTTTAGTGTGGTATGACCTCCTACAACTAAGGATTTGATTACTAACTATCTATTTTATTGGAGGAAAGAGTAATATTTTATTTTTTATTATTTTGAGTCATTTTCATGGAGAAATTAACAAGTTATGACCATTTTTGTGACAAAAGCCTATTCAAGAAACAAGTTCCAGAATTAGCAATCAGAAAACGTAGTGGTACAACCACATATGGGCTAGTAAGACCTTATAAATTTGTGAGTAGGAATATATTGATGGTACAACCACAGGGAATAAATTTTCTTTCTTCCATAAAAAATATTTTTGAGGTTTAAGGGCTCAAGTAATTCAATTCCCAAAAATGGTTTTGTTATTCCCTGTGTGAGATCTTGACATTACTGTGATAGGAAGATTGCAAAAACTATGTGGCTTTATCACAAAGATAGACAACATAGTGATGAAATCAAAGCATGGATATACAAAAATGAGCAATGGCATGGAAAATTATTTTTGTGGGTGTTAATTTTGCATTTCCATTATTTTTTACCGCTATTGTTATACTCAGGCTATGTTGCAGAGCAGAGTGGGTTTGTTGTGGGTACACACACACACATTTGAATCTGTTGCAATAGCTATGTAAAAATAAAGATTACTATAGGCCATGATGATTCACAAACTTTTACCAACCTCCCAAACTTTCAATCTCTTTTGTTGCCTTAGTAGGTACCAATTATTGTTCTTGAATAGATAAATTAGATTGTTCGCAAGGCTAGGAATTTTTTCAATCATATAGTTTATAGAAAACCATTTATGTAAATCTCAAACATATATTTATATATACATACATAGGTATACAGATACATACATACATATATGTATATAAATATACTCACATTGATATATACGAATGTATATCTAAATACACACACACACATACACACACACACAAATAGATAAATGCAAAGAAATCAACATATATAAGATGCAAGCTCATATTTTGTGGGAATCTATTATGTAGTGGTTGTAAAGGCTAAACAGTGCACACAACAAGAAGTTTTTTTAGGAAACACAACAAAAGAATATAAGCAAGTGGAGCAATTATCACTTTGAAGTTGCTATCTAGGCTATATGTTTGAGTTTTTTTTTAGAAGGGCAATGACATGGTATACAACATAGGGAAAACTGAAAAATAAGAGAGCATCTAAATGTTGTATGATAACGTAGTTTTCTTTATTAGGAGGATTTTGGCCATTATTCAAAATATACAGGGTTTGCAAATTTTAGGTGAAAGAATCAAATTGAATAAATTTTGAGAAGCTTGCGATTTTTCTACGTATTTCTAGTCTTCGTCATTTGTCTTCATTTGGTGGATTGAGGTAGGGTTTGGATACCTTTGCAAAACTTTCCTTTTGAAATGACTGTCTACATCGTGTTTGCCAAATTGTTGATTTGCTAAATTGTTGATGATTTTTGAATTGGGGGTTTTATGATATTTTCCTTGTTTGTGGAAAGGTAGTTTAGTTTTGGCTTTGTGTAGAAAATTTATGCCAGAATTAAATTTGATAACCCTAGGTTTTGAGGAGATCATTAGGCAACTTGTGCTAGGGTTGATTAGGTTTTGGTTGAAAACCTAATAGGAAATCTCTCAGAATTGTAAAGACCATTGAATGTCAAAAACTATGAGACTATATTTGGAAGCATGATTTATGAATATCTTCCATTTAAAAAAAACAAAACCAAATAGGAGAATTTAATGTGAAATTTATGTTTATTTAAGTGCAATATACTTTAGTAAATTAAGGTTCAAATTAAATACCTATCGAGGAGAAATTTTAAGTAATTTGCATGTTCTAAATAAATATAATAAAAATAAATTAAATAATTAAATAATAATTAAAATTTATTAATTTTTTAAAATATTAAATTTTAATTTGTTTATAAATAAGTTTTTAATAATTAATATTTATTATTAATTGTTAAATAATTTATATTATTAAATTATATTTTTAATTAATAACAATTATTATTTGATAATAATATTTATTATTTTAGTATTACTTTATTTTTTTGATTAATTGATATGGTTGACAATTGGGTAAATAATAGATTAATTATTTGATATTAATTAATGGAATTTCAAATCATAGATTATGATTCTACTTGATGAGTTCTTTGTTTATGTTTATTTGTGTTGGTTGTCTATTTGGGTTAGTTGGCCAAGCAGGTTACACCAGAGGCTTTTAAGCATTTTTGTCTTGCATGGGATTCTTTGTTTAATCATTATCTTAACCTTGTTTAGGAATTGATCATTTATGTGACTTGTGATCACCTTGTAATTTTGTTTTGGTTATCGTGTGACATGAAGGTTGTTTTTTTGTATAGTTGTGTTCTTATTGCATATTCTACATGAGAGAATATGGTTTTGATATTTTATGTCCAGACTTTGGTTAGGGGTATGATTTTTGTAGACACTTGGAGAGTATGATTTTGTGATTTTGTGGACCAGTTTCTGATGACCATTTTTATGGTAACCATGTGTATTTGGTATTTGATTTATTGAGATGTCCAATATGGGATGGACAATTTGGATCCTTGTATAGGATGATATGTGATTTTCTATGCTCCATTATTTTTACTTTGGTGATTATCATGATTTATGGTTTATGAGAAGCTTTTCTAGTTTTGGGTTATTCTTCTCCCTGTTATTTTGGTTGGAGCATTAGGGTAGGTTATCTAAGTGTATAAGTGGGGAGTGGCTTGTAATAGACATTGTGAGTGTGAAAAGTGGTATTACACTACACTTGAATGAATCATTTTAAATAACTTATTTTAACAATGAAAATGGCATAAACAAGATTGAAATCAGTAAGGTGACTCATTGTCTTCTAGTAGACATGAGTATGGATTTTTCTCTTAGATCATTGCAAAATCCAATGACTTTAGACTCTATCTAAATGGAGGATTTTAACAACTAAGCTATCATGCAATGCAAGTTCATCCAAAGGTTATTCTAAGATTAACCCATTTAAAACCAATTGAAGTGTTCCTATGTTGATGAATGCAATGAAAATGAAATAAACTAATTAACTATGCAATTGAAATGGCTAACAATGATTGCAATAAATGATAAATAAAATGACAACATTACTCTAAGCAAAAGATTAGATATTTATTGTGAGAATGGAGGCCTACTTATATAGAAATTCTCTCGAGAATGAACAGACAAGATTGATTCCAGATGAACGATTGAGATTCATTTCAAACTAGCACAACCCACGTGAAACTCATTTGATTGGCTGAGAGAATCAGTTATTTGGGAAACTTCTCAGGTAGAATTGAAGTTTCTAAAATGACTGATGAGTTAACATATTTGTTTTTCTAGTTAACTCGATTATTTCCAAAATTGATTTCAGTTGACTAGATGATGACTTCATAAATGTCTTTTTAGGATATTTAAGAGATTTTATTAATTTTTCTCCAAAATGTGATGACATAATTAATTAAATTCCCTTTTTGTGATTAATTGACAATCTCTAATTATTTAATCAATATCCTAAAATATTAATTAAATAAATGGTATAAGATTGGATTTTATTGCCAGTAACATTAGAATTTAGGAATTAATTAATCTAATAAGATTGAGAGCAATAATTGAATGAGACTTAGAATATAGGTCAAATTAGATTGATGAGTTGAATTGCCTTAGGTTAGGACTTAGGAGATTTTGATTAAAATTAGGACTTTCTTGAGGGATAATCAAGATTAGGGGCTTATGGTTTTGGTGACCATTTTTAGGTGATTATATTTGCCCCTCTTTGAATTGATGTGCTATCAGCACATCCATTCAAAGAATAGTTAGTGTTGAAATCAAGAATAGTTTGATGTGAAGCAATGGAACTACTCTCAAATTGATTGATTTAGAGATATCGATTATGAACTTGATTGAACAAAGATCGATAGGAAGACCAAAATGATCAGTTTGATGTGATGTGACAAAATTGAACACCTGTCTGATTTAATGATGAAAACTAACCAATTTGATGTGGCACCTTGGTAGAAAAAATAAAGAGAAATAAATGCATCCTATGGTGAAAACCACTACTTGTGGCACCTTAGACAAGTACCATGATGAAAACCTAGCAAACATGTTTCATGTGTAATTCCTTCCTCTTGCACTCTACACTTTAGGGGCAAGATTCACCATGCTAGCTATTTCATGTGCATCAATACTTCCTATTTTCACCTTTGATCTTAACAAGGTTAAACTTATTCATGATCATCATATATCCTGCCATATGTTATGCTTTCCATTAGCTTACTCACTTGCTTCCATCCATGCTACCCTATCATAATCTTTCTTATCCAAAATCGGCCATCACTATTCCTAAGACTCCTTGCCATTATTTCAAACCATCCACTCATAATCTCCATCACCCTTAATCCTAATTGTGTGATCCTATACATGGCTTATCCAAATCAATCCCTTGGTCTTGATCAAAATGAAGAACGAGAAAATGTAAAGTTTCTTAGCAGGAGTCTCTTGACATGTCCACCCTTTTGGACCACATGCTTTCGTAACACTGGGTCATTATCCTATATGCCATCTAACATTGCTTAAATGAGCTTACATTGCTATATTTTATTTCCCTAGCTTGGGTAATCTTGAGGAGACTATCCTTGAGGGTTGCATTCACTCACTTCATCCCTCATTATCGTTTCACTTCATCCATCCACTCGCTAATCCATCCATCATGTCCTGTACCTTGCTAGACATTGGGGGCAAAACCAATGTGATCTTGCTTGAGAACTGATAATCTTTGAAAATCATAAAAAAGTTGAAAAGTCTTGAAAAAATTATCATCTTAGTGAAAACCTGGCAAACAGGCACTTTGATGCATCAATCTAAAAATAAATAAAAATCTCTAAGTACTAAAAAAAATTGAAAAATGGAAAAAGTGCCCTGGTGAAAACCTAGTAAACATGCGCCTTGGTAGAAAAAATAGCATATCTTCCAAGTAGGTGAAAACTTGGTAAATAGATGCCTCTTGTACTCAAGCACTCCATTTATCAACACGCATCTTGGCATCCTTTATTTGCTTCAGTTTACACATAACCTTCAGTCACTTTCGTGACACATCAATTTTTCCACACTACACTACCATGGATTGGAATCGGTCTTTATCTTCGTCATAGGACATTCAAGTCTCACTAGGGGGTAGTTTCCTACATGATAGTCAGTTAGAGCATCATCCCAATCAAATCAGAGTCAGTTTTCCAAAAACCACTAAAAGGTTAATCATTGACACACACTAGTGTTTCTCAACACCGCACAATGTGACGACATTGACCAATAGTGTTTCTCAACACTTATCAGATAAGCTTTAATAATCACCCATCAAAATGAACGACAGACTAAATGATCAAAATAATTTCTTAACACTACCCACTTCAAAAAGCTAGAATGCAAAACACAAACAACACAAGACTTTTTGAATTAATGGTGATCACATCTCTGTTGCAACTTGACGATGTCTAAATGACTAGAGAAGCAATGAAGGTTGTGAATTTTCTTGGCATGTTGTTTGTTATGATTCGATTTACTGATTATCCCTTCCTATGCAACTCAACAATGTCTAAAATGACTAGAGGGACATAGGCTAGGGGCATAATCATTTTTCTATGTCTTCTGCTTGTTGATGTGGTTTCGATGATCCTAAACTATCCAATAAATTGGGTGTCTATGGTAAGAGCCTCCATCTTGATTTGAATGACACACATACCTCAACTCCTTTTATATGGATACTAAGGTGAGGTTAGAGCTATCTCCTTATCTGTTATTATGTTTGTTTACACAAGAACCATTCAAGTCATCTTAGCTTCTTATGCCTTGGTGCTTATGGTTACTGCAGACACGCAAAATTGGATAAGTGCTTTTCAAAATGCAATAAATCATCAAAATGGATAAAAAATCAATAAAATGGACATAATTAAATAAAGTTGAGCAAAATCAATTAAAACAAAGGAATTATTAAATAATGATGTTAAATGATTAAATCGAAGCTTAAAAGTGCCAAAAACACTATATAATTGATTTTAATCAATTAATTGTATAGTTGTTTTAATCAAAAATCAAAATAAACCTATTACCCTTACATGGCTAAATTTAATTAATTAATTGAATTAAATATTCTTAATTTCTTTCAACAAAGTGATGAACCAATGAAAATTGAGGACAAAAAGACATAAATCACTCAAACATTTAAATTGTCCAAAGATTTGAAACCATTTAAAGGGTTGTCCCCTCATTTGTCCCCCCATTTATGAACAAAGCAAAGTTTTTGACTCAACCAAGGGATAACCATGATTATTTCACTCCACCCCCTACCCTTGGACATTTACTATAAATATGAGGCATTTTGGAGAGTATTTCCATCTTGGAATTTCATTTGCAAAGCATTGTTATTATAGGCATTTGAATAGCATAATAAGAGCAATTTGAGCATTTAGAGCAATTATCATTGTAGTTTGTCAATTTGAGCTAGATTAAGCATGGAATCATCATAGAAGCATTGTAAAATCATAATAGCAGCATAATTTCTCATTTTAGAAGTGTCACTAGTGAGGATTTAAGCTGAGAGCTTCATTTACCACTTCTTTCTAGAGAACCATGGGATAATATAGATTGTAGTTTCATTTTAAAGTAGATTTGCATTGTGTTTAGTTTAAATTGATGCTATTAGATCTTAATTTCATGAAGGTGTTAAACTCACACACACAAATGGTGCCCACTGTGGGGTTGTAGGCCTCATTTTCATCATTTTCATCTCAATTTGCATGCTTGGATTGTATATTTTCCATGTTTATTTTGCAGGAAATAGATAAAATGTCACCTACGGAAGATTCAATCACGCCTGCAGACCTTTAGCTATTGCTTTACACCTCTGGATTAACATCTATTAGTTGGAGATTCATGCCTACGACAGTAAATAATTATGCCTTTGCTGCTTAAAGTCACGCTTGTGACTCAGGAAGTATCACCTAACCTTTGTTTACTATCGCTTAAGTTTACACTTTGCTTCGCATGTTATAGTTTCAGTCACACTTTGGAAAGGAAAGTTATCGCTTACTATTGTTAACATGTCACTTAGCGTGAATTATTTTGTGCAATTTGAAGTTTTGTTTACGCCTCTGGATAAACTGTTCATGCCTGTGTAACTTTGAGTAACGCTTGAGCCACTGCAAAGTGACGCTCGCTATTATCAAAGTTACGCTTGTCAGCAGTTTTGTTCACGCCTATTAGCTGGACAATGTCACCTGATGTTTGTTGTCTATATTTGTTGTTAATTTGATCTAATCAGTTGTCTAACTCCATGGTTTTTTTAATTTTGATAGTAAATGAGCCACCACAGGAAAGTACAGAAGCTTGAAAGTAGATTTAACAAAGAGGAAAAGGCTTTAGCAAAGAGAATTAAGAAGGAAAACTTTGAGCACATAAAGGTTGTTCTTGAGAGTACACAAGAGGAGGAAAATAAGGTATATTAGGAATACTTTGTTGTAGTTGAAGCATATAAAAAGAAATTTATTTCTTTAAATTGGATCTTTAGTCCTTAATTCAAATTTTTGTTTGAAAGATTTACAATTAAAGGGCTTAAAATTCATTACATAAAATGCATGCTTTGTAAATTTGATTTTGATTTCCCCTCACTTTGATTGTTAGTGTTGACTAACTTGTTGGAGGACAAGCACATTTGGAGGAGGTTATTGCCAAGGTGAGTTGATAAACAATGAAAAAAACTTTCAAAAATGCGCCTAGCTTATGCTAGCTACAAGGAAAGGTATTTTTCTATTCAAGCTTGCACTTGATTAAATTGTGGCATTTCTATTTGAACATAGCATTAATTAAAGCCAAGAATTGAACCAAACATTTCCATTTCTAAGAATCTCTATGTAATGAGATTGAAAAAGAACCTTATTGCTTGAGTGTTTGAGGAACTAAAGGGAAAGTTAGGGATATGCTCTTCACCTTTTAGGTGAAACAAATTCCCAAACACTTAACCTTAATTCCATTCTTCTTGCTTTCAATGAACATGCTAGTTAAAATAGAGATTTAGTGGGCTCGCCCCCCGAGTTTTCCTTAACAGGGCCGGTGAGAGGGACAACCCAAAGTGGGATACACTTGCTATTACCACGAGAATCTGACCCACTCTAAAATGAAATGCATGTATCCTTAATGGGGTGCATGACAAAAGGGTTTTAATTTCTCGAACTTCCTCTAGTAGCCTTAATGGATTGCACAAAATCATACCTCGGTGCGTGTGGGAAGCCCCTTAACATACTTGGGGGATGAGAGATTTCAATCCATTTTGAATGAAATACTTACTAAATCTCGGTTAAAATAGAAAAGCCACCTTTTTAGAGCCATGTTTACAAGCCAATTTGACTTTAGGTAGGCTGTTTGGAATCTATTCTTGTGCTATACTTGTGAAAACATTCGAGAATATACACATTAGAGTTTTTAGAGACATTGATGTGTGTGCTGCGTTTGTTTTTAATTTTCAAACAATAAATTTTCAAAAAATCTGATCTCAAAATTTTACAACCTGGTCAGAGAAGTGTCACTTGGGAACAAAATAATCATGCCTATCAGAGCTTTAGTCACGCCTATGACTAGTGTAAAAATGTGTAGATAGAGAAAAGTCACACTCAAAACCTTTGTAAACATGCCTATGTAAACTAGAAAATCACCTATCAAAGGAAAAGTGCCGCCTGCATCCTGCAGAGTGTCGCCTAACAAAACACCAGTACACACGTATACCAAATTGGGTCACGCCTAAAATCAATTAAGTGATGCCCAAAAATCTAAAAGGGCAAACAAAGAGTATTTGTAGGGGGGGTCAAACATTTTTAAGTATATTTTTGAGTACCCTTTTCCGTGTTCTTACTGCTCCAACTTGCAGTCTAGTCAAAAATCTTGTTATACACATTTTTTTGAATTTTTTTGCAAAGGATTAAACCCCGAGTAATATCAATGCTTACTCTCCAAGGTTCATGCCTAATTTCACTAGATCTTACTACGTTAAACAAACCTTGCAAGTAGATGGAACTTACTTGAGGCAAGAGCTCCCTTACCCAGGAGACAAGTCTACTACTCCTATAATACCCCAAAAATCACCTGAACAAGAAGGGGAGGATAACATGATCTACTATGGTAGTTTGGGTGGTAAAGACAATAGTGGCATCGATCTCACTAACCAAGGTGATGCCAATAATGGGGGCATTGGCATAAATAACCAAGACAATACCAATAATGGAGGAGCAGATCAAAATGCTCAAGGTATAGACAACACTCACACTAGAACTAACACTGAAGCAATGACAAAAGATGCCACGGATGAAAAGGTTAGTGAGGCTATCCAATGTCCCTATTTCTGAAAGCTCATGGAAACGGCAATGGATAGAGATAGAGAAAAGCACTTTCTAGACTTAGCACAAAAAGGCCTCAAGCTTCCCCATGACTACGATGTTAACCAACTCAAACTACCAAAAGTTGAGGAGAGTACCTTAGATATCATGAATAAGTAGTTCAAGATGTTTCAAATGCAATTGGATACTATTAAGCAAAACAGAGCTCCCAAGCCTTTCTCCATCGAAGCATTATGTCCATTTCCATTTGATAAAAGCTTGGTCATGGTGCCATTCCCAATCAATGTAGTGTTCCCCAAGTATGACAAGTATGAAGGAACGTCGGATCCCCAAGATCACTTATGGGAGTTTTGTGCATTGAGCTTAGAGTTCATGCATGATACAACATATTTAATGAGACTATTCCCGCGAAGCTTAGGAGGCATGGCTATGGAGTGGTTTTCTAAGTTACCCTCTGACATTAAGACCTTCAAAGAGTTAGCTTCAAAATTCATGGCCCATTACTCATATAACATCAAGCATGAGGTCACGATGATAACATTATGTAACACTAAACAAAAGGATGGAGAGGCATTCCTCACTTTTCTACAAAGATGGAGGATAATTTTTGCAAGATATCCTAGGAGCGTACCTAAAACAGAGAAGATGGATATCTTCATAAATAGTTTAAGCAATGAGTTGAACTACCGATTGCGAATGCAATGTCCCAAGACCTTCCAGGATCTAATTGAAAATGGAGTCACAACGGAGGAAGTGTTGGTCAAAAGTGGAGAACTAAAATTGTACAAAGATAATAAGAACAACTCCAACAACAATAACTCCAACAATGTCAACAATCAAAAGAATAATTGGTTCAATAGTAATAGTTGGTATAAGAACAACAATAAGGGAATTGTTAATGATGGTGTGGTGGAGTCTACCAACTTGAAGGTGGTTCCATTTTCTCTTACAAGGACACCTAATTAGGTGAATAATGCCAATCAGACATCCAATGCACCTTCCAATAACAACAATGCCAATAAGGGTGACGAAGGAAATAATGCAAGAAATAACAAATTTGATAAATATTTGGTGCCCACTCCTCAAAGGAACTTCACACCCTTGGGTGAACCCCTCGAAAGGGCATTAAAGATGCTCATGGCTAATAATGTCATTACTTTACCCAACATTCAGCCTTATGAGCCAAATAACAAGCCTAGTTGGTGGAGTGCCATTAGCCATTGTGAGTACCACATAATTCGAGGGCACACAACAAATGAATGTCTGCAACTAAAGAATATAGTGCAAGATTTAATTGATGGTGGCATGATCACCATTGATGGACCTCAAAACAATGAAGATCATACAACATTCAAACAACCTTTCTACAAACATGACAAAGGGGAGTCATCTAATGGCAAGAAACAAAGCGCCAATAATCTTAACTTTGCGCCACCTTATGATAACATTGTGAATGCTATAATAATCAATGAACAGCCCCAAAAAGAGGTATCAAATGTCATTACAAGAGGGTAGACTTCTAGAATGACCCTACAAGGGGTTGCTCCTAAAGTTATTAGCACTCTGCAATCCAACATTGTGGTCAAGCAACCTTCTACAGCAACAAAACCTTATAGCTTGGTTGATCAGTTGTAAAGAACTCCAACGCAAATCTCTATCTTAGAGTTATTGAAGTTATCACCTAACCATAAGGATATTTTAGAAAAAGCTCTAATAGAGATGAATGTTCCTACTAATTTAGAAGAGGAGAAGTTCCAAAATATGGTAGGTCATCTTGTGGCACCTCATTGTCTCTCATTTTCCGATCAAGATGACATGTCTATAAGCCATCCTCAAAATCTACCATTGCATATAGAGGTCTTAATCGAAAGGCATAGAGTCAAAAGAGCCCTCATTGATGGAGGAGCTAGTCTTAACATTTGTACTTTAAGTCTTGTTAAATCCTTAGGGTTGTCCGAGTCTTGCATTGACCCTATGAAGAAAATCACCATTAAAGCTTATGATGAAGCTGAAAGGGCCTCTAAAGGCATGATCGTATTGCCCATTCAAGTGGGACCAGTCAAGAAGGACACCAATTGCCAAGTATTGGACATGAAATTAACTTATAATATTTTGTTGGGGAGACCATGGATTCATGAGATGCAAGCAGTCCCATCCACGTACCACCAATGCATCAAATTTTCGTACATGGGTGAAGAAATCATGGTTGGAAGGGACTCAAACCCATTCCAATATTGTAATTCACTCAAACCCCTTCATGAGTTATATATTCCACATAACCGAGAAGGAATCATTCAAAGAGTCACCATTGAAGATACCAAAATGGATGATCCAGTCGTAACATTAAATGCTACTCAAAACCCTCCTCAAGCTAGCTCAACAACGTCAACTAAGGGAAAGGAAAAGATGAGCTATGAGGGTCCAATTACAAGTGAAGGTTCAAATCAAGAGTTCAAATTAGAGATTGTACTTTACAAACCCACTAGAGAAGAAAAAGATAAAATTAAAGAGGAAAATTATGAGAAAATGGATAAAATGATGGCTACATTTGATAAACAATACACAATTAGTTCCAAAGGAGTAGGGGAATACTCTGTTTCCCTATTCGACATGCCCACGTCTCCAAGGACACATGGAAAACCATCAAAAGGATCTTTGCCTCACAAGTACAACTCTTACTTCGTAAGAGAAAATGATATAGCAACATTTGACAAGGAGGAAAATGAAGTACTTCAATGGCTCTATCACGATGAAGAAGATACCTCAAGCACTCCCATGGAACGAATTCAACATGTTAATATACAAACCGAGCAATATGGGAAAGGTTTTGAGATTATGCAAAAGATGGGATACAAGGGAAGAGGATCCTTAGGCCAAAGGAATAGAGGGTTACTAGAACCCATTGAACCTACTTGGAGGGCAAAACAAGAAAGATCCAGAGTAGGCTATCAATACAAAGGTGAAAGCTCAAGTCCAATGCAAGATTTTTATCCTCAAATAAATGCCTTAAAATCTAAGGGAGATAGTGATGACTCCCGGGATTATGAGTGGGATACCCTATCAGATGAATCATGTCATGATAAGGAGGTAATTGCAATACATACTTATGCAAAGATCCCAAGGCAAGAGATTGAAATCAATGAAGAACTTAATATCCAAGGGCTTAACATAGGACATGCCCCTACCAATCAAGCATGGATAGATACATTTTGGATGCCTTCGGAGGAGGGAGATTCAAATGTTAGTTTTAATCCACTCGTGGCTTTTCCCACATTGTTTCCCATAGAAGTCGAAGAGGACTCAAGTGAAGGGGATTTTGACCCTTCTTCCATGGATCATCTCGAGGAAGCGCACATCATAGATCTAAATGATACAATGTATGAACCCTCAAATAAAGTCATGTCCCTAAACCCTATTGATGACATCTTACTCAATGAATCCTTACTTTTGATACATCCGGATCTCATTGATTGGGACCAAACTGAGCCAAATGACTTACTTTACTTTCCAAATGACCAAGCAGCAAACCAATACCTTAATGCGGTTGAACCCTCTTTCATCAATGAATTTGATATGAACATGATGAGAATGATAGGGGTCCATTCTCTTAGTCAAAAGAAAAAAATTGAAAAAAAAAATAAAAAATGAAAAGTTCTAGTGCTGAAAACCACTATGTGGCACCACTAGAACAAAAAATAAAATAAAATAAAAGATGTTTTCTTTGGTGAAAACCCAACTATGGCACCAAAGGAAGAGAGATTGGATACCTTGCCCGAACACGAGGAAGAAAGGTCACCTATTCTTATAGAACCGACAGAAAAGGTCAACATTGGGACAGAATTGGATCCAAAATTTATACACTTGGCAGCATCACTTACACCTCTAGAAAGAGAGGACTTCATCAAATTTTTCCAAGAGCAACAAGTAAACTTTGCATGGTCATATGCCGACATGCCTGGATTGGATCCCGATTTCATAATGCATCATTTGAATGTTAGACCTAGGGTTAAACCCGTGAAGCAAAAGCTATGAAAAATGCACCCACATGTGGCTCTCCTAGTGAAGGCAGAATTGGAAAAAATGTTAAAGGTTGGATTTATAAGGGCAATAGCATATGCTGAATGGATCTCTAACATTGTACTGGTCACAAAGCATGATAAATCTATTCGGGTGTGTATGAATTTTAGAGACTTGAATCTTGCATGCCCTAAGGGATGATTTCCCACTTCCGAGCATAGATGCCATAGTGGATTTGATAGCTGGTCACTCCATGTACTCATTAATGGATGGTTTTAGTGGCTACAATCAGATAAAAATTGCACCTGAAGACTAAGAAAAGATAGCCTTTACTTGCCCTTGGGGCACTTTTTGTTGGAATGTCATGCCCTTCGGCCTTAAAAATGCCGGAGCCACATATCAAAGGGCCATGACAACTATCTTCCATGACATGATGCACACTTTTTTAGAGGATTATGTGGATGATATCCTAGCGAAGTCCCACAAAAGAGAAGAACACTTACAAATTCTAAAGAGGATATTCATTCGGTTGGAACAATTCAAAGTTAGATTAAACCCAAAGAAATGTGCCTTTGGTGTCCAATCTAGCAAGCTATTAGGCTATATAGTTTCCGTTAAAGGAATTGAAGTGGACCTGGAGAAAGTACAAGCCATCATAAACATGGAGATACCTAAGAACATCAACCAAATGAGATCCTTACAAGGCAAAATACAATCCATAAGAAGGTTTATTTCTCAATTGGCTGAAAAGTGTCATTCCTTCACTAGATTGCTACATAAGGATACTATATTCATGTGGGATGAGGAATGTGATCAAGCTTTCACATTATTAAAGACCTATTTGATAAATCCACCTATTCTCATGCCACCAATTAAGGGCAAATCATTTCTTCTATACATATCTACTACCAAAAGATCACTAGGAGTGCTTTTAGCACAAGAAGATGAACAAGGAAAGGAAAGAGCTATCTACTATTTGAGTAGGAATTTGATAAAATATGAGCTTAATTACACATTTATGGAAAGGGCTTGCCTAGCAATGGTGTTTTCATCTCAAAAGTTGAGGCATTATATGTTGATGCATAAGATCAAGTTGATTGCCAAAATTGACCCTCTCAAGTACTTGTTAAGTAAAACTTCCCTAACGGGTAGGATAGCCAAGTGGGTTATGATATTGAGTGAATTTGACATTGAGTATGTTGATAGAAAGGTGTTGGTGTAATTAAGTATTTACTAATTACACTTTACTTAAGTTTACTTAGGATAATGCATTGCATAGTAGTTTGTGTTTGAGACACTTAGGAGTTTGCATTCCTTTTTAGCACATGGTTAGGAGAATCTCCACTTTAGGTGTGATATTTGTCATCACATATCTCTTTGTGTGTGAGATCCACCTTTAGTGATCTTATCACATTATCATCCTCTCATTGTTGCACATATTTTCATGTACAATGGAGGATGATCCACCTTTGGTGGACATGTGATTCCACCTTATGTGGGTGATATCTTATCATCTCCTTATCATGTAGTCTTATTGCATTGCCTATATATTTAGGCACTCCTACTATGTAATCAATCATTCAATCTATTATTCATTATTTGATCAGTTGATCATATTATATTTTGTCTCTCTTGTGCTATCTCTTGAGCTTCTAGATCTTGGCATCTATTCTTTGCCTTAGGCAAATTCTTACAAAAGGAAATAAAAGGGAAAGTGATAGCGGATCATTTAGCTGAGAATCCCATGAATTCTACACAAACTATGCAAGTGGAATTTCTAGATTCCACCATTGTAAACATAGAAGCAAAAACATGGAAGTTATATTTTGATGGCTCCTATACTCAAGGAGTTTCCAGGGCTGGCATACTATTGGTCACTCCTCAAGGTTACACCATTCCAAAGTCCTACAAGCTTATGTTTCCATGCACAAATAATATAGCGGAATATGAGGCACTAGTTATAGGCATCAAAATGGCCTTAGAGTGGAATATCACGGAGTTACAAATTTATGGAGATTCTCAACTCATCATCAATCAAGTCAACAATGAATATAACACCAAAGATGAAAAGTTGATGCCATATAAGACTATGATTGATGGATGGAAGAAATACTTTGCCTTGATCACTTTTGAGTAGATTCCTAGAGAGAAAAATAGAGCAGCTGATGCCATGGCCACCTTGGCTTCCTTGTTACAAAAACCAGATCAAAATGAGAAGTATGAGTTCTTGGTGGAAGAGTTGGTGAAACCGGCATTCAACCTTCCCGAAACCCAAATTTTTGCCCTATTACATGGATATGACTCCCCTTGGTACAAACCTATATACACATATCTCAAAGACCAAGTGCTACCCTTAGACCAAACCCGAGCTCAAAAACATAATTTCATACGCCAATCAGCCTATTACATAATCCTTTTAGAAACATTGTATCGTAAGGGTCTTGATGGGACATTACTTAGATGTCTAGAGGAAGAAGAGTCTAAGTTATCTTTACACAAGGTTCACGATGGCATTTGCGGGTCACACTCAAGCAGTCTAAACCTAGCTAAGAAAATCCTTCGCTTAGGGTATTTCTGGAAGACATTAGAAAATGATGCTTGCTATTTTGTGAAGATATGTAGTAAATGTCAATATCATGGTGACATGATACATGCACCAGCATAGGAATTACACCCATTTGTCACACCATGGCCTTTCTACCAATGGGGGTTTGATCTAATTGGCATCATTTACCTACCTTCTTCAAATGGGCACAAATACATCATAACCGCAATGAAATGTTTCATGAAGTGGGTTGAAGTGGTTCCTTTGATAACGGCAATGGGTAAACAAATTTCCATGTTTATCTTGAATCACATCATTTTCCGATATGGCATTCTGCATGCCATAATAACAAATAATGGAAAACAATTTAAAAACAAGGATGTGGATGAACTTTGTGCAACATTTCATATCACTCACCACTCATCATTGATCTATTACCCTCAGGGAAATGGGCAAGCTGAAGCCACGAATAAGAATATCTTGAAAATGTTGAAGAGGTTGGTCAATAAATAAGGAAGGAATTGGCATGTGCAAATTAATCTAGCATTGTGGGCCTATAGAACTAGCATAAGAACACCTATGGGAGCCACACCATTCTCATTAGTCTATGGGGCCGAAGCATTTCTACCATTAGAGGTTGAAATCCCATCTCTACGAGTATCATTACAAGGATTGATCATAGATGAAGACTATAGAGTCGCTAGACTTCAACAATTGAAGTTACTTGAAGAGCATCAAACACAAGCTTATGAACACCTGAAAGTGTATCAAAATAGAATCTCGAGGAACTATAATAAACATATCAAACTGAGAGTCTTTCAAGTAGGAGACTTAGTGTTGTGAGAGAACCCAAAGAATCAGGTTGAAAGAGAGAAGAAAGGCAAATGGGAAGCTAATTGGCTTGCCCATTCATCATAGTATCTTTATTTGGCACGGGAACCTATAAGTTATCAGATTGTGAAGGAGAGGAGGTCCAAGAACCCATCAACAGTATTCATCTCAAAAGGTTCTACACATGAGTCAGATAAAAGAGTATAAAGAGTATCAGATGAAAGAGCATCATATTTATTGTACATAGTTCAAAAGAGATTTTGAAAATACCAAAAACATTGGAAAAGTACAAAAGATCAAAAACATTCAAATAAGATGTTGTCTTGGTGAAAACCTAGCAAATAGGCGCCTTGATGATTTTTATAAAAAAAAAGCTTTAAAAATAGAAAAAAGAGCTTGATCCGTCTAAAGGGTGAAAACTTGGTAAACAAGCACCTTTGGTTCCCTTAAGTTTGTCTTTCCTAGTCACATGTGTACATATTACATTTCCAAACATCCCATTTGTAAACCTTCATTGCATCCGTCATTTGTACATAGTCATAATAAAGCTTTCAGTCACATTGTTGCATTTCCTACAACCCTAAGTTGTCACATGATCGCATTTATTACTTAGGGGTAGGCAAGGATTGGAATTTTGGTACCATATGGATTCAATAAGTGCTACAATCAGTCACGTCAGAGAGAAATTTATCAGAACTTTAGAGAACAATTTTCGTGAACCTTGATGGATATCATTGTTTACCACCCAAGTATTTGATCCTACAACTTGATTCGTAAGCCTTCATTGACTTTATTATTCAGGATTAAAATTTGACAAAACATCTTAAAGATCAGAATGCTTGGAAATACTTTTTGAAAATCATGAAACATGGCAAAACACTTAAAGCTTTCTTTTGATAAATTTTTAGGAAATTGACTTTTTATCACCTCTTTTAGTTAATCAATGATGTTTTGACTAGATTGGCCATGATAAAGACGTGATATTTTCTTGCCTTTAAGTGAGTGTTTTGAGGAAAATCCATCAACTTATGAGAATTCATCTAACGACATGGTCCTCAAAGAATCATCGAGGACTATCTCATAAGAGGAAGGATTAACCTTTGCTTGTTTACGCAAATGGATCCCTTGGTTATTTAGATCTTCCATTTCTTAATGCCAAAAATCCACTTGCAACATTGAATCCATTGACACCGGTATTCAGACTCCCATAGTTTGGTCATCCAACTAGTGAGGGTTGTACCAGTTTCAAAACAAGGTTACCAAAAAGTGATAAAAAGTGGTATTCATATCATCATGATGTGGTTAGTGATGATTGTACTAGCTTTTCGGTCCCAAAAATGCTCAATGATGAAAATTTATCCTCATGGCATTTCTTTGCTAAAAGCTAGTGACACTTAGGTTGCATTATCATGTTAGATTAATTGCATGGCACTACCATGTTTAGATTAATTGCATTGCATTATCATGGTAAGTTAATTGCATTTATTTATGGTTAATTTCCAAGGACAAAAGAGGGGCACATCAATAAAACTTAATTTGTTTCAAACATCAAAGAAATGGGGGGAGATTAAATTCAAACATTCATTCTAATCCTTGATTTTAAAACAACGCAAGTGAGATTATCTTTGCATTCATGTATAGCATTAATCATTATTCATTACTCATATATTAGAAGTCAGAAAAGAAAAGAAATCATGTTCCATAAATCATACATTCATAAAAATAAGAGTTAGCATTGCATTCATCTAAATACTTGAAAATAAAAAACATACATATGCATTTCCATAAAACATTTTGCATCCATACATTGACAAAATAGAAAAGCATCTCATCAAAATCCATACATCATTGCACTCATTTATTTATATCATAAAATAAGATAACTGCATCCATAGCATAAATCGTAAATGCATAACACATCATATAGTTGCATAAAAGATAATCTCATATATCAAATCATCAAGACAATCCAAAGAGTATATCATCATATATCATCAAAAAAGTGTTCATCAATGATCCATCAAATCAATACATCAAGTATCAAGGTACAATATCATCAAAAGGGGTACATCAAATGGTTCGATCAATCAAATAACATGAAATATGGAATAGAGGACATCAATGATGGCTAAATTTGTCAACAGACAATCACGATCTTGTGGTACCTGGATCTCTACCATTTGATGGAGGAGCTTGAGAAGTACTCGCTTCGTCCTGTCTCGGCACTACCACGGCTGATACAAACTGTTGTAATAAGGAAGCAACCTGATCCAATCGCCCTACAATAGTGGACATATCTATCCTCAATATCTGCATATCTCGGGATAATGAATCAATGCGACCATCCTGTCCACCCTGTCCATGATCCTATGGCTGAGGAGCTGGTGGAGGCATTTGTGGAGCCTGATCTTGGTGTACCTGATGCTAAGGAGCACCATCATCCTATTGATCATCATTCTGTTGTGCCAAAGCTACTTGCTACAACTACACTAAAGGATCTAAACCTCTAGGAATCTACCTAGCAACATCAACATGAGCATGTCTCTGAGCTCTCTGCTATTTATGAGCTCTATCCTACCTAACTGTTGCTCTAGGATGACCCGTCGGGACTGCATCAACCTGTGTATCTATGCCATCACCCTGACCATGTCTATCACCATGACGATCTCTATGTCCACGTCCTCTCCTATGTCTACCACCACCACCAATGACATGAACACCATCACGTCATCCAAGAATAGGCTTTGCTGGATCGGTAAATTGAGGAAACATGTTCTAAGCCCACCAATCTGCATACTCACGTGACATCCCAGCATCTGCAATACCTATCAGCATCTCCCATCTACACACAGTCATGCCTGCAATCTAATCTAAGGCAAACTGGTAGTCAATGCAAGGACCCCACATAGATATCTCTGCATGTACTTGGGCATATAGTGCATTGCCCTGAGGCATAACCTGTATCCTACCATACTATCTCAAAAATTTGCCAAAGCAGAAGTGCTCAATAGTAGTGGTAGTGCACCCAATCATCCAACGAGGGGAAAACATATAAGATAACTCATCCTCATCCTCTCTCCATCGATCACAACTAATGTAGGGATGCCACTGAACCTGATCAATATCATCTAGTTGTCGGCACCAGTAGTCCAAATGACCCAAATGATGCTGAGTAACCATGCCTATATATAGAAAAGCATAAGGATAACCCCGGGGATGTCTCCTATCATAAATGGGCCTAGTAATGGGAAGATGCTTCCATATCCATAACTGAAGAATAATAGCACCAGCTAATAACGATGCACTAGCCCGATAAACCACCTCATGTAGATCATGATATAGCTGGGCTAAGATGTAAGAACCCCAATCAAACCATCGAGGATGTGCAAGCAAGTCCTCCAAAATCTTGCCCCAACCAATAGAAAAATTGTGACCACATCGGTCAGGAAGAAGCAAACCACCAATTAGGGCACCAAGTATGGTTGGCAATCTCAGAAATGAAGCAAACTAAGGCCATGTGATAGTATCACCATCACCTATAGTGTTGTCCCCGAACACTCGTCGACAGATAGTAGAATCATAAACAGAGTCATAGTATACCAACTCTCCTCTGCAAGGAATCTGTAACAATCAATACACGTCCTCTGACGTGATTATCATCTCTCCATATGGTAAATGAAAGGTGTTGTGGTCGGAGTGCCATCGCTCTGCCACTACAGTCAGTAACCCATGGTTCAGCTGAAACCGTGGGAGATCAAGTAGAAAACTCAAATCGCATCGCTCAATAACTCGAAACTCAGCAGCAGTGAGGGACTGACCTAAGTCAATAACCCAAGATGCAACTGGACAGATGTATAAAGTAGGAAAGTGAGCCTGTTGGCAAAACAAGAGGGAATCATATCAGTATGTCACATCGAGGAATTATCTCAAGTCAATCTTGTCAAAAGTATCAAAGTAATCACACCTAGAACCATTTGTTCATGTCTCTATATCCTGAGAACGAACTAAGCAGTATCAAAATCATATCAGTTTTCACACTGATTGATTTATCCTATTAGTAACTATCCTATCTGGATTGACCAATCATATTTTTTGATATTACTATTCTAATATCCTAAACCAATTGTTTTGTTAAAAAGCAATAGCCCTAATCTAATCATTCCAATCGGTCCTCAAAAGTTATCAAATTTGGCATCAAAAGCAATCAGGTATACGTGCAATTTTTTCAAAATTCACTAGGCATGATTTTCATCATGCCAGGTGACAGTATATCTTAGGTGATAACCAAAATAGGTTAAGCGACATTATTATGGTGTTAGGCGATAGTTTACTTGCTACGCGACAGTGAATCATGTAACACGATAGCATAACCTAGCCTAGGTGACAGAGAATTTGTTAGGGTTTGTATACGCGATAACCTAAATGGAAAGGGGCATTTTAACATAGCCTTAGGCATGAGTATTTTGCTAATAGGTGAGATTGAAAATTTCCTAGGCGGTAGTAAAATACACAGACACGACAAAGGAAAGCGCGGAGGTGACATTAAACTAGTCTATGCGGCATTACAAAACTTCTAGGCGAGATTTTGCATATTCAACGCAACGATGAAATAAGGAAATTGCCATAAATGCTAATAAATGCACCATAAATGTAAAGACAGAGTTGGGAATGACTTATCGGAGGTCCATACTCAGGGGGCCTTGCATATCTCTAGCACCTCTCGAATCTATGCTCCCGAATAGGCACAACCATCTCAAAATTCACCAAAGAATAAGAGCAAAATTACCAAAGATGAAAAGTAAAAATGACTAGTAAAACAAGGTTTATCAACCTATTTAAGGTATTTTGACCTAATTTTGGAGGTAAAAATGGAGGTGAACCTATATTGAGTAATCAAAACAAACTGGGGCATATTCTTAAAATCATGGCATATAATCAAATATTCAGAAATGAAAACATATTCTAAATCAATCATCATAAATATTTTTCAAATTAAGAAATTAATATGTTTTAATTTCTGAGGGGGCATCAAGGTATTAAATTGAAGTAGCAATCAAACATCAGGGAATCAGTGGGGCATCAAAATTTTTTGGCTCATTATTGGAGGCAACAATCATATCATATCAGAGGCAGCAATCAATCAATATTAGTGGCATATCAGTGAATTAGCGATCATGACTTCAAGAAATCTTTGAATCAATGTTCTTCGTACATCAATTCAAAGAGGGGCATTTGTAGACACACAAAATTGGATAAGTGCTTTTCAAAATGCAATAAATCATCAAAATGGATAAAAAATCAATAAAATGGACATAATTAAATAAAGTTGAGCAAAATCAATTAAAACAAAGGAATTATTAAATAATGATGTTAAATGATTAAATCGAAGCTTAAAAGGGCCAAAAACACTATATAATTGATTTTAATCAATTAATTGTATAGTTTTTTTAATCAAAAATCAAAATGAACCTATTACCCTTACATGGCTAAATTTAATTAATTAATTGAATTAAATATTCTTAATTTCTTTCAACAAAGTGATGAACCAATGAAAATTGAGGACAAAAAGACATAAATCACTCAAACATTTAAATTGTCCAAAGATTTGAAACCATTTAAAGGGTTGTCCCCTCATTTGTCCCCCCATTTATGAACAAAGCAAAGTTTTTGACTCAACCAAGGGATAACCATGATTATTTCACTCCACCCCCTACCCTTGGACATTTACTATAAATATGAGGCATTTTGGAGAGTATTTCCATCTTGGAATTTCATTTGCAAAGCATTGTTATTGTACACACTAAAATATGCACTTCTATGAACCATTGCATGCAAGGTTGCTCAACAATGAGGCCTCACAAAGCGGCTCATAGCTCTCTATGCATGGAGTTGCAAGGGACTATGAGTTTTGCTCTCAGCTAGAGCTACAAGAAAGTGACCTTGCTAGTCAACCACACAATGAGAGATTCAAGTGAAGACAAGGGCAAAAATGCCAATATCTCCAAGAATCCAATATGAAATGCAATGGAATGCAACTAAAATGAAGATGCAAATGTGCAAGCTATGCTATGAAAATGGAAGTACAAACTAAGCTATGAAAGGAAATAGCAATGGATTACAATGCCTCCTATTTAAACTATGTGAGCTTATTCTATTGCATAAAAGGAAATCTAATCTATGATGCCATGAAAATGAAGCTACTATGCAAGAAATGAAATCTAACTATGAAGCAAGAAAGCCATGATGATGCAAGAATGAAGACAAGAAGATAGAGTGTTGATGAAGATCTAAGATGAATGCCAACAATGCTCCAAATCTTCAAACCCTAGATGCAAGAATGTCTCCAAAAGCTCCAAGATGACCTAAAAAACCTGTAGCATAACAATAGCATAAAATATGGATATGCAAATGAAGGAGAGAGCTCTCCTTTTATAAGAAATGAGGTGAAATGGACCATGGAGATTAAGAGGTAAAAAGTCTTAATCAGCGGTGGAGCTTGAAAGAGGAGCAATCCATGTGCACAAGTATCCTCCAATGAGAGTGAAGTGTTGACTTTTGAGTCTCATGTGAGACAAAAAGTGCTTTTTCCCTTTTTATAAAATAGGAATAATGTTTTATTTGTGCAACTTAGGATAAGAGGAAAGTGGGGGCTTTTTATTTAATTGAAAGGGGAGGAAATATTCCTTTTAATTAAATAAAGACTTAGGATAAATGGTTAGCCCAAGGATAAAAATCCAATATATGATCGAAATTAGGATTTGATCAAGAGATTGATATTGTTGAAAATATTGATTATTGATAAAAATGATTCAGGATTGATAAATTGAATAAATGGGGCCCAAAGTCTAGGCGACCATTTTAGGGTGCATACATTTGCCCCTCTTTGACTAATGTGTGATCGATTTGGGAACACATGCAGTCAAAGAAGAATTGAAATGTGAGATCAATTTGGGATCACAAAACAACTCAGATATGAGGTCGATTCGGGATCACATCCGGACAAAACATAAACAAAAGCTTAGACCAACACCATCGCTGCTAGGTGTAAATCAAGCTTTAGACAAAACTATCACCGTCGCTGCTAGGCAATAATCAATATCTAAAAATGGGAGATAAGAATCTCAAATTTTGAGCAAAAGCTCACAAAAGATGTCTGAATCAGGAAAATCAAGAGAATTAGGGATGAGAATCCCATAAATACTGCCCCCTCAGAATCGAAATCGAAATCAAGTAGAGGAGAGACAGAAAATTGATAAGGTTGATCAAATCATAATAAAATCACAATCGAATGTAAGGGTCAAATAGGTTAACCATTAGGCAATAGAACATGCCCCAGTGAGGAAGTAGAAGAATAGAAATAGAAGACTAGAAATAGAGTGGATGAAAGACTAGAAAATTTGAGAGACATGGAAGGAAGAAATTCCACCGAAAATCAAATTATGCCTCAAAAGGTCAGTCAAATGCGTAGAAGAATGAAAAAAATTTGGAAACGCGACTCAGATTTCGATTTCGAGTCCGAAAATGGATAGAAAATGATGTGATATGAAAGACTAGAAATGAAAGATATGATCAAGAAGAATAAAAAAATGAGCACAGTTGACCAACTAGTCCGTAGATGATAAAAAGGAGAGCTCTCTCCATATGCAAGATGCAAAAACTAATCTAACATGAACCTAAAAATGCAAACTACTATGAAAGTGGTTGACTTGCAAGGTCACAACGCTTATAGACATCTAATTATCATCATCGAGCGTTATTGGTAGCGTCGTAAGATCATACAATGCACACTAGTATAACTATGTGAATATGAATATGATCTTTATCAGATAGAAATGTGGAAATCTCACCTAGGCATCAAAGACATATAGGTCAAGATGACTAATACAGTGAGATCACCCAAATTTGATATGGCGAGATTATGCTTGTATCAAGACACATGAAAGTCAGGATAGCTAAAAGCATGCACTCGCAAAACAGTCAAGGATAATACCTTGTCAATCCATAGTGTCAAGTAGGACCAGCATAAATGCTAATGACAGTTAGGATCAACAAAATATACCCACAAGCAGATAAAGAAAGAAAACATGTTCTCATACCCTCAGTCTTCTAGCTAGGCATCATTGAAAACTTCCCAGGGAGAGACCACTCATCAAAGAAATCCTCATAGACAGCACACAAAGAAAAATAAAGTCACCATATCATCAGCGAGTTAATTGTTTAAGTGCGTGTGTGTTGGTCATAGAGTCAGACTCTGAGTATCATATCTGCAAATGAGAAATATCGCATCATACTTTGGACTATTGGGTAAGACATCTGATAAGTGTTAAGAAACACTCGACGCAAGGGTAGTGTTGAAAAACACTGTTGGGGTGGTGTTGAAAAACACCTGTTGTGAAATGCCCCAAGAGACAAACGCACCTAAAAGGACCTATGCGAACAGTTATGCCTCCTAGACAAAGACAAAGACCAATTCCAGTCTAAGCCAAATAAGGTCAAGGCATGAGGGAAAGGCTTAGTGTCGAGGATGCATGCTAAGAAATAGGGGTGCAAAGGCCTCAAGTAGCACCTATTTCCAGGTTTTCACCACTTGGAATCTTTTTTCATTTTTTGATTTTTTCAATTTTTTTTTTTAAATTTTTGCTACCAAGGCGCCTATTGCTAGGTTTTCACCAAGGCACTTTTTTTATTTTTTTATTTTTTTGAATATTTTGATTTTTTTTTAATATTTTTTCAGGACATTTTATGCTTTTTAGGATTTTTTCAGCATCATATATGAAATTTTTTTTTTTTGGTATTTTTTCAGGATCCATAAATATGTACAAAAGATGCCCCCAGACAGAATAGGCATCAAACTCTTTAAGCAAGATCACATCATGCAGTCCCAATATCCAGGAAGGTGAGGAATGAGAGGGAGTAGCAAGCTAGTGAAAGAGATGGAAGACATGAGAATGAAGGAGAGTGAAGGGAAGAAATCCTCAAGGTCAAACTCCTCAAAAGTACCCAAGCTAGGGAAAAAATTGTTGTCATGTAAAGCGCATTTTGACAAGCAATGAAAGGATAGCATAGGATAAGCCTCAAAAGTGTAATGAAAAAGAAGGAAGGAATGCAGTCCAAAGGAGTAGACATGTCAAGAGACTTCATAACATCGTATTTTACTCTTTTTATTAGATCAAGACCAAGGGGGAAAAAGATAGCGAAAGACTAGAATGAATGAAGGAAAATGAATATGAAGGCTAAACATGAATGAAATGAAAGCAAAATCATCGTAAGATAGCTCACAAAATAGCCAAATGTTCGTGTATAGATCAACATTGTCAAGATCAAAGAGAGAAGATGGAATGGATGAAATATGTAGAAGAACTACGCATGATGCCTGATTGCCAGGTTTTCATCATGGTACTTATCCAAGGTGCCACAAGGGAGTGGTTTTCACCATAGGATGAATTTATTTCTCTTTACTTTTGCTACCAAGGTGCCTGTTTCCAGGTTTTCACCATGGCACATTTTCAATTTTTTTTCATTTTCATTTTTTTTTCATTTTTTTCATTTTTCTATTTTTTTGAATTTTATAATTTTTTGGAAGAAAGCAAGCTTTTAGGATAATGCTCCTTGAAAGGATAAACCATGATATGTCAATGATTCAAAATGATATGCTCAAAGATGCTGAAGGGGAAAGGAAGACGCATGAGGAATAGGCAAATGAGGAAAAATGAGAGAAGGTAGAAAGATAATGCATGGAAGGATTGTGAAAGGGTAGATGGAAAGGAAGGCAAGATCAATGTAAACAAACACCTTGAAGGGTGACGGGAAAAGTGGAGGAAACATAAACCATATTCTAGTCCAAGTGCGAAGCATATTCTGGTTCATTATTGCTATCTGACTCTTCGAAAAGAGGATTGGTGTGCTTGTTATAATTCTCAAATGTGAATGGAGGAATACGAGAAGGAATATGGAAAATGTTTAGCAAACGTTGTGGTTCAGGTGCATGGAATGGAAGAATTTTTTTGGAAAAAGATGAAGTGGAAGTTTTTGGAAGCTTGAATGTCAATTTCACTTTTTGCTCAACATAAGACTCTTTCAAGAGAGACTTTGGAATCCATATGGCTTTAAGCTTTTTATTTTCTTTTGATGTGTTAGAGAGAATATCTTCAATGATGGATTTTGGAACCCATACTTGTCTTGTAGTTTTCTTCTTAGATATCTCTTTTGACTTTATGCCTCCATGTCGATTAGAGGAGACATGGTGATCTTCTTTTTTTGATGGATTCTGGTATTGCTTCTTTTTCTTGTATTGAATATTCAAGTTACTTCCAAAAGACTTGGGACTTGTGGAAGAAGGAAAATACGACTGGTTTCGATGGGTGGATGGATGAAAAGGCTTCAAGGGTATGTATCTATGTTGATCTTGAGGAAAGATAGGAGATGGAGGGACGTAAGGACCCAAAATGGATGACGAATTAGAAGAATTAGGAGGGGAAAGTGAAGGGACATAAGGACCCAAAATGGAAGGAAGATGTGAAGCCCTTAGTATTGGTGGAGGAGGTCCAAGGATGGAAGTGGAAGATGCAAAAGGATAATCATTAAGTTCATCAACATCTATATGACAACCAAGGACATTAGCATCTTTAGAATGAGCATTAAGATTTTCAACAGGATCATGCACATCTTGAATAGGAGCAGTTTCTTTGATAGGATCATTCGTAGCTTGCAAAGATTTAGGAAGAGCAGAAAGTGGAAGTGAACATGGAGTGGTAGAACAAGAAGATGGAAGACTTTGATCTTGACAAGTATCGTTGGGTAGCATAAGCGTATCAACTTTATTTTGATTTTCAATAGGTTTTACATCATAAGTAATGACACCATTTTTAATAACCTTAATGGAAGTATCATCTTTGGAAAGTGCAAGTGTGGTAAGGTTATTTTGATTATCAATAAGCTCAATGGTGTAAGTAGTAGCTTGATCTTGCTTAGGAGATGGTGGAATGAATGTAGAAGAGCATAGAGGATCAAAAGAACCATGAAACGGATCAGAGACATCATGAAAAGGATTGGATGAGATGGAGGGTCCTTGATCTTGATCTTTCTTTATGTTCTTTTCTTTATCATTTTTAGAGTCCTCTTGACATGGAGCCACTTCTAAGGACAAGGAAGTAGGTTGGGATTGTATAGAAGACTTTGGAAGAGATGGTGAAGGACTAGCTGAAATAGGCATTATAGCGGATGAAGGCTTAGGCTCTTTAGGTTTAGCATTATTGAAAGTATTTTTAGCCAAGTGAAGGTTAGCTTGAGTTTCTTTAAGAGGTAGCCCTTGAGGATAACTATAGGGAACTGCATGGAAAGCCTTAGGATATTTGTTGGATGAAAGATTTGTGATAGATTTGGATGACTCAGAAGCTTTAGGAAGTGTGTGGGTATTGGAGGAAGTGATGAATGGAAGGGGACCATCACAAGACAAAGGTTCAGCATTAACATGATCTTGCTGGAGAGTGTAATCTTTATTTTCAGCATGAGATTTTTTAGACAAGACATGCTCATAGTATCTTCGTTTATAATCAGCACGGAAAGCTTTCTCTTCCTCAATAGAAGTAGATGTATCATATTGTTCACAACAAATATCATAATTCCTCTCAAAATCAGAATCATAGGGATCACCATCACAATCTATCCAATAGGATGACCCTTTAGTAAGCCTAAGCACACGACGAGGAGGACTCTTAGGAATAGAGGTGCCATAAGTATTGCTACATTGTCCATCATCATAGTCATCATAGTCATCATAGGTGGGTGTATCACTCTTTTTGGAAGAGACATCACAAGGACTATCACGTTGCTCTTTATGGTATGTCTTCTGAAGAGAAGTAAGACTCTTGGGAGAAGTAGAAGAAGAATGAGATCTTGAAGAAGAGGAAAATGAAGACCTAGTGGAAGAAGAATACTTGGATAATGAGGAATTCGAATGATGTTTAGAAGATTCATGATAAGATTTGAAAGATGAAGAATGTAAATAGTGTTTAGAAGAATCATGATAAGATTTAGAAGATGAAGAATGAGAATGATGTCTGGAAGAGTCATGATAAGACTTGGAAGATGAAGAAGAATGAGAAGATTTAGATGATGAAGAATGTTTGGAAGAAGAAGATCGTGATATGATCATGTTTATGATTCTAGCAAAGGCATCTGATTTAATCATCTTTTCTTTTATTTTTGCTATAAATTCATCACTCATGAGAATTTTGGAGGAACAACACTTTTTGAATATGTCAATGAGCTCAAGATCATCTATTCTTAATAAAGGTTCCAAAACTAGATAGTCAAGATTCATGGTTATAAAAGAGGAGGAATCAAGCATGGAAGAAATGAATAGATGAATAGAAGAAAGTAGACTAGATAATAAGAGGAAAAGAATCAAGGAGAAGAAGAAGAAGAATTTCCCATGGGAGTAGAAGACTTTAGAAGAACATGGGAAATGGAAAAGAAAGAAGAAGACTAAGAGCCATCTTGTGCAATTGATACCATAACATTCATTGAGATGTTGAGCAACATGACAACACCTAGGATCTAAGATCTGGACTGACCAAGGAAGACTGAAAATAGAAGACCCTTGATAATAGGATGACCTCACAAAATGTCAACACCAAACTAGGATAATCAAAGTTCTCTATTGTCCAAAGAGAAATGAAAAGATAGAAGCAGGGGCTTTACCAACACTGTCAAAGAGGTGCTTCAAATCAAAGGGTGACTACCCTTGCACTTTTGAACCAGGAGGTTGGGCTAGGCCAAAATATAATTGAAATTGAGATTAAATGAAAATTATTTGGACAATAAGATTACGAGAATTTCCCAAGAATGTAGCTCACAATTCTAGAGATAAACTTTCTCACCAAGAACAACCTTCTAATGCAATATTTCTCTTTGGCTAATGTGATATTGATGTTGATCTTGACCAATTTGTGCAAAATTTTGAGTCTAAGGGTGAAAATGTCTGATTTCAATCACAATTTTAATAGTATTTGGACAGGTTTGCAAACAGTAGGGGATCAAACATGTCTCCAAAAACTTGAAACAAGGGCAAAAGCAACCTTGCCAAGACAAGCACTTGTGATATCAAAATTGAAAAAGCACCCTATGAATGCTACCGATTGTTTGTATGTCAAGAATATTTACACTGGTATCACACAATCGAAGACACTTCAAGCAAATCTACCTACAAGACAAGGCTCATTACTCATCAACTTAGCCCACAACTTGATGCCCCCTTGCCTCACACCAAGTGGTTACCCACAAGAGATATTGGCTTTGTCATGGAAGTGTCAAACAACACAACCAAAGGGGCACATATGGTGAGTATCTTAAGGTGATCCGGGTAAACCACTTGGATCAATCCTTGCACTAAGAAGATAAGCGGCTAAAAAAGGTGGTTTCTAATCTATGGTTCTTAATAAGGGTTTCCGTTCACAACACCCCTCTTGCTCCTCGTAAAGGACTAGGACCTCGCGGCCTCAAGAGTACCTTAAGCATTCTTGCTCAATATTTTCCTCATGGTCACAATCCCACAAGTACTTACATCAAGCGAAGACAAGTGTTATGTCTACCAAGGTTTTGTGTCCTCGATAGCCTTGAGATTATAGTGAGTTGGAATCACTTGCCACCAAGGAAAATGATGACAAGGTTGTCCCCACTTGAGTCGTTCCTCTTGATTGCTCAAGAGCAAGCCCGCTAAAGGATTCCTAAACTAAACAAAAATGGATCAACTCTTGAGGTTCAAGGTTTTTGATTCACCACAAAGGTGAAGAGCATACTCCCCTATCTCAAGAATCTCTCCCAAACACACCAAGCAAAGAGTTCAATTACCCCCTTGCTTCCAAAACTTTAAGATGGGTCAAGATTTTCTGATTCACCTAAAGGTGAAGAGCATACTTCTCCTACCACCTCAAAATCCCTTTCACAAGGTATTAAGATTCCTAATACAATTAGTGAATGCCACACTTGAAAGGAAAGCAAATAAACAAGCAAGAATTTTTTTTGTTTTTATGCTTAGGCAGCCCTACAAAAACTATTAGTAGCCCTTTTTGACATGCGTTCTTTTGACAAATTTCAAGTAATGAGAGCACCTACAACCACAACTTGTTAGACCAACAAGAGTTAGGAGAATCAAAATCCAAAATCTACCAATAATTAGTATATGAAAAATTAGATAATCTGCAAAAATATCTAATCAAATGATAAAATCTGAAAATGAAACCATCATGGTTGGATTAGGCTCAGAAAGACCTTTCCAACGATATATCACACTTAAACTTTTGATACCATTTGCAAAATTTCAAAAAAAATGGGCACCCGTTTTCCAGAGTGGCACGGATTTGAAAACGATGGAAATTTCAAAAAATTTCAAAAAGATAGCTAAGAACCCGAAACTTGCAAGATAGATAAAATAACTCAAAAATAGGTCACTGCCAGGTACAGACACAGTATCGCGCGATACTTCGCCCGACACCAGGCGATACTTCTCAGTCCGTGCGATATTTCGCCTTATGCCAGGCGATATACCTCAGTACTAGTGGGCGATACACTCTAGGCAGGTCGAGCAATAGTCCGTCAGGGGCGAACTATCGCGCGATATTTCTCTTCAAAGCGGGCGATATTTCTAGCATGCGCGAAGTATCGCACAGCTATATAAAGGTATATCGCACGATATTTCTGAGAAGTATCGCGCGATACTCTGAGACAAAAAAACCAGAGACTGAAAACCAACCCGAAAATTGACGAAAATTTGACAGAAAATGCAGAATTAAAGGGACAAAGCTAATCTACTCTGCCCCACGGTGGGCGCCAGAAATGTACACACTAAAATATGCACTTCTATGAACCATTGCATGCAAGGTTGCTCAACAATGAGGCCTCACAAAGCGGCTCATAGCTCTCTATGCATGGAGTTGCAAGGGACTATGAGTTTTGCTCTCAGCTAGAGCTACAAGAAAGTGACCTTGCTAGTCAACCACACAATGAGAGATTCAAGTGAAGACAAGGGCAAAAATGCCAATATCTCCAAGAATCCAATATGAAATGCAATGGAATGCAACTAAAATGAAGATGCAAATGTGCAAGCTATGCTATGAAAATGGAAGTACAAACTAAGCTATGAAAGGAAATAGCAATGGATTACAATGCCTCCTATTTAAACTATGTGAGCTTATTCTATTGCATAAAAGGAAATCTAATCTATGATGCCATGAAAATGAAGCTACTATGCAAGAAATGAAATCTAACTATGAAGCAAGAAAGCCATGATGATGCAAGAATGAAGACAAGAAGATAGAGTGTTGATGAAGATCTAAGATGAATGCCAACAATGCTCCAAATCTTCAAACCCTAGATGCAAGAATGTCTCCAAAAGCTCCAAGATGACCTAAAAAACCTGTAGCATAACAATAGCATAAAATATGGATATGCAAATGAAGGAGAGAGCTCTCCTTTTATAAGAAATGAGGTGAAATGGACCATGGAGATTAAGAGGCAAAAGGTCTTAATCAGCGGTGGAGCTTGAAAGAGGAGCAATCCATGTGCACAAGTATCCTCCAATGAGAGTGAAGTGTTGACTTTTGAGTCTCATGTGAGACAAAAAGTGCTTTTTCCCTTTTTATAAAATAGGAATAATGTTTTATTTGTGCAACTTAGGATAAGAGGAAAGTGGGGGCTTTTTATTTAATTGAAAGGGGAGGAAATATTCCTTTTAATTAAATAAAGACTTAGGATAAATGGTTAGCCCAAGGATAAAAATCCAATATATGATCGAAATTAGGATTTGATCAAGAGATTGATATTGTTGAAAATATTGATTATTGATAAAAATGATTCAGGATTGATAAATTGAATAAATGGGGCCCAAAGTCTAGGCGACCATTTTAGGGTGCATACAGTTATTATAGGCATTTGAATAGCATTCTAAGAGCAATTTGAGCATTTAGAGCAATTATCATTGTAGTTTGTCAATTTGAGCTAGATTAAGCATGGAATCATCATAGAAGCATTGTAAAATCATAATAGCAGCATAATTTCTCATTTTAGAAGTGTCACTAGTGAGGATTTAAGCTGAGAGCTTCATTTACCACTTCTTTCTAGAGAACCATGGGATAATATAGATTGTAGTTTCATTTTAAAGTAGATTTGCATTGTATTTAGTTTAAATTGATGCTATTAGATCTTAATTTCATGAAGGTGTTAAACTCACACACACAGTTACTTGCAACATCAACTAGAAATGATGCTCGGGTCATCTTGACTTTTATGCCCTAGTGTTTACATTAGTTTCCCCACATTTCTCCGATATAGGCCATATTCATATTCTCATGGTCGCAGTGGAACCAGTGAGAATTATATTGGCTACGATGTCCCGTAAACACTCAATGATGATTTTTCTCAAAGCAATCTCAGTGACTAAGTCCTAGAGTACATTCATGTTAGTTTTCATTTTGAATTTGGACAACATTACTCTTTTGTCAACATTATCTCCCATGTGGAATGTGAGGCCTGCAATTAATCTTATCACCTCCTTGTATCATCAGGCAGTCAACTGTATCATCAGAGATATGATCGAGTGCCTGTATGTCAAAAAGAAGATTCCCTGCAAGAGATGTTAGAAACCATTGCATATATAAGCATATCTCATAAATCCTGATTCTATTTTCAGGATCAAAATTAAAATCTGAGATCATTTAATCTATCAAAATCATAGTTTGACTTTTCAATTGCAGTTGACCTCTCACCCAATCAGTCCTCTATCTTCCACACCAATGAGATTTCCTTCTCCTCCAGCGATCAAAGTGCCAAAATCTTGGTCAACTCTTACCCAAATGTTGGTCAAACTTGGTCAATCAAACCTCATATCAGTGTAGAATATGACTTACAACCTCATCAAAATTAGATCACCTCTTTTTCTTGCATCATTTTATCAATCAAAATTACTTTTGATCACTGGGGCACCTAGACATATTTTGATTTTGCTCCTAAGGGGGCATGATCATGACATCAACAATTCAGTGATCACATCATCAAACATTGAGAATCCTTAATCAAGCAATCATAACATCAAATCAAACACAACCTCATCGCTAGGGGCATCTCAGTTTCATCGCACCACATCAAGTTGAGATTCCTCATCATCAAATCCCTAGAGGCATACCAGTTTCATTGCTTCACATCAAGCTGATATTGTCCTCATTAATCCAATTGGCTTCATCACATCAAATCAAGTCAATGGTGCTATCAATATCTTAATGATAATCAATTTCATCACTTCACATCAAATTGGTTATTCATTCAAACCAAACCAATAGTTTAAGTGTCTTTTCTGACATTAATCAATTCCATCACTTCACATCAAATTGGTTATTTATCATCATCAAATCAGACATGTTTTCAATTTTATCACATTAGGTCAAATTGACCATTCTGGTCTTCCTATGGATCTTCGTTCAATCAAGTTCGGAATCAATGTCTCTAAATCAATCCACTTGAGAGTAGTTTCATTGCTTCACATCAAACTATTCTTAGTTTCAATGCTAGTTGTTTTTTGAATCAATGCGCTCATCACACATTAATTAAAAGAGAGGCAAATGTAATCACCTAAAAATGGTCACCAAAACCATAAGCCCCTAATCTTGATTATTCATCAAGAAAACCCTAATTTCGATCAAATTTCCTAAGTCCTAACCTAAGGCAATTCAAATCATCAACCTGATTTGATCTATATCCCATTTTTATTATTGCACTTGATCTCATTTAATTAATTAATTTTGAAAGTCTTAAGTTTATTGGCAATTAAATCAACCTTATATCATTTATTTAATTAATATTCTAAGATGTTGATTAAATAAATAAACAATTGTCAATTAATCATAAAAAAGGAATTAAAATTAATTATATTATCACATTTTGAGGAAAATGCATTAAAACCATTTAATAAATTATAAAAATATATTTGTGTCATCATCCTTAGTTAACTAAATATAGTTTTGGAAACAGTTCAATTAACCAAGTCACATTTCAGAAACAAATTAGTTAACTGGAAGACCAGTCCAATTGACTTGCTAGTTAATTTGGAAGTTCCCACAAGTTAGTCCAGTTAACTTACTGGTTGATTTGGAAGTTTCCACAATAACTGATGCACTTTTGGAGTTAACTGATTCTTTGAAACAATCTCCATCGCTCGTCTCCAATCGATCTCAACCATTCATTCTCGAAGGGATTTCTATATAACCAAGCCTCATTTCTTCACAAAGGATCCCATTTTTTTGAATAAGAGTTATGCTATTGGTTTTTTATCATAGCTATTTGCACATTTCATAGTTGATTTTTAATTGCTTAGTTATTTCATTGTTTTAGAGTTGTAGCTTCATTTATTGCATCAAATATAAGATAGTAACACCCTATTTTTCTTAATTAGATTAACTCTTAGCTAATTAGATCATGCTTGCATTTACATATAGTTTCATTCAAATCCTTCATTTAGATTATGTTGTGGTCATTGAGTTTGTGACGATCTGAGGGCAAGCTCATACTCAGATCTACTAGGAGGCAACAAGTCACCTTAATTAGTCTTAGTTTAGATCAATTTGCTTTCATTAATTTAGATTAACTATCCAATGATTCATTGAAGTGTTGTGTATCTAAAGCCACTTTTCACACACACTCTTGGGTTTCTTGAGGATAAAAATCTTGTGGTTTAAACCTATCACTAGATTATTCCATCATTGGTAACCATGAGGGTGCATAGGGTTCCCCTACCCATTGAGATCTTTTTGCTTCTTGACTTGTGTATGGTAAAAATATGACCACACTCCTATGAATCATTACATGCAAGGTTGCTCAACAATGAGACCTCACAAAGTGACTCATAGCTCTCTATGCATGGAGTTACAAGAAACTTGATAGATTTGCTCTCAGCTAGAGCTATGAAACTAGTGACCTTGCTAGTCAACCACACAATGAGAGATTCACAATGAAGATAAGGGCAACAATGCCAATATCCCCAAATGGAATCAAGGTATGCAATGCAATGCAAATCTAAATGATGATGCAAATTAGTCTATGAAATGACAATGCAAATTAAACTAAGAAATGAAATAGCAATGAATTACAATTCCCCTAATTAAGCTATGTGAAGCTAATCTATAAAAGGAAATCTAAGCTAATATGCCATGACAATGCAACTAATAAAGAAAATATGCAACTAAAATGTAATGCAACAATGAAAGCAAGTCTTCAAAGCTTGGATGTAGAATGTCTTCAAAGAAAGCTCCAAATGACCTAAAAACCTGTAGCATAACATTAGCATGAAAGAGATGGATATGCAAATGAGGAAGAGAGCTCTTCTTTTATAGGAAATGAAAAGGAATGGACCATGGAGATTAAGAGGCAAAAGATTTAATCAACGGTGGAGCTTAAAAGAGGAGCAATCCATGTGCACAAATATCCTCCAATAGGAAAATAAGAGTTGACTTTTGTGTCCATATGAGACAAAAGGTGATTTTTCCCTTTTTATAAAATAAGAATAATGTTTTATTTGTACAACTTAGGATAAGAGGAAAAGGTGGGGGCTTTTTATTTATTAAAAAGGGAGGAAATATTCCTTTTGAATAAATAAAAACTTTAGGATAAAATGGTTAGCCCAAGGAATAATCGAAAATGATGAAAAGGATTTGATCAAGGAAACCGATAGTGTTGAAAAATATTGATTATTGATAAAATTGATTCAGAGATAAATAAATCAAATAAATGGGGCCCAAAGTCTAAGCGACCATTTTTGGGTGCATACATTTGCCCCTCTTTGACTAATGTGTGATCGATCTGGGAACACATGTAGTCAAAGAAGAATTAAAATGTGAGATCGATCTGGGATCACAAAACAACTCAGATGTGAGGTCGATTCGGGATCACACCTGGACAAACATAGACAAAGGATTCTAGACATGAGGTCAATTCAGGATCACATCCAAAATAAGAGATAAGAATCTCAAGCTTGAGCGAAAACTCACAGAAGGATAGCTAAATCAGGAAAATCAAGGAATTAGGGATGAGAATCCCATAGATACTGCCCCCTCAGAATCGAAATCAAAATTAGCTAGAGGAGAGACCGTAAATTGATAAAAATTTTATCAAATCATAATGAAATCACAATCAAAGATACATGACAATAGGATAACCATTAAGCAGTGAAAACATGCCCCAGGTTGACTAGGTTTGACTGAGAAAGATATAGGATAGAAGAGAGATGAATCGAAGGGGGTGAATGAAAGACTAGAAGTTTGAAAGACATGGAAATGAAGAAATTCCAGGGAAGATCGAAGAATTATGCCTCAAAAGGTTAATCAACTGCACAGAAGAAGGGAAAATTTTGAAACATAATTTTGACTAGCAAGATGACCTCAGATTTGAATTTCGAGTCTGAAAATGGATCCAAGATGTCGAAATTAGCTAGGGGTGCAATTTTTGCACAATTTCGAGGTGTTCTAAAAATTAGGTCAAAAAGTCAAAATGCTATATAAAGGGTGAAAATGTCATTTTCAAAATCATTTGTCCTTTAGTGATTTGAGAATCTTAAGAGCTTAGAGAGAGAAGATGGCCCAACAAGCAGGAGTTCCCGTCCATAAACATTGATTCGAGCGCGCCCGGTTGCACAACCGGCCTCCACATTATGGTGCCCCAGTATGTTTTTAAAAACTTGCCCCTGTTTGAGCATTTAATGAACATTTAATGCATTGCAACATGTTTTTTCTAAATTTTTCAAATTTTAGACTAGGGCGACAAGTTGCGCGACACTTTACAAGTGTCGCACTCTTTGAAGGGAAATGTCTTGCGAAACTTTGTGGGTCAAAATAGTGTCGCACGAACATGGAAACTAGTGTCGTACGACACAGGATGAAATGTCGCACACCACTATGAGAAGTGTCACTCAAACAAAGAATGTCGCACTGCTTAAGAGAAAGTGTCGCACGACACTTAGTCAAAAAATAGTGTCACCTAGGATAAAATTTTGACATGTTTTAATATTTTTTTGAGCCAAAATGACATGGGTCCTGACAATGTTTGATTTTTAAGATACTTTGTACTGATACATCCTTCATGATATGTTCTGACATCTCATATGGTTTCATGATGTACAGGAGGTCTTCCCTGCGCTTCGAATTAGAGTGCCCCACGTGACAAGATTGTGGTTTGTCCGAGATTTGGATGATCCGGGCAAGGCCGATATCAGAGCTATGGGATTCCACTATCTACTGTAGTTTTTTCACATCTGAGCTGATCATGGATTGTTGACTGCTCTTGCCGAGAGATGGCATAGTGAGCACAACACCTTTCATCTACTGATGGGAGAGACATCTATCACATTAGAGGATGTCTATCGGATCCTACGGGTTCCATGCCATGGAGAGTCTGTAAGTATAATCATGTTTATAGATAAGCATAGTTGTAAAGTTTCCATATGATAGAAACTGACATGATTGTTTGTTGGCACAGGTATACTATGATCAGGATGCGACGGCAGGTTGATAGATTATGCAGGGGATGTTCCAGGATGTCACCATCCTAGATCAACACGTTAGCTGGGATAGGTTGATGGATGAATTTGGTAGAGACTTTTCGGTGCCATGTATTATGGCATCATTTATTGGACATGCCCTTATCCCTGACAGGAGTCAGAAGGGCTTCCCACTAGGATGGGAGAGATTACTAGCAGATCTGGTGGCACGACCATGACGGATGGCATGGGGCCTAGCTATCTTAGCCAATATGTATTATGAGCTTCATGAGATTGTCTATGGAGATGGTAGGACTTGGGCGTGCGGGGCTATACTCGCTCAGATATGGGCGTGGGAGCATATTGTAGTAGTGCATCCACGAGTATAGCCTAGGGAGTGCAGGTATCCCTATATATATAGGTATATAGGGTTCATCCCACATACACATAGTGGGGATGTTTCTTACTATCGCAGGGTACTGGATGAGCTTGCCTCATTCACATGGAGACCGTACAGGTCATGTGAGCAGTGGGGTGACAGTTGGGAGTTGGATTACATGCTGTGTAGTTGGCCACTGGTAGGCCGTCACCCAGACATTATGGAGAGATTTGTGATTATGTGAGTCTGGAGGCAGTTCGGATGCCAACAGAGGGTGTCCACAAAGACCATGACACATGCACGATTTTGAGATGAGGATGGACAGGGTTGGCTGCCGATGCTGGACTACCAGCAGGCAGTACATGATACAACTGCTATACGCCAAGAGCCATGGGAGTACCTACCAAATACAATGGATGTAGGTGCAGATGCAGTGTATAGGGCAGAGAGGCACATGACTCCATTTCCTAGATTTACAGTCCCAGATGCACAGCCACCAGCGGCACAGGGGGATGAGGGGGATGACAGGGGTGATGGAGGAGACGGAGGGGACATAGGAGATGAAGGAGATGGAGGGAGAGGGATGGAGAGAGGGGAGGGATCCAGATCAGGTGGCTGGAAATGGTCACAAGGATAGAGATCGGCTACTCTGGAGGATGAGGCGAGACCAGCTCGCCGACAGGCAGAGGCCAGGCAAGATCCACCTGCAGGAGGAGAGGATCTGAGAGCCTGGATATAGGCTATGGAGGCAGAGATGTAGTAGCTTCGGATCACGATAGCAGTGAGGGATCAGCAGCTATTGGATTCAAGGATGAAGAGAGATCAACAGATAGCTGATCTCAGGGTAGAGATAGCACGTCGTGAGGCAGCGACACATGCAGATGCCTTAGAGATCTGACGGGAGATAGCGAGAGCTGCATATTATCATAGACTCTACCTCCAGGCTGTTCCAGAGGGTTAGAGAGCACCTTCATACTCTTAGAGGGCAGGAGCATCAGATATGGTACCTGATAGGAGAGCAGTGCCCCCTCCACCACCATGAGCTCCTCGTGAGGGTACTAGCGAGTCCTAGGTTTAGGGTTTAGGTTGTTAGATGTTTTGGACATATCTTGAGACTTTTGATCCAGATTTTTGGGGATCTCATATTGTATATTGTATCATGATATTGATTTATATATGAGATTACTAGATGTTCGATATATCATGTGTATTTGTCTCACTTGTGATGGGTGTATCAGTTTGTACATTGTCTTGTCATTTTGCTCAAAATGTTTATATATATGCTCATGTATGTTCTCTCTTATAGATGTATGTTTGATTCTCATGTGTATGATGTAGACTCATGTTTCTTGAAAATGATAGTTTTGATATAGATATGACGATATGATTAACCCCTTGTGATGATAGGAACAGGTCATGATGTGAAAAACAAGAAGCGAAAGACATGATCGAGAAAAGGAAAGGTGAGCGTAGTTGACCGACAGGTCCACGTAAGATGAGGAAGGAGAGCTCTCTCCATATGCAAAAATGCAAAACTAAACTAACATGAACCTAGAAACGCAAGCTACTATGAAAGTGGTTGACTTGCAAGGTCACAATGCTTATAGACATCTAATTATCATCATCGAGCGTTAAGTAGCATCGTAACATCATACAATGCACACTAGTATAACTATGCGGATCTGAATATGATCTATATTAGATAGGAATGTGGAAATCCCACCTAGGCACCAAAGACATGTAGGTCAAGATGACTAATGTAGTGAGATTAACTAAATTTGATATGGCAAGATTATACTCACATCAAGACACAAGAAAGTCAAGATGACTATAAGTATGCACTCGCATAAAATAGTCAAGGATAATACCTTGTCAATCCATAGTGTCAAGTAGGACCAGGAAAAATGCTCATGACAGTTAGGACTAACAAAATATACCCATAAGTAGATAAAGAAATAAAACATGTTCTCAGTCTCTCAGTCTTCTAGCTATGCATCATCAAAAACTTCTTAGGGAGAGACCACTCATCAAAGAAATCCTCATAGACAACACACAAAGAAAAATAAAGTCAACATATCTCAACGAGTTGATTGTTCAAGTGTGTGTGTGTTGGTCATAGAGTCAAACTCTGAGTATCACATTTGCAAATGAGCAATATCACATCATACTAGACTGTAGGGTAAGACATCTGATAAGTGTTAAGAAACACTCGACGCAAGGGTAGTGTTGAAAAACACTATCTGGGGTGGTGTTGAAAAACACCTGTTGTGAAATGCCCCCAAGAGACACCTAAAAAGACCTATGCTAACAGTTATGCCCCCTAGAACAAGACAAAGACCAATTCCAGACCAAGTCAAATAAGGTCAAGGCATGATGGAGAATGGCTAAGTGTTGAGGACGCATGCTAAAAGACAAGGGTGCAAAGGCCTCAAGTAGCACCTGTTTCCAGGTTTTCACCACTTGGAGATTTTTTTTATTCTTTTTTTTTTTTTGTATTTTTGCTACCAAGGTGCCTGTTTCCAGGTTTTCACCAAGGCACTTTTTCTATTTTTTTGAATTTTTGATTTTGTCTGATTTTTTTTTTTATAAATTTTTTTCAAGACTTTTTATGCTTTTTAGGATTTTTTCAGCATCATATATCAATTTTTTTGGTATTTTTTTAGGATCATAAAATATGTACAAAGGATGCCCCTAGATAGAAATGGGCATCAAGGATAGAACTTCTTTAGGTGCAAAATGTTGATGGGCTCAGGGAGTTGTTCTCCATCTTCATTCGATAGTAAATATGCACCTGTACCAAAAGCTGCTATAATAATGTATGGTCCAAGCCAATTAGGTTCAAACTTGCCCTTTTGTTCTCTGTTCTTTTGATTCTTAGGGTTCTCTCTCAAAACAAGATCACCTATCTGAAATTCCCTAGGGTGAACCTTCTTATTGAATGCTTTTGACATACGCTTCTAATATACTCTCATGTGATCAAAGGAAGCCTTATGCTTCTCATCTAGAAGTTCTAGTTCTTGTAACCTCATGGCGCGGTAATCCTCATCTGTAATCAAACCTTTGAGAGAGATTCTAAGTGAAGGTATCTCTACTTCTAAAGGCAACACTGCTTCAACACCATAGGTAAGAGCAAAAGGAGTAGCTCCTATAGGTGTACGAATGCTAGTTCTATAGGCCCATAGTGCCGGATTGATTTGTAAGTGCCAGTCCCTACCATTCTTGTGTACTGTTCTATGAAGGATTTTAAGAATTGTTTTATTAGAGGCTTCTGCCTGTCCGTTTCCCTGTGGAAAATAGATGGAGGACCAATGTTGCTTAATTTTAAACTTCTTGCATAAATGCTTTAGGGACCTCCATTATCATTAATAATCTCAGAAGGCACTCCAAATCGACAAATAAAATGATTTAGAATAAATAGGGAAATTGTTTTGCCTGAGGCAACAGAAAGAGGGACTGCCTCTACCCATTTCATGAAATAATCAGTAGCTGTGATGATAAACTTATGTCCACCTGATGAGTTGGGGTGAATTTTCCCAACAAGGTCAAAGGCCCAGCGTTGAAATGGCCAATGAGAAATAAAAGGAATTAGCTCCCTCCCTGGAGCATGAATCAGGTTTCCATGTTTTTGACATTTCTCACAAGATTTAGAGAAAGCTACTGCATCAGTTTGCATTGTGGGCCAGTAATACCCCACCCTAAGCAACCTTCGGGCCATGACAAGACCATTAGAGTGTCCACCACAAATTCCCTCGTGAATGTCAACTAACGCTTGGTCAGATTCCTCCTTTTCCAAGCACCTAAGAAGTGTCCCATCTAAACCCCTCCTATATAAATCACCAGAGATAAGGGCATGGTGAGAGGCATTATGGATGAGGTTTCAGCATTCAGAACGGTTGAAAGTGTTAGGGATGATGCCATCACAGAGATATGAATAGATAGCACCATATCGGGATGACTCATGAGTGACAAGAGTACAAATGACATGGCTTTCAGATGAGTCAAATATGGGATGGTGTAGCTCTTCCACCAGGAATTCAAATCTTGATTCATGATGTTCCAACTGAAGGAGTGAAGCTAATGTGGCCATAGCATCTGCAACTTTGTTCTTTGTCCTAGGGATCTGTTGAAATGTCACAAATGTAAAGTAACGTCTCAATGATTCAACCATCTTTTTGTAAGGTACCAATTTATCATCCTTGGTTTGATACTCCTCATTGACTTGGTTGATAATTAACTGTGAATCCCCAAAGACATGTAACTCTGTTATGTTCCATTCTATAGCCATTTTCAATCCATTAGTTAAAGCTTCATATTCGGCAATATTATTTGTGCATGGGAATAAAAGTTTGTAAGATTTTGGAATGTTGTACCCATGTGGAGAGACAAATAATACTCTAGCACCTAATCCATTTTGCATGTGGGAACCATCAAAGAATATCTTCCAAGTGTGGGTAGTCATATACAGTATGTGTTCATCTGGGAATTCTACCTAAATAGGCATACTATCCTTAACTGGGAAGTCAGCTAATTGGTCAGCAATAGCTTGCCCTTTTATGGCCTTTCTTTTAATGTATTCTATGTCAAATTCAGATAAAACCATCATCCACTTGGCAAGCCTACCCGTGAGGGCAGCCTTACTAAGCAAGTACTTAAGAGGATCAATTTTTGCAACTAAATGTATAGTGTGAGCAAGCATATAGTGTCGCAACTTTTGGGAAGCAAACACTACTGCCAGACAAGACTTTTAAATGCTATTATAATTGATCTCATAAGATACTAGAGTACAACTAATGTAGTAAATGGCCCTTTCTTTCCCAGTATCATCTAATTGAGCCAACAATGCCCCCAGGGAAGACTCTGTTGCTGAAATGTATAAAATCAATGGTTTCCTAGGAATAGGCGGCATCAAAATCGAAGGATTAGCCAAATACTATTTTATTTGATCAAGGCTCTTTTGGAAATCCTCATTCCAAGCACATGTGGCTCCCTTATGCAATGTTTTATTGAATGGTTGTGCTTTATCTGCAAGCTGTGAAATAAACCTCCTTATGGATTGGAGTTGTCCTTGAAGACTTCTCATCTGATTAACATTTCTTGGAGGTGGCATATCTAATATAGCTTGGACCTTTTCAGGATCAACCTCTATTATTTTTGCTGAAATTATGAATCCTAGGAGTTTACCTGAGGCAACTCCAAATGCACACTTTTTCGGATTCAATCTAAGCTGAAACTGTGCCATGCGATCTAGAATTACTTCCAGATCGTCGAGGTGTGTATCCCATTTTCTAGATTTAGCCAAGGTATCATCCACATAATCTTCCATGTTCTTATGCATCATATCATGAAAATTTGTGGTCATAGCTTGTTGGTATGTTGCTCGTACATTCTTTAGGCCAAATGGCATGACGTTCCTACAATAGGCTCCCCATGCACATGTGAAAGTTATTTTCTCTTGATCTTCGAGAGCTATTTTTATTTGGTTATAGCTAGAAAAACCATCCATTAAAGAGTATATCTCATAGCCCGCAGTCATATCCACTATCATGTCTATGTTAGGGAGTGGAAAGTCATCTTTTGGGCATGCTTTGTTAAGGTCTTTGAAGTCTGTGCATACACGAATGGATCCATCATGCTTTGAAACTGGAACAATGTTTGAGATCCACTCGGCATAATCAATAGCTCTAATAAATCCTGCACTGAGGAGTTTTTCTAATTCAGTCTTAACAATTAGAGCTATGTGAGGATGCATTTTTCTCAACTTTTTTTTAACTGGTTTTATTCCTGGAGCTATAGATAGATGATGCATAATAAGATTAGTGTCAAGTCCTGGCATATTTGAATATGTCCAAGCAAAGTTGCTTTTCTTCTTTTGCAAAAACTTTATATATGCCTCTTTTTCTTCAACTGATAGAGACTGAGCTAGGTGCACTATTTGGGGAGCCTCTTCTGTATTCAAATTCACTGGTTGTGTGGGCTTAATGAGAATTGATGACTTGTCTTGGAAGTAACTTCGCAAGTTATTAGGTACCCCATCCTTAGGTGCCTCAAAGAGGTTTTCACCCTTAGATACGTCATTTATTTTTACTATTTTGGGTTCTGACACCGCCACAAAGTGGTTTTCGCCATCAGAACCATCTTTCTTTTTTTCTTTTTCTTTTATTTTTAGACTGAGGTACTTAATATCAGGCTCCGTCATACTTGTTGTTGGTTCACTAGTGGAAGAGACTATGGGTTCAAGAGCATTTAGATAATAGGCAATTTCATAGTCATTCTGAAAGTTTAAGAGCCGAGGCTCTTGGTGACGTTGAGACCAATCAATTAGGTGGAAATGAACAAGGGGTAGGTCAATGACTGGTTCAACATTGTGTATGTGGAAGGTGTTATCTCTGGTGACCATACAATTGAGATTCATCAAGTCTCCTTCTAAGATACCCAAATCAGGATTTGTCCTACCAAACAAAGTGTCATCCACTAAGGCAATTCGAGGAGTCCAATCCTCTAGTCCTACACTAGGCTCGTTGGTCACATCGGGTTGAGTACTATAAGTATGGACAACATCCATGTCCAAATCAACTATTGCATCTGAAAGTGAGTCCCATTCAAACTCATGTGAGTTTGTCTCTGAATCATTATTTGGGCCTCGTGATGTAGAAGCCTCAAGGTTAGGAAAGGTTTCCCTTTCTCTAGCACTAGCATTGTTACTATCTGTCACAGCTAGGATAGCAACACTTTCCATTGTCAATCTAGCATTCATATAGTCACTATCCGTTGCAGTTGGGATAGTAGGACTGTCAATTGTCAAATCTTTTGAATCTCCCCAAAGGAGATTTGTTGAAGGCACCCAATCATCAGACATGTCTTGCTGATTAGAGAGATTAGGTGTGTAGTTTGAGTCATTGTCACTGTCCGTCACAGCTAAGACCGGGACACTTTTCTATTTCTTATTTCCAAAACCTAAGCCAACTGTTGACTTATTCCTTCGTCCAAAAAGGGCATGGTTAAGAGGTTCAGCCTTAGCATCCAACCTATGACTAAGGGGACCATGTCTTGGATAACCCATATTCTTGACCAATGTATACCCTCTCCCATAAGCTCTAGGGGAAGGTGCAAAATTCTAATTATGTAGGTATTTCTCTTCTCAGTAAATCTAGTCCCTAATGGCAACCTCTTCTTTTTCCTCTTGAATCAAAACTGAGGATTCTACAAACTTATCGAACAATGTCATGGCTGAAGATGAGGGCTTCATTTCTTGAGAAGGTTTGCCATAAGACCTAGGGGAAATTGGCAATTTTGTGAATGAATCCATTTTGTAATCTCCCATACCAAGATCTATGGTCTTGAATTTATTCTTGCATTTTTCAAATGTAGTATCAAAAGTGTTAGCCTCCCTATTCAAATGAACATGAGACCCTGCTGAAATTGTGTTAACTGACAGTGTGTTGTCCCCGGGTATGCAGACTTCTATTCCATTGTAAGGGAACTTTACACACTGATGATAAGTAGACAGGACCACTTGCATCTCATGTATTCATGGTCTACCTAACAAAATATTGTAAGCCAAAGGACTGGCATCAACAATCTGAAACAAAATATCTTTCTCTACAGGACCAATTCGGATATGAAGAGCAACCAATCCTTTAGAACTACGTTCTGCTTCATCATAAGCCTTGATAGTTATCTTCTTCCTTGTATCAATGAATTCTTTTGAATAACCCAAGGCCTTCAATAAGCTCAAAGAACAAATATTAAGCCCAGCACCCCCATCTATCAACACGTGCCTCACACGGGTCTTATGGATCATAACCTCTATATGAAGGGCCAAATTATGTGGGTGGCTTAATGACTTGTCATCTTCTTCTGAGAATGTAAGGTAGTGAGGGCTAGCCAAGTGGTTGACCATATTCTGGAATTGATCTACATCTATATCATTAGGGACATTAGCAGCTTGCAAAGTATCCTCAAGGACACGCTTATGCCTGGGGGACAATTCCAAAAGCTCAAAAATAGATATCTGCACTGGTGTGCATTGTAATTGATCAATAAGGTTATAGTTCGAATTAGGACCAATGGTAGATTTAGGGAGAGCACCTTTTGACACGGGCTACTTATATTTACTAGAGCTAGGACCTCTAATAACAATGAGAGCTTGAGACTGACTCCTAGTGACAGCATTGAGGGGTTGAGACATCCTTCGTGAGTGAGGACCTCTTAGGACCACAACAGGTCCTTCATCAGGCATAGGAGTCGAATCCACATCATATCCATAAGGGTCTTTCCCTCTCATCATGTTGACATTATCATCAGCAACTTCAAGCATGTTAATAACATTCTCCGCATTTGTGTAGGTGTAGTTAATAGCAGCCTTGCCATTCTTATTGCTAGAATTCTCTCCTTTCTCATATTTGGGCAAGGGTTCTTTAAAAGCTTTGTGATCTGTATTAGTGGTTAAACCATCAACTTGTAATCATCCACTTTCAATAAGATCTTGGACAAGATGCTTAAGTTTAAAACAATTTTCTATATCATGTCCAATTCCATTGTGAAAGACACAAAAAGCCTTCTCATCCTACCAATGAGGCTTAAGATTTGGTATGCGGTGCTTTGCAGGATCTTGGGGGTGCACCAAATTATGAGCAATTAACATCTTGAAAATGTCTACATAGGAGTCCCCAAGTTTGGTAAATTGCCTCTTTTCTGTTTTAGGTCTCGCTTGATACTTGGGTTTATTCTCTTGTTGTGCTAAAGATGTTTGCAGCTTCATGGCTTGGACTGCATTGGAGAGATTAAGAACTCCTTCATTCTTAGGTTGATATGAGTCAACAACTCCGTCATTGACCACTTGCTTATTCTTGTTCCAATAAGGGTTCTTTTTGTCCTTATTGCCATTAGTGTTGTTGTTTTGGCCATTGTTGTTATTAGTTGGTTTAGCCAAAATTCCTTATTCTTTTAGGACATCCTCTATGCGACATGCCACTTCTACCATGGTATCAAAAGAATTAAATGGGATCTTCCTGACCTCATACCTTAGCTCTGCTATTAAATTTCTCACAGTGATGTCTATTCTTTCTTCCTCAGGAATTGTCCTGGGATACTTTGAGCATAACTGTCTCCATCTTTGCAAGAAGGTGACAAAAGGTTCTCCTTGATTTTGTTTGAGTTTGCACAAATCAAGCATTGTGACTGACCTAGATAGATTGTAAGAAAAATGTTGGACAAATCTTTGGACAAGTTCTTTAAATGTCTTCACTAGAGGAGTAAGGTTGGTGAACCACTCCATAGCTTGACCTTTTAGACTCCTTGGGAATAATCTCATTAAATAGGAGTCTTCATGATGAAAAGCAAAGCTCATTATATAAAATTGTCTAACATGGTCATGGGGATCAAAAATGCCATCATATTTGTCATAAGTTGGGAACTCAACCTTCTTAGGAAATTCAATCATCACCACACTTTTGTCTATAGGGTTGGGACATATGGAGTCCAAATTAAATGTGCTCTTAGGAGCCCTCATCCTTTCTATATCCTTTTGCATTTGCATGATCACCTCATTGGTTGAAGGATTCTATTTCTTAATCTTTTGGTGGACATCAAAATTATATGGGACCTTAGCACCTTTGTTGATGAGACTTTCTAGGAATTGGTCCTTGTTTTGTTCCACATATCTTTCCACATATGCTTGAAAAGATGGTTCTTGTTGCATAGTCATAAAATCCATTTTATCAAAGTTGGCATAACTTCCTCCATGTTGTGAACCATGATGTGCTTGTTGGGAGGGTTGTTTTGAAAGTCTATGAGGTGACCATCTCCTATGGTGATCATATCTTGAAGTCCTTCTTCCTCTAGGACTTGGGGACCTTGAGGGTGTCCTTGACCTTCTTCTAGGACTTGGTGAAGGGGTAGATGGGGGTGAGTTGGTCCCACTATTGGTACCCCTCCCATTAAATTGATTTTGGAGTTGTTGTGCATAGAGCCTATCTTCTTCTTCTTGGGTGACTCTTTTTCTTATGTCCAATAATGCACGTTCCTCTTCCTCTAGTTGTTTAAATTTCTCCTTTTTGGTAGCTTGTTCATCTAGATAGGCTTGCTTCTCCCTTTCAATGCTTTTCAATCTCGTATTTGCATATCAAGAGGTATCTTTAAGTGGAGAAGATTGTCTTGAATGCCTTATTGCGTTGGCTGCATTGATGTGGTGGTCACTAGACTCATTATTCTGGTCCTCGTGTTGTGACCTTGAATCTAAGTGAGTTTGCCGATAATGTCTCTCAGCTCATTGGTGAGCATCAAAATAACTTGTGTTGTTGGGGGTGACCCAGGTGGACTAGCATGAGAAGAACCACCATATACTCTGGTACTCCTATGCCGTTGGAAAATATCCTCAAGATTTTGATTCATGGCTTCTCTTTGTTGTCGAGTGAAAGTGTAACTCATGTCCATACTTGATGAAAGTGGTGCTAAAGAGGTGCTCACTTCACTAGGATTACCTTTTGGATTAAAACAAACTTCAGATTCACTTTTAGGAGATTGGTCAAAAAGGGGTTCGTTTCCCTTGTGCTGTTGACGAGTCTTAACTGGTGGTAACTGGCTAAAGACAATAGGGGGTCGCTTCCCTTGATTGACTTGGTACCTTGTTGTAACTGACATGAAAGAAAGAAATTCTTAATGATAAGATGACCTCCTGAAATGTCAACACCAAACTAGGATAATCAAAGTTCTTTATTGTCCAAAATGAAATGAAAAGATAGAAAAAGGGGCTTTACCAACACTGTCAAAGAGGTGCTTCAAATCAAAGGGTGAATACCCTTGCACTTTTGAATCACGAGGTTGGACTAGGCCAAAATATAGCTGAAATTGAGATTAAATGAAAATGATTTGGACAATAAGAGTACTGAAATTTTTCAAGAATGTAGCTAACAATTCTAGAGATAAACTTTTTTACCAAGAATAACCTTCTAACTTGACAATTATTTCCCAAGTGACCTTGTAAATCAATTGATGCTATTCCTAGAGGGAAAAAACCAGAGATTTAGAGCCAAAATAGGTCTCCAACAATAGAGCAAGAAACCTACTCCAAGACCTAATTTGACTAGCAGTAACTGAAATTGACTGAAACTAAAAACATAGCAGAAACTGCCCAGGCGACACTTTCCAGGCAAGAAAGGCAACAATTTATATCTAGGCAAAACTTCGCCTTAAGCCAGGTGACAGTTTCCAGGCTATCAGCGTGCCACTTTTCATCAAACGGGGTGATAGACTTACAAGGGCGAATTGGCATGCGACAATTCTCAAAACAGAGCACGACAGTCATTCAGTGTCGTGTGACTCTTTGACCAGTGAAGTTTAAAATCTTAGTTTTTGAGACTGTCTGTTCAAAATTTTCAATTGGAGGGTTGATTTTTTTGATTTTAAGCACAATGACAGTAGTAAATTGATAGGTTTGAAAATAGTATGGGATCAAACGTGTCTTCAAGCACTTGAAACAAGGGCAAAAGCAACCTTGCCAAGATAAAAAATTGTGATATCAAAATAGAAAAACACCCTCTGAATACTATCAATTGTTTGAATGTTTAAGAACGTTAGCATTGGTATTACACAACCGAAGACACTTCAAGCAATATCTATCCTAGAAAGTCAAGGCTCATTACTTATCAACTTGGCCCACAACTTGATGTCCCTTCACCTCACACAAAGTGGTTACCCACAATAGATGTTGGCTTTGTCATGGAAGTGCCAAAGACACAACCAAAGGAACACATATGGTGAGTATCTTAAGGTGATTCGGGTTGTTCCACTTGGATCAATCTTCCACCAAGAAGCTAAGCGGCTAAATAAGGTGGCTTCTATCTAATGGTTCTTAATAAGGGCTTTCATTCACAACACCCCGCTTGCTCCTCATAAAGGACTAGGACCTCGTGGCCTCAAGAGTACCTTAAGCATTCTTGCTCAATGCTTTCCCCATGGTCACAATCTCATGAGCTACTCACATCAAGCGAAGACAAGTGTTATGTCTACCAAAGTTTTATGTCCTCGATAGCCTTGAGTTTATAGTGGGTCAGAATAGCTCGGTATTAGCTTGTCCCCACTTGGGTCGTTCCTCTTGATTGCTCAAGAGCAGGCCCACTAAAGGATCCTAATCAACTAAACAAAGAAATGGATCAACTTATGAGGTTCAAGGTTTTTGTTTCACCACAAGGGTGAAGAGCATACTCCCCTATCTCAAAGCTTCACCCAAACACACCAAGAAAAGAGGTCCAATTACTCTCTTGCTTCCAAAATCCTAAGATGGGTCAAGATTTTCTGGTTCACCACAAGGGTGAAGAGCATACTTCTCCTACCACCTCAAAATCTCTTCCACAAGATATTAATGTTCCTACTAAATGAAACAACTAGTAGATTGCCACACTTGAAATGAAATAAACCACAAGCAAAAATTTTTATTTTTTATTTTTATGCTTTTTGGGCAACCCTACAAGAAACCGTTAGTAGCCCTTTAGCATGCAATTTTTGGCAACTTTCTTAAGCAAGTGTACCTACAACCACAACTAGTTAGGCCCACAAAGTTAGCAAAATCCAAAATCCAAATGAAATATGCAAGATCTTAAGTGAAATATGCAAGTTAATTCTATCTAATTGAAGTAAATGAAAACAACAAGCTAATCAAGTGTAAATTCGGCCAAAAGAAGTCACTGTCAGGTACAGGGGACACTGTAATTAGCAGGATTGTCGCGCGACACTTCTCTGCATAACAATGCGACAGTTTTAACTGGGACAACAGTTTGTTCGATATCAGGCAATAAAACTCCTCGAACAGTGCAACACTTCCTGTCACATGGGGCGACACTTTTAACTGGTAAAGTGTCACGCCTCTATACAAAGAACTGTCGCACAACACTAGAAAAATGTCGTGCGACACTTTGAGATAGAAAAACTAGAGACTGAAAATTGACAAATTTTTTTGCGAAAATCCAGAAAATAAAGGACAAAGTTAAACTACTCTGCCCCACGGTGGGCGCCATAAATGTATGGTAAAAATATGACCACACTCCTATGAATCATTACATGCAAGGTTGCTCAACAATGAGACCTCACAAAGTGACTCATAGCTCTCTATGCATGGAGTTACAAGGAACTTGATAGATTTGCTCTCAGCTAGAGCTATGAAACTAGTGACCTTGCTAGTCAACCACACAATGAGAGATTCACAATGAAGACAAGGGCAACAATGCCAATATCCCCAAATGGAATCAAGGTATGCAATGCAATGCAAATCTAAATAATGATGCAAAGTAGTCTATGAAATGACAATGCAAATTAAACTAAGAAATGAAATAGCAATGGATTACAATTCCCCTAATTAAGCTATGTGAAGCTAATCTATAAAAGGAAATCTAAGCTAATATGCCATGACAATGCAACTAATAAAGAAAATATGCAACTAGAATGTAATGCAACAATGAAAGCAAGTCTTCAAAGCTTGGATGTAGAATGTCTTCAAAGAAAGCTCCAAATGACCTAAAAACCTGCAGCATAACATTAGCATGAAAGAGATGGATATGCAAATGAGAAAGATAACTCTTCTTTTATAGGAAATGAAAAGGAATAGACCATGGAGATTAAGAGGCAAAAGATTTAATCAACGGTGGAGCTTGAAAGAGGAGCAATCCATGTGCACAAATATCCTCCAATAGGAAAATAAGAGTTGACTTTTGTGTCCATATGAGACAAAAGGTGATTTTTCCCTTTTTATAAAATAAGAATAATGCTTTATTTGTACAACTTAGGATAAGAGGAAAAGGTGGGGGCTTTTTATTTATTAAAAGGGGAGGAAATATTCCTTTTGAATAAATAAAAACTTTAGGATAAAATGGTTAGCCCAAAGAATAATTGAAAATGATGAAAAGGATTTGATCAAGGAAATCGATAGTGTTGAAAAATATTGATTATTGATAAAATTGATTCAGAGATAAATAAATCAAATAAATGGGGCCCAAAGTCTAGGTGACCATTTTTGGGTGCATACATTTGCCTCTCTTTGACTAATGTGTGATCGATCTGGGAACACATGTAGTCAAAGAAGAATTGAAATGTGAGATCGATCTGGGATCACAAAACAACTCAGATGTGAGGTCGATTCGGGATCACACTTGGACAAACATAGACAAAGGATTCTGGACATGAGGTCAATTTGGGATCACATTCAAAATAAGAGATAAGAATCTCAAGCTTGAGCGAAAACTCACAAAAGGATAGCTGAATCAGGAAAATCAAGGAATCCGGGATGAGAATCAGGGATGCATACAACTTGAAGTAGGTTCTTGAGTAGAAACTAACCCTTGGTTTGAGCTTGAAGCTTGATTTGAAGTTAACTCTTGATTTGACTCTTGTCTTTTACCCAAATTGGACATAGGAGCATAAGTATGGATAACATCCACCTCTTTGTCTTGACAAGATTGATTGGATAAATAATTTCATTCCCATTCAATAGAATCCTCATCACTTTGGGAATTTAATTAAAAAAATTGTTCGTAAAATTGGGGATGATTCTTTTTAGTATATCATATGTGGTTCAAGATATCCTAACCCTGATTTTTCTTTGCTATCTCTCCAAGCCATTTCTATGGGTTCAACCAATCCTTCATTTCTATTTCCCAAGGGTCCTCTTCCTTTGTATCCCATCATTTTCATGATTTTGTAACCTTTTCCATATTGGTGTGTTGGCATACTAATATTTTGAATCCTTTTTTCATTTGAATTTGATTCTTCCTCCTCTTTATAGAGCCACTTTAGGAATTCATTGTCATCTTCTTCCATAGGTGAAGAAGTGCTAGCTCTTACAAAATGTTCATTATACTTTTGGGGAGGATTAGAGCTAGAGGGTCTAGCATGGGATCTATGGGAAAGTGGTAAATCCATCTTTGATAAGGAATATTCCCCTACACTATTTTGTTTGATCTTGCATTGTTTTTCAAAGTTCTTCATCATTGTGTCCATTTTTTGATAATGGATTTCCTTGGCTTTAATTTGAGAAGATTTTGAATTGTCCTCTTCTTCTTTTTATTTGGAATTTACCCAAATAACTTTCTCTTTTCCTTTAGTTGATGTAGCTAAGTTAGTTTGGTCTTGATTCTCCTTAACAAGGGTATCTTCTTCTTTCGTCTTTCCTTTTCCTTTTTCTAGGGAAACATCTTTTGAACTTTTACCTTGAATCATTTAGCTTGATGTGGTGTATTCAGTATTGTAAGGAACCAATGGGTCATTTAGAGGTTTGATGTTATTACAATATTGGAATGGATTTAAATCTCCACTCACCATAATTTCTTGACCCATGTAAGGAAACTTTAAACATTGATGGTATGTTTAAGGTACCACTTGCATCTCATGTATCCATGGTCTCCCCAACAAAATTTTATAGGTCAATTTTAGATCAAGCACTTGATAAACTATTTACTTTTGAATAGGACCACCTCAGATAGGAAGAACTATTATCCCTTTAGAGGACCTTTCTTCATCATCATAAGCTTTGATAGTTATCTTTCTTTTAGGATCAATTGCTTCTTCGAAATATCCTAAAGCTTTGATGAGACTCAAGGTTCATATATTTAAACCAACTCCTTCGTCAATGAGGACTCTTTTGACATGATGTTTATGTATCAATACTTTTATAAGCAATGGGGGATTCTAGGGATGATTCAAAGACATGTCATCTTGTTTGGAAAAAAAGATACACAATGTGGTGCAATAAGGTGTCCAACCATATTCTAAAATTTATCAACATCCAAATTAAGTGGAACATTGATCTCAACAAGGGCCTTTTCCAAGATTTCTTTGTGGATTGGTGAAAGTTTTAACAACTACAAGATTGATATTTGTGCGGGATTTCTTTGGAGTTGATCCACGAGATTGTATTTCTTTGAGGATGGTGATGTTTGACTTGGTAGAACAATTTTAGGGCTAGTCCATTGCAATGTGATTTTGGACGCTTTCCCCCTAGTAACAACATTAAAGGTTTCTTCTTGTTTTTTCTCTTTCACCACTATGACATCGATGGTATTTTCATAACCTGTCAAATAATTTATAGTATTGTCATATGTATGAGCGAACTGACTTTATCATTCCCTCTTTTATTGTTTTGATTCAAATTTGAGATTTCACCTTTCTCATGATCTAAGAAAGGAGTTTTGAATGTCGCATGATCTTCATTGTTTTGGGGACCCTCAAATTTGATCATGCCATCATCTATCAAATCTTGAACCTAGTGTTAGAGTTTCATACACTCATTGGTCTTATGCTCTTTATTTCGATGGTATTCACATTGATGGGCATCATTCCACCATGATGGTTTAACTTTTGGTTTGTAGGGTATTGATTCTGGAAAAATGATGATTTTATTGGCAACAAGGGTCCTTAATGCATTTTCCAAAGGTTCTCCCATGAATGTGAACTTTCTTCTTTGGGTTGGGTTAAAGAAAGTTCTTGGTTTATTTACACCTTGGTTATTGAAAGAGTTGTTATTATTATTAAAAGGGGTCTTAGATGTTTGATTGACATTATTAGTTTGATTAGACCCATTTGATAAATTAAAAGGGGTGGCTTTAAGGTTGTTGGCTTCCACAACCTCATCGTTTACAAGGTTTTTGTTGGTGTTCTTTGACCAAAACCTTGATTTGTCATTGTTGTTATTAGCACTCCTATTATTATTATTATCAAAATTATTATTGGTGTTAGAAAAGCCTTTGTTTTATTTGAAAAATTGATTTCTCATTTCTTTACTAACACTTCTCCAATCTTGATCCCATTTTTGATAATTTTCTCAAAGGTCAGGGGACATTGAAGTTGTAATCGATAAATCATTCCATGTTCAAGTTATTCATGAAAATCTCCATCTTTTTCTTTTCAGGTATGCTTCTTGGATATCTAGCAAAAACCATTCTCCATCTTTGGAGGAATCTTAGAAAAGGTTCACCATCTTTTTGTTTATTATCACATAAGTTTAACATGGTGATTTTGTGCTCAATATTATAAAAATAATGAGTCACAAACTTGGAGGCCAATTCTTCAAAAGTTTTTATTCTGGGGTTAATTTCGAAAACCATTTCATAGCTTTCCCTCTAAGGCTTCTTGGGAATAACCTCATTAGGTATGTGGTGTCATGCATGAACTTAATGCTTAGAGCACAAAACTCTCTCAAGTGGTCTTTTGGGTTAGATTTACCCATGTACTTATCATATCTTGGAAAAACCACATTGGAAGGAAAAGACACCATGATTAAATTTCTATCAAAAGGAAAAGGACATAAGGCTTCAATTGAAAATGGTTTGTGTTTGACCGCCTTTTTCATGCTATACATTTGAGCTTGGAATAATTTTATTTATTTATTCATGACTCCTAATGGATTATCTTCTTCCTCATCCTTCTTCAAGGTCGATGTCTCATAGTCATAAGGAAGTTTAACTCCTAATTGAGCTAAATTGAGAAAATATATTTATTTATCCGTTTCTAGAAGTTTTTCCACGACTTTGAGGAATATGCAATCTTGGGCTGCCCTATTAGTCCTCTCTTTGGTTGTTTCTTCATGTCTTCGATTTATTTGATGATTCTCATTTTGGTTTTCATGGTTTCACTCTTGGTTAAAATCATAGAAATCATTACTTCCCACCATAGGATTAACTCTTTCTTCAAATAGACCGGGAGTTATTTCTTCTTGTTATTGTTCTTCTTCAAATGGGGATTGGAAAGTGAAGTCTTCATAGGAAATCTCTTGATTAATGCACGTGTTGTCTTCTTGAAGATATATTTTCAAGTGATGAGATCTAGTAAAAATCAACATTAACAAGAGTTGAGTCAATTGAAATTCTCCCTTCTTGGTGATTGTTCTTTTGAATTAGGTAGATTTTTAAAAGATTAATTGAATTGTGATCGATACTTATTCCTTGTAACATGTATTTGTTGGAAAAATGGTCAGCACTCCCCTTGGGATTTGTGACATGGATTAACCGCCTCATGTGTCTTCTATAAGTCTAGTGGTTGTATTAGGCATTAACATGTCAATCTTTTGGTGCAATGACAACCACTACTTGTAACAAGTGCTATCAGAGCTTGGTCACAGGTTCAAATCCCCTCGGGTAACACTGAGGGGGAGATTGTTGGAAAAATGGTAAGCACTCCCCTCAAGATTTGTGACATGGCTTAACCACCTTATGTGTCTTCTATAAGTCTAGTGGTTGTATCAGGCATTAACATGTCAATCATTTGGTGCAATGATAACCACTACTTGTAATAATATCATCAAACACATCAAACTCAAGAACGCTTGTCTTTAATATTAACCTCTAAACACAAAGGTTTGAATATGTGAGAATGTTTTCACGGGTCTTCCACAAGAAATCACTTCAAGCAATCTACCTAAAGTCAAATTTGGCTTTTAAACATGGCTCTAATGAGGCAGGCTTGCTAATTTATCAAGGAGATAGTATGGATTTTGTTCAAAAGAAAATCAAGTTTCATCCCCCATTATAAGGGCCTCCCACCATTGGTATGTTAGAGTTTTGCACAATCCTGAAGGACTACTCGAGGAGGTTCAATTCTTGATCTTCATTTTTCATTCACCTCATTAAGGATGAATGCATTTTATTTTATAGAGGGACGGATTATTGTAGCAAAAGAAATTGTATCCCACTTTGGGTTGTCCCTCTCATTGACCTCGTTAAGGCATGTTCTCAGGAGGCAAACCCACTAGATCTCTAACATGTTCATGGAAGCAATGAAATGAAATGAAAAAGTAGGTTTGGGAATTTGATTCACCAAAGGTGAAGATCATATCCCTACTACTTTCCACTTCCAAACACAATTAACATGGTTCAATTTCTGAGCCTCTTTTAATCTAAGGGGATTTGAGTACTTCTAGCTTTCTGATTCACCTAAAAGGTGAAGAGAATAATCACCTAATACTCTCTTCCACAAATAATTAGGCTTTATTTAGTGTTTGTTCATTCCTTGACCTTTCTTTTAATTGAAGGATTTGATAGGTTTGGCATTTTGATTCACTAGAAGAAGTGAAGAGCATAGGCCTAATACCAAATCCAACAAACAATAGTAGGTCTCTAATTAAGCTAGATTTAAATCAAATTGCCATAATTTAAGCAAATGCATAAGTTTCTAGGCATACCTTTTCAAAGCTAGCAAAGCTAGGTACATTTTTTATTTCATGATATGCATTATATACTCACCTAGTGGTGATCATTCCAGCTCCTTAGCATCCTCTTCTCAAAAATGTTAGTCCAACACAATTCAAGGCAAATGTAAAGAAATCAAATCAAATGTAAAGAAATCAAAGCAAATCAATTTTTCTTTCCTTCTTCAAATTGATTAATACTTATGCATTTTAAGGAACAAAAATCCAATTAAGAGATGCAAATTTTGATTTATAAGCTTGAATTATTTGCATATACCTCTCATAGAACCTCTCCTTCTTGCTTGGAATCTTCTAAAAAGTTGTTCAAATGGACTTGTTTCTCCTTTTTCAATCTCCTTCTTATTTGTTTATCCTCTCCGTTGGCTCTAGATTCTAGTTTTTAGACCTTTTTATGTCCCATCATCTGCAAAACACATAAAATTTGTCATTAAACTTTTAGAATTTAAATTTTAAAATAACCAGTACTATGTGCTACTAAAACTATTATACACGTCATTTTGTCTATTGTACACGCTGCATAATTATTATATGCCCTATTTACGCTATTGAATCTTTTAAATACTGACAGTTAGATTCTAAAAAGCATCATTTAAAAGACATAAAATCATGTAAGTGCTGAAAGATTGTTTGTAAGTGTTGCGGGGTCAAGGTATAAGCGTTGAAAGAATATAAGACAAAAGATAGAAGTTTCTGATACACGTTAACGCTTTGTGTAAATGTGTCAAAATTTTGTGTAGGAGCTCTATTTTATTGTGTAGAGGCATCGAACTTTGCCTTGTACGCACTATTGTTCTGCTTGTACAAGCTACTTCACTTGTAAAACAAAGAATTCAAACAAAAATTCATACAAATTTAGCAAATAAACATGAAATTTGATTAGTAGAGGCCTTGTGCCCCACACTAGGCACCATTTTGTGTGTATAAAATACCTTCATGAAATTAATTTGCTAATATATCAGGTCAATTGAATCTAATTAATGTTTTAAAACAAAATTGAAATGAAATCTAAATGCAAGAACATCTCATAGATCTCTAATTAAAGAAGCTAATGTAATGCTCTCAGCTAGCATCCATTAGAGACATCTCTAAAATGAGAATTTGAAGCTAAAATGATGGATTTAAATGCCTATCTTTGCTCAATTATGCTAAAAATGGTCTTACTATGCTTCCAAAATCAAAATGACTATAATAAGGATGCAATTAACTAAATGAGAGTGGATCCTTTTCTCCTTGTTTTTGGTCTCTATTTATACATTTTCTCAAGCTTAGGGGGTGGACTAAATTTAACCATGATCAAGTTTGAGTTAAGTTGATGGTTTCAAATGGTGAGACAATTTAAATATTTTGTCCTCAAGGCTTGGTACAAAGAGACAAAATGAGTGGCTCAGATTCATTCTCAAGATGAGTGATGGAGAATCAATTTGGCTTTGATCCATGTGAGCTCAATTCTCAATTCCTATTGGTTGATTTAATTTCTTCCCATGTGGTAGGTGAGAAATTTTAGGAATTAATTAATTGATTTATTTAATTTCCTTAGCCACGTGTACCCCTTGAATGGGTTGGATTTGATTGAATTCAACTATACAATTAATTTGATTAAAATCAATTGCACGATTAAATGATCAATTTAATTTAATTAATCCTCTTTGGCTTTGATTTCAATTAATTTCTAATTTTGCCTTTGATTGCTCACTTGGATTAACCTAACTATTTTTAGGTGTCTACATATACAAATAAGTAAATTTACAATGTTTTGCAAAAAAGTATATACAAAATATTCTACCATTCTATAGAATGATTCTTATAGATGGCCTAAAATTAATCAAGTGAACCTTCTGGATCAACTCTAACCCTTATTGTGTAATGTATTGTCTCATGGTCAGATTCACAAGCTTTTCATAAATTCTTGTTAAGAGGTCTACCATGATACTTAATCAATTGAATATTTATTGCAATAATAAGATTAGAGTAATAACAAATATGTTTATGTGTCTCAAAGCCCTCAAATAAACACACATTATATTTTTTACAGGGTACCTTCTAATCCATGTCTCTATTACAACAACATATCCTATTGGTTACTCAATACCCTCTCCATCAATGACTATGGTTGCCAATTTTTTTTGGCTTTAATACAATGACACAAAAAGTAATATGTTCCTTTTTAATTGTTCTCATATGCAACAATTGCATACACATGGCCTACATTTTATAGAAGGATAAGATAATGCCAAAATAAATATAAAGTGTAATAAAATGAGTTAAAAATTGATTTTTACCTAAGTAATAAATTGAGAAATTATTTGGTTCAACTAGGTCAGATACATGGTCAAAATCCACTGATGCTTCCATTTGGTTCAATTGTAGTGCTTTGGGAACTTGATATGTATCAAGGGGTTGCAAAGGTCTACAAGACAATTGGTTAACCCACTCTTTTTATTATATTATTCTCATAAAAAAATCATACACAAAGAGCAAAAACATGCAATTTATCTAGTATAAATAACTAATGGCATTGCATTTGAACTTCTAAATGAATGCATGTCACTTGATCCTATAAATGTACAACAATATAAATATTTTTCAATGTTAGATTCATGTATCAACTAAAAATATCTATAAATAGTAGACTTGCCTGCGTTACCTAGTCCCATCGTAGAGTTGCACCATTGCACAATCATTTATGCATCTATTAACATGAGGTCACCTTTGTCCTTCAATTCCTCTCTAGAAAGAGCTCTTTTTACACATACTCTTGCACCATTATGCTCTCTATTTCCATGTCTAGCCTTAGTGAAATTCCAAAAATATTGCACACCACTTCACATGCATCCTAGTCAATTAGTAGAGCATCCTTGCATTCTGGAATTATGAGGTGCAATTATCCAACCATATTGTGTGAACTGGTTTTATCTTAGATAGCTTTCCCTTAAACTTTCATAGAAAATTTTAAAGCATCCTTACATAAACTCTGACAAATGACTATGATCATCACCGATATATAAATAATACTCTCTTAGAACCTTTCTATCATTCTCTATACTATCATATGCATTAATGAATGCTATGTTTACAAAAATTATAACTTGTATAGAATGGTAATACATAGGTTGCACTTCATTTTGTGGTTTTAGTGTATAATTCTAAAAAAAATCAACTATAGAGATAATAGAACCGAGGGGAAAAGTGTCCTTACATAACTTGAATTTCTCATCTAACTACCGATCTCTATGTGTATGAGCTATGTACTCATAAACTAGTTTCTCTTTAAAAATAGTTATAAAGCTACAAATATATCCTTTTTCACTAACTCACACCTCTTCAATTCTTTTCCATCTTTAATGCCATATGTGATTGACTTTCCTTTTCCAAAAGAAACTAGTTTCTTAGCAATTTCATGTGTGCTATCTAGATGTAGGCATCTATGAAAATGTTTCAAACCACCACATGCAACACAAAAACCTTTGAAACACATCATCTTATCATAAATGCAACTATCATCTCGTTTACATACTACACTTGAAATAAATTCTCTTGGTGACTTGGGAGGTACTTGTAGACCACATTCCTGCAAAACATCGTAGTGTGCAAAGTACACCATACACGATGATAAATATCATAATGCATAAAAAATTCAATATGCACTGCACAACAACATGTAGTACATGCATGATTAACCGTAACATAAAATAGTTTTGTCATTTCAAAAAATCTTTGACTAATTTTAATTTGAGGAAAGCTTTGAAGAAATCTTTTGTAAAATTGTGTTTGAATCATTTCTAAAAAGTGTTTTGGATGTAGCTCATTATTTGTAGATCTAATTCGCCTTCTAACAACATACATACAAAATCAAACAATGCATATGTATGATTTAAACAACACAAATTAGGAGTAGTCACCTAGGAAAGGTTGATAGTCACACAAGATTTCTTTCTAATGCATTGGTGCTAACTCAACTCACTAAGCTAAAAGGCCTTTAACACCTCTTCCCACTAATGTTGCCGAAATGATAGGCCAAAATTGGGGCAAAGAATAATAAGAATAATTAAACATTAAATTCAGCTTAGTCTATGTGTCAATCCAAGACATAAACTTGTGAAAGGTGTCGAGGCTATATGCCACAAAGAGGTGAAAGTCGTGAGATGAGTGGTTGTAAATGCAATTGTGAAAACAAACTTGCAACAAATCAAAATAACTCTAGCAACATGAACTATCACTTCCTGGTGATAGTATGACAATAATCTATGACAACAATATGCGTTAGAATATAAATTCATTTTAATTGCAATTATAGAATATTAACCAATGTATAATAATTATATATAAATATTTAAGTAATTAGATATGAAATGAGATTGTGGAGTTTAAAACTAGGATGCATATGGTGGGTGAAGATAAGGTTACATAGTGAATTACAAACCCTAAAAAGATAAAACTATGAAGTACACATAGAAAATGGGAATCAAAACCCAATGAGAACTAATAATAAGAAAAAGAAATTATAAAACTTGGATATGAAGACCCTATTTTAGAAGGCAAAACTTGAAGGTCAAACTACCCTAGGTCACGAATGAGTGTTGGGTACACAAAAATGTAAGGGTATAATCACACTCTTATAGATTTATTTAGGTTAATTATATAAATGCATATAAACACACAAATTTATCTAGGTGGAGTTTTTTTATTGATAATTGAATAGGTTGAAAAATAACCACTTAAATAAAAATAAATAAATTATGATATTTATCTTGATAATTAATGATGGACATTTATTGTGCTAGATGTCAGAATTTGATTCACTGAGTGTTCATAGTTTTAAGGCTTGCTCTCATGAAGATTCGAGACTTTGCAAAATGACTACTCTTTACTTAGATTCACTAATGCAAGTATAAACTTGATATAAGATTTATATATTTAAACTGATAAAAATGGATCTATTGAGATGAACTCAACTCGATTCCTAATGTTTAAATTTTTGTAAGAATGGGCGATATTTATGAAAACCTTCAAGAAATTGCATTTTTTTGAGTTAAACCCCTAGTATATTACTTCATGACATGGAGTTAGATGATTATAAACAAAAATAAACATACGATGGCATACTATATGTACTACTACTACTAAGTTCTTATACTCAAAATATTAAAAACTCTAAATATACTCAATAAAAATATATTAATAAACACTAGAGGCATTTTCATATATGAAGTGAATAACTTGTTCTTTGAAATCCATTGTTGCAAATATATCAGAAGAATGCAAGATGATCTAATCAATTTCAGTCATCCGTGTCTTTCTATTGCCAATTTACTTTTTTTAACCATAACCATTTTTTGCCAATTTTCAACTTTGTGTCCATCCACACTACTCATTCGAATGAGAGAAGACTTAAAAAATATTGTAGTGTAGATTCTTAAAATTTTATTTTCAATATTAAATATTTTTTTATATCAGTGAAGATGTATCTATTTTATTGATATTGGGTTTATGCCTAGCTTGAACTAGGTGGGGCTACAAGTGAGGAGCCACATCCCATGAGAAACATAATATCATTGCAAAAAACCCATTAATAGTTTACATCAAATTAGTGTTGCACCTTCACAACTCCTTTGGTGTGACAGTGTAGTTGCATGTTGCGAGTTCCCTCGATTTGTAATTTTTTATCTCTTTTCCTTGTCACTACCTTCAAACCTTCCTCTTATACTTCAACATTCTGAATCTCCTAAAAAAATTTCTTGTGACGATTTCCTTTCCCCCTTACCCAGATTGTCTAAGGGTTCTCATCTTCTAGTTTTTTCCATCATTGGGCTATACTCAACATTAGTGCTATCCTTGTTCACACTCAAAACCCTTGTTGAGGCCTATGATGTTTGTTGATCCATAAGCGATGCTCCATTGCAATCTTCCTTTTTATTGGATTCTTTTGGGGAGCTATCTTAGCACTCATCTTCTTTATCCATTGATAATGAAGGGGAGGGACCTCTTTCCACCAAGTAGCCATTTTGTTTGATTTGTGTTTGTCATAAAGAGCAATCTTTGACACTTACAAGGAATCATTTCATAATCCAAATATTGCACCCAACATCCATTGGCAAATTACAACAAAATAACCTTGGGGAGGTATTTTTTCATATCCATCTCCACTAAGATACAAGCATAGGTGGTATGCAAATAATATAAAGAACCCTTGTCTGCCATTAAATACCTACCTAATGACTTTCCAACAACCTCAAAACAAGATTCAAACCAACATAGTAGAAGAATATTTGGAAGACTTACCCAACTTAGAATCTTGTGAAAATATTTAGTGGAAGGGTTAAAGGCCAGTTACCAAGGCTTTAGCATTAACAGGTACTTCTCCTTCTAGCTCCAGTGACAAATGCAAAGAATCATGATCTTGTCCTCATTATAAAAACAACCATGAAAACCCCTCAAGTACCAAGGTAGATTTGAACATCTCCTTTCATAATATGGCCCTAGACATCTGTCATCCATTTATACAATTCATTGTGGCTTGACCAAAACCCTTTGAGCCCCTAGGTCAAGTCTAGTTCTACAAAATATAATATAAGATAATATATCTTTTAAGTAGTATAAATTAAATTAAAAAAGTACAAATCTAATAGCTTTATCTCCATCTCTATCTTCCTCTCCATTTCTCCCCTCTCTCTATCTCCTTACTCCCTCCCTCTCTCTCCCCCCTCTATCTTCCCCACAATATCTCTTCATCTCTCCCTCACTCCATATCCTCTCTCTCTCTCTCTCTCTCACACACACACACACACACCTCAATTATCTCTGCAAGCCCCTCTATCTTGATCTTCCCATCTCTTCCTCTCTATCTATATCTCATTATATCTCTCTCAAGTATTCACTCCATCTCTCCATCTCTCTTATTGTATCCTCATATAGATTCCTTTCTATACCCCTTTATATATAATTTCATATGTCTTTATTTTTCTATCTCTCCCTCACTCTCTATCATCATCTCCCTCTTTCTATCTCTATCCCCCCGCTCTCTCTCTATACATACATAGGTACATACAATACAAATATACACACACACACACACAATATTTATATATATGTGTGTGCGTGTGTGTGTGTGTGTGTGTGTTGTGTGTGTATGTATATACAACACACACACACACACACACACACACATAGTGTGTATAGTGTGTGTGTATATATATATATATATATAGTGTGTGTGTGTGTGTGTATTATATATATACACACATGATATATATACACACAATATATATTTTATGTGTGTATATATATAGGTGTGTGTATATACATATAATATATATACACACACAATCTATATATATATACACATAATCTATATATATACACAATATATAATATATATTGTGTGTATATATTATTTATATATATATTATGTATATATATATATTAAATGTACACACACACATATATATATATATTATGTATATATATAGTGTATATACACACAATATATATATATATATATACATAATATATATTATATATATACAATATATATTATACATATATT